>CM034538.1:12672697-12697287 GCA_020002185.1 Paraescarpia echinospica
CAGACGCTTTGTAGATGTGCTTCTTTTCGATCATGTTGAAATCGGCCACCAAGCCGGTAAGAAGACGGGAAATTCCATCTGTGATGCCCATTATCGATACCAGGAAGACGGCTTTGAACTTGGCGATGCCGATGTCGCTGGCGTGAGGCGGCACCATCATGAAGGCATTGCTGAAGCTGCTGTCAGACAGCGCCAACGTTAACACATAGACATAGAGTAGCGGGTTCTTTAACACTTTCCAGTTGTACGTCACTTCCTCTGTTGACTCGCTACAAGCATCGGGGCTTAACGCGATGTCATTCGGTGAGCTGGTACCATATTCCGAGTCGCTTTCACCATCAGGCGAGGATGTGTCTATGACATAGACTGTTACGCTGTCTGAAACTGGTACGACAACTTCTTGTTTGTCTGATATTCCAGGAGCTGATCTACTTGGCGTAGTGTACATTGTGTAATGTTCGCCACTTCGCATAGATATAGAATCTACATAAACAGCAACGTCGGGAGTTGGATCGCTTTCACCACGTACACCACTTTCACACATCACGGAACCTGCAATATCGAAAGAGCTAGGAATTTCTTCAATGGTATCATCAGATATATCAGTTACTTTATCGGGTTGTGTCTTAACTGCAGACAACTCCAGGCGAAACAACTTTTGTCTCATCAGGTATCTTGGTACGTAGAACTCTGGCGGGCGAAACAGCATTCCGGCAACGCTGACGTGAAATACAATTCCGCCCAAGATGTAGAACGTTCCGTCCAGTCCGTAAGTGTCGAGAAGGTATTTTATCATCGGCGGAAAGATAAACGTTCCTGCAGAACCAGCAGCGAATGTAATCCCGTTCGCGAGAGTTCTCCTCTTTTCGAAATATGTTCCAATAATGACGAGACTTGGTACGTAGCTCAAGCCAATTCCCACACCTATAACGTACGCACACGTTACCAGAAACAGTTGGAGTACTGGTAGTTCCTTTCATGTATTTCCTAATATGTTTACTGGTGGTCACATATTACGCAGTTATCGCATTGCAAGAACAACTGGCTAAATGCACTGTACATTTATACTTACGATATCTTACAGCACAATACGCAGTAATAATATTATGTGTTTTAATAAGAAATGATATAATAGTTTATTATTTCACTACTCATTAATCGTTGCTTCTTAGACGTTTATCACAATTAAAACTTAATGTTCTACTCGCTGCTTATTGTAATGTACAAATGCATTGTTTTCACGTTCGGCACTATCTATGACCACTTCCAAACCGCGGTAACCAATAGTAAATAATTCGGCACATTAAACGTGCGCTCTCCACCTACCGATAAGGATTCCGTAGGTGAAATACAGCATCCAGAGTTCTTTCGCAAAGGTGCTCAGCACGAAGCCCAAATTCATGAGGATGCCACCGATGACAGTGACCCGTCGGTGACCGAACTTGTTGCAGATGAGATTGACCGGCATCGCTAAATCAACAATATTCGTTGTGTAACAGTTGATAGTATTAATTATGTTTAAACACAAACAGTTCAACCTTGGCTCAGACTGCCGACGATCTTTGGCCAACGCATTCATATTCGTGCAAGCGCACGCTCGAACACATGTACATAAAATGTATACAGGCACAGCACACACACACACGCATGTAAGCATACACAGACGAGCACAACCATTCAAAAAAGACACACTGCGTATTTGTAAATATATATAATAATTGTCAGTGATGACGCATTTATGCCCAGTAATTGTCGAAGCATTAAAAGATCGATGTTAACCTCCCCGTGAGTATTCTATTTAACTGGTTCTACAAATAACTATTACTTGTTTACCATAGTTTATGACAATACGTTTATGGTATACTTTTGGTGGTACGATTTTTTTGCCCAACCTCCAGGCATTAGCGACGAAGTAGCGATTTGAACAACGACCTTTGCCCTGACTAATGGCTGCAGATCGACCGTACCTGATGCTAGTGCGACACTCCCGACAAGCGCCGGGATCCACGAGATCTCGGCAGCCGACGCGTTGAACCGGTCCTGGATCCTGTGGAAGAAGATGCCGAAAGACCTGATGCAGCAACCCACCACAAGGAAGTTCACAATGATACTGCCTGCGGTGAAATAATACGTCCAATCTAAACAACCGTCTACGTCCACAAGGAACACAAGCCTTTTCACGTGAACTATATTTAGCTTCCCTGTTATAAATCGTCGTAAGCGATCCTGACCGGAATTGTGGCTGTACTAGAATTGAGATCCGTTGATTCTATTAGGACATATTTATTAAACACGTCATATACAGCATATGTGTTAACGGTAACGACACAAAGGAAGGTGAAGTCTGATGAACTGAATTTCAACATATCATATTATGAGCATTACTAGGCTAGCGGGTAGTTTTAACAAAAGTACAAATCAGTATACCGAACGACATTCTAAGAGTTTGTACGTATCTTCGCCGACTTAAGACGACGGAAAATTTAGACATATTTTGCGCGCTCATACGAAAGTGTGGAATTAGCACATGTGGTTAGCTTGTTTCTCTATAAGATTTGCCAGACGATCGCAGCTTTTTGACATATTTGTATCCCATATATGTTGTGGAGCTAGTGTTAAATTGCACACGCGCCTGCACTGTGTGGCAACCTGCTCACTAAATATGGCAACACGTGAAGCAATGTCGTAAATAGAACGTGTAAGGTTTATCTGTTTTGTAACTAAAGCGCAGTCGTGCATGTGACAGTAACGTTTTCGAGAATTCAACCTCTGCCCTTCGTATAACTGCATTGTTTACGGTTTACTCCATTAACCATTGATCTGTTTAAGTACACGTTGTATACCACATCTATGTAGAGGGACATCGGAGTCGCTGTACAATCTTCGTATTATACATTGCAGTACTAGACAAGTGACCATATCTCGTTTTTGTTGAATACACCGTAACTACAGTTCTAAAGGTGAAATAACAACTTGACTCCGTACAATTACGAATACAAAGTCAAATATTTCTCAATATGTCTAATATCTGACATTCTGAAAAATGAAACAATGCAAATGACGAGCACATATTTAAATTATTTTAAATAGTTCACCTTCTGACGAAATAGTGTAAATGTTATTCGACTATCAGCGTGTCCCAATTCAGCCTCATTCAAATCCGCAATCAAATAAACGCAACAAACTTGTACATAATCGCTGCCAGTTCAAATGATACAGACGTAACTTCCCAATCAAGACAATACATATAACGATACCTTAAAACAACCTCGCTGTGTTTTAGTCGTCTAATCGTATTACAAATATACAGCAACAAACCAAAATCGCAAAAAGTAACATCTGGCATTATTTTAGAAACAAATAACCTGACAGCTTAATTAACATTAAAATATACATTGTATGTCTTACCCAGTAGACACATCCAGGTCCAACCCTTGTCCTTAGGCACGGCAACCACCGGGTTAAACTTCTCTTGCATAGTATATTGAACAAACAATCTTGTCGCATACGAAGATATTCTGGCGCGCGCACGCACCGTTCATCCTTTATGTAGTAGTGACCTTTGCGGGCAATGGCGTGTGCACCAGAACCGGACTCCTCTAGTACTTTCGACATGCCAAATGCCACGCGCCCCATATTTTATGTCTTCCTGTGCCACGTAGCACAACATTTGAAAAATGGCTTAGGTTTGGTGATATATATGTGTAAACATTATGTGGCTATTGATGACGCAGACCTCGATGGGCAACATTTAGTCACCTTTGAGAAACACTCACGAAGTGTTATTTCGATCTATTGTCCTTTCGGCAACAGTCTGCTTTAATCAAAATAACTGCCAAGCTTATATGTGGCGAATTATATTGGTATGCAAGTTTGCAATATTCATTTGACATCACTGAATAAAACGACAGAGTATTAACAAAATATTGCCACAGGAGTGGGCTGGAATTAAGTACTTTTATCAAAGCCAAAACTGATTTTGTTTACAATTTTACAAAATTCACATACGCTAAGCTGGCATGTTTGGATAGTATACAATCTATATTTTGGCTGGTTGTAATTTTGTGAGTGTGTGTGTGTGTGCGTGCGTGCGTGCGTGCGTCCGTGCGTCCGTCCGTCCGCCCGTCTGGGTGTGTCTATGCACATGACTTCAATGTGGAGATTATTCGATTGACCAATTGTGAATGGTCACGTAAATGCTGTAACTGCGATGGATACCTATAGTTGTGACATTTGTCTTTATCATGGCATGACCTTTGTTATCGAAATATCGGTGGAATTGTGGTTCGGTAATTGGCACGCAAACTGTAAATATGTTAGAACGTACAGTTTAAACACTAAATGTGATACAATAAGAACGATCAGATTTGATATCTATGTTTGATACGGAATAATACATCAGGATTTATACACAATAAATTTTGTGCAATGCGTGACGCTCAGCAATAAGATATTACACCATTTTCAATTCCTGCAAAGTTGTAAGTAAATTAAAGGTGCATATGTTGATAGATATGACGTTGTATTCGGTTTTATTAAAAGTTGGTTGTCTCTTCATTGGTTGAGATCAGTGGTAGTAAACAGTAACAGGCATGGCTGTTTTTAGTATAAGAAAATATCGATACCGTTGAAATTCAACATTATTTACGGATCAACTATCCAGCGTCTGTTTATTGCCAATAGTGTTGTTTACAACCTGAATGCTTTGATTACTTTTTATTGGCTAAAATTCAAATTGTGAACAATGCTTTGATCTTATTAAACGCAATATGACGGGAAGTATATCTTCAACTTAGGTATTATAAACAACACGTAAATCAATGCTATTAGATCAAGGCATCTACATAGTACTAATACAAACACATAATGCTCAAGTTTGTAGCATTTTATGTCATATTATCTTCTAACAAAAAAAATGTAAGCAGGATTCCGAGTTTAAGTAAGGTTATTCGAAAGGATCATGATGGCCAGCATGGGGTAGATTAACTGGTCTCATTCGTGGAACATGTACAGTTGCCCTCTCTAGTAAACATATCCTTAACAAATATGTTATGTTTTTTGGAAGACATCACTAAGTGGGTAGACAAGGGATCACCGGTAGATATCGTCTACTTAGATTTTCAAAAAGCTTTCGACAAAGTACCACATTAAAGATTACTGCTGAAACTAAAGGCCCATGGCATAGGAAATGGTATAATAAACTGGATAGAACAATGGCTGATTGACAGAAGACAGTGTAGTAGTTGATGGGGAGGCTTCAAACTGGTAATCGGTATTGAGTGGGGTACCACAGGGATCAGTATTAGGACCTATATTATTATTAATATATATCAACGATTTGGATGTTGAAATAACAAGCAAGGTGTTGAAATTTGTGGATGATACAAAAGTGTTTAGAAGGCTTAAAAGTGATGGAGACAGACAGCATTTACAAGATGATCTTGACAAGTTGATCAAATGGTCTGAAAAGTGGCAAATGCTGTTCAATTTTGGGAAATGTAAATGCCTCCACACAGGACATGGGAACGAAGAGGTAGAATATACAATGGGAGGTACAGTACTAAGTACTACTGTAAAAGAAAAGGACTTAGGGTTAACCATTAGTGCTGATATGAAGGTTTCAGAGCAGTGCGAAATTGCAGCTTCAAAGGGAAATCAAATCCTTGGATTAATTAGGCGAACATAACGTATAAGGAAAAAGAGCTAATAATACCGCTGTACAAAACAATAGTTAGGCCTCATTTAGAATATTGTATTCAAGCGTGGAGGCCATATCACAGGAAGGACATAGATATGCTAGAAAGAGTGCAGAGGAGAGCAACTAAAACGATACCAAAACTGAGGGATCTTAGTTACGAAATACGCCTAAAAATGCGGTTTAACAACACTAGAGACCAGGAGAATGAGAGGAGATCAGATAGAAGTGTTTAAAATATTGAATGGTTATAATAATATTCATAGAAATATATTTTTTCAGTTAAGAAAGATAGAAGGACTAGAGGACATGAAGTTACATTAGCAAAGGAGCAGAGTAGATTAGATATAAGAAAGTTTTCATTTTCACAAAGGACTGTAAATGAATAGAACATATTAACTGCTGATTGTGTGGGTGCTAGTAGCGTGAATATGTTTAAAAATAAAATCGACACATACCACAGACGGGCGGGATACACATAGATAAAAGGGTCGGACTCTCGACAAGCCAAAGGGCTTCCTTGTCCACCTGCCACCTAGAGTTAATTATCTGGGTGACAATCTTGTTAAATCTTGTTAAATATTGTTAAATCTGACATAAAGCTAGCCGCACACTGCCGGTCGCGATGCGTCGCAGCGTAGACAATCGGGCGGTGTGCGGAAGACTTAACATGCACGCATCAACAGGTACTCTGTGCACGTTCGAATCTTTAAGGCAACGCGAGGTTCTGACCTGTATACTGCATGTTATGAACAAATTATCAAGAAATACTTCATATTTATTTATGAAAAAAATATACAAAGCATGTTATGTTATTTTCTTATGCTGTCGTTTTCTCATGTCAAATTTATATCTGAGGATTATATTTCCGCATCCTTAAAAAACGGAACGGAATCCGCCTACGAATGCGGCGACGATGGTCACAGAATACCCAAGCACCAGTCCGTATTGCAGCCCCGATCCGGATTCAACCGGAGGCCATGGTGAATAATGTGAACGCACTGAGTAAACGACATTCCACAGACAATGGACAGCGATGATAGCCATCACTGAACAACAAACGTCGGCAGGTGATGTCTATACCGTCGGCCTATTCAACCGAAAGATAAACGACCCACGAATGGTATCCCAATTTGGTCAGATTCACGTATTTTATGGTTCCACCCCGACAACTATTCTCCCGATCTTTCCGTACGTTTCCTCAAATGTTTGGAGACGTGCACTTATGTAACATCTACTGACCTGGTGGCTTTTTGTCTGTTCTTTCCTGCGTAAATGATTGTGGATGGGACTCAATTGAATACCTTATGGATAGATGTTTACGTAAACAATATTCTTTATTATCTTGTTGACTGCAAGTCTGAAGTCTATGGTGGATCTAATAGAATGTAATGTCTTTAGCTGTTGGTGTCAAAAGAGACTAGTACGTGAACACCTCTTTGTAAACACATTTAGCTGCCGATAAACCTAGGTTACATTTGAAGCCCAGTTGAAGGACGATTTGTTGTTTTGGCATGGTTTGGCACTTTTATGGGAAAGATGTTTTCGTCCATGAAATCGTTCTCGTGACTGACAAAATAGAAAATGTGACTGGATGTTTACCAAGTTGACTCCAGATAAAGAGGGAATAATTGCGGTTTTAAATGTTTCTCCTCAAATTCATTTTTATTTATTGCTTAATTGTTTTAATTCCAATACATTTCGCAAACAAATTACCGATTGTAAATTTGTTTACTTCGTTTTGGTGGAAATATCGGACAAAATTATTAAACTGCATTTGACCGGTTGCTGTTAAATTCGGCGAAATGACGAAAGTGGTCCAACATGGATCCTCATCTATGTAGCACTGGGTAACAATGTGTGTTAGGAGTAGGGAATATATCTACACTGAACAATACTGGAAACATATCCAGGTCACAAGGGACATTGATCCGAGCTTAGTTTTTATCAATATAGGCTATTGCAGGATGAGTCGATTTGAATATCTAAAATAGACAATAATGTTCAAATGATAGCCATCTTAAAAACAGCCGCTACCTTGGACATTCATTTACATTTTAATTAGAAAAAATGTCGCCCTGTTGGAAGTCCAATTGGCTTGTTGACATGATTTGAAGAATGGCCCAGTGTGAATAGGCCAAATGCCATACTTTTATCACCATTTGAACGATGTATCTCAGCATGAGTTCTCACCTGCTTTATTGTTATGCCTACGTCTGGTTGTAATTTGTATTACATATTCATCATATCAATGTTGTTATGATGAAACTTTCTGTAATGTTTATCTCACGTCAAAATGAACAAATATGTTTTAAAACAACCAAATCAACTCTTTGAAGCAATATTCATATTATAGTTTTCTCAATATCACTGCCTGCGTCCGCGTACATTGTCTAGCAGCGTCTTGCGTCATCCCCCGAGCAGTATGCTTCAAACGGTCAGCAATGTTCTGGCGGATTGTGTTAATCAAAATAATTGACTTGAATGTTATACTGCAGAATGGAGAGTTCACTACTGACAAAACTGACTGTCTACTTTCGACTCAGAAAAGCCAAATACGTCATTTGTTTATACTGCTGTGGCAAGCAATCAACCCTCAAAGTAATACGTTTTTTCACACAATTACAGTGACGACAAGAATAACGAATTGAATGATCTCTTCATCGTAAACACCTCCGGACTAGACATTTCGAAGTAAGCATTAAAAGCAGCAAGTGTGCATCGTCAAGAAAACGTTGTACAGGGCCTTTGTAGTAAGCGCCACATTAAAACAACGCCAATGATAAAATAACGTGACTTTAAAGCGACTAAATAATGTCGTCTGCAACTACACTTACATGTCAAGGTCAATGAAGTAATCATTCTTGTCAGCTCTTATTACCTATAGTCTGCTGTCGACCCCATCAGGAGTCAGCTACGACAGTAGTGTAACATGCGCGCTGTTTTGTTGTTTTATCAAGTCTTTTCTGTTGTCAGCCTGTACGATGTAAACGGGTAAGAAACATCATTGCATGCATTCAGACATGCGAACATATTCGTTCATATAATTCCACAACGTCTATTAACAGCAAGATGTTTAATTATACAGCTCAGTGGACTGTTGCAACATGGAGTGAATACAAGGATGCATACATGCATACATGCATTCTTGCATACACGCATTCATGCATACATGCATTCATGCATACATACAAACATACAAACATGCACACATGCATACATACATACATACATACATACATACATACATACATACATACATACATACATACATACATACATACATACATACATACATACACTTTTTCACAGCCTGAAGCAAAGGAATTATACATCCCGTTTTTTTAAGGCACATTAAAAGCACTACCCTAGCGGACATTAAAAATCAGAACAGGAAAGAACAGTCTGTGAAATGTCAGGTGAAAAGGTGTATAGCCTGTACAGTATTTGTAGACTTCACACCTTTTAACAACACAAGGAGGCCACCACAGGGCAAAATCAACAATTGCGGTACATCCAGCGTGGTTTACCTAATTACCTGCAACGCCTGCCCCGCAAGATACGTGGGTGAGACTGGCAATCAACTACGAACACGTCTAAATAATCACAGATCGGACATACGACATCACAACGACACACAAGTGGCCAAGCCTTTTAACGGAGCCGGTCACTCAATATCCGATTTGCGAATTACAATCTTGGAATCAGGGTCATTTTCTGACGTCGCCTCACTGGAAACAATTTACAGACGGAATTGTGAATCAAAATGGATTACAAGACTTAAAACTACGCAGCCAGGGGGACTGAATGTTAGAGAGGACTCTTTTGATATTATACCTTTTGTGATTCGCTTCTCCTACCAGGGACTAACAATTGCTAAACTAGCTAAAGCCACCTTGCTTCAAACCGCGTATCCAGAAATATACACGCCGATATTTATAACAGCATTCTCAAAGAACAAGAATCTGAAAGATATGCTGGTGGCCACCAAATTATAATGAAAAATGGACTTCTACAGAACAATGACCCTAGCGTTTAGGACACTGTGAGACGTCGTAGTGTTAGTGCAATTGTGTAGTTGTTAGGGGGATTAGGCTGCATGTGGGGTTGTCGGGTTGCAGCAGTGCTGGCTCGTACGGCGTCACATGTTTCCGTCTCCTGTACAACTGTGATCGGATAGATATATTCCATGCACAATTTAATGGCTTATTTTGTTTTTACAGGTGTACCGTCCGAAATAATTACTGAATGCCCATGTATTAATTATTAATAAAAACAACACGTGTTTGTGGAGGTGTGGGGTGGTCAGCAGTAGCGGCTCTGTGGACAGCACCACGACTTCGAGTTTACTTTAATTTCAGCGCATACATTCGTACGGCACACCGTATGTTTTTTAAATAGTGCATCGTCCCCCTCTGATTCAGAAGAACACCATCGGATCGCAAATACTCTTTCCATCTTATAGCGAACCCTCTGTGATGGTATACGTATATGTATGTTTAAAAAAAACAACAACAACAAAACAACAAAACAAAAATATGTATTCATCTATATTATTTAACAGGACAGATGAGGGTAACCCCCGGTTACTATCCTCAGCCTTGTCCAATTGGTCATTGTTTAATGTTCAGTGGCATGGGAATGTAACGGCTGCATCCCTGTGCCATGACTGGATATTCACGCATACTCGTCTCCGTTGTAGACCGATAGTCGTTATTTAGATATACCATTAATCATACGTTTTTCTTTTTTAGGTTTAATTCACACAAAATTATTTTGCAGAGAAGACCATCTACCCGAAAGGACTAAACTGATTTTATCAGATGTCTGGGTTTAGGGTTCACATTCGCCACCTATACTCCGTTGCCAGTGCATTAGGGTCTTCGTTCATGTTCCTAATCCTTAACAGAGTATACTTGAGCCCAGTACACCCATTTTTCTCAAATACATACATACGTACATACATACATACATACATACATACATAAATACGTACATACATTTTTTGGCGGTGGATTCGCATATGGCCGATAAGGCCAATGTTCACATGAAATGTCTTTTTGCAGGTTTCGCACACGAATGACGATGATGACTATTTGTAGCGCTGATTGTCGAACGAGTTTGCACCTTTCCAGACCAGACCTCTCCATGCAGGACGGTTTGGTGCATGATTTTCCCAGGAAACCGGCATTTCTTCGGTTTTCTTCGTGCCAATGGTAAGATCTAAGTTGTCGCAGGCAATGGAGAATGTGTCCATGTTACTCTGCATTTGTTGCTCAGATCCGCTGCTGAGAGCGCAATCAACAGCGAAGTTGAAATCGCGGAACGCATCCTGTAGGACCTTTGTCTTCGCTTGAAGTCTTCTCAAGTTGAATATCCCTCCACCAGTGCGGTAGTTGGTGTAGATGCCGTCACCATTCCCTCTGAAGGAGTCGGATAACATTGCCGTGAACATGCTGAACAGAACATGTGCCCGCACAAACACTTGTTTTACTTCATTACTGACTGGGAAAGCAGCGTAGGTGTCACCCTTGTCCAGTATGCGAGCTTGCATGCCCTCATGGAACTGTTTGACCGTGACGATGAACTTGGCAGGACAACCAAATTTTGTCATTATTTTCTAAAGGCCGTCTCAAAGGCTTTAGTCAGATCAACAAAGATGGTGTAGAGGTCGTGGTTCTGCTCCTGGCATTTTTCTTGGAGTTGGCGAGCTCATCATGACGACTGTGCATCTGCCTGCTCTAAAGCCACATTGGCTTTCTGGAAGAAGATGGCCCTGCTCCAGATGGACGATCAGGCGGTTCAAGAATACGCGAGCAAGGATCTGTCCTGCAACATACAACAGGGAGATCCCACGGTGGTTGTCGCATGCTTGACGATTGCCTTTTCTCTTATACATATACACAATAGAGGATTCCTTCAGCTCCTGGTGGGTCACTTCTGCAGACCAAATGGCATGGAAGAGTGCTGTGAGCTTTTCAACAAGGCATGGACCTGCGGTTTTATACACCTATGCTGGGATAGCACCTGCTTCCGGACTTTGCCAGTGGAGAGCAGAATGGTTGCTTTCCGTACCTCGGCTACAGTAATGTGTTCTGCCAGCGACATGTCTATGCCCACCTGTGGCATACGTTGTATTGTTTCTTCATTGATATCAGACGTGCGGGATAGGACATTGCAGAAGTGCTCTGCCCACGTTTCCGGGATCTGAGTCTTATCGGTGAGCAAGGCTGACCCATCGGCGCTCAGGATAGGAGAGCCACTAGAAGGCTGTGGACCGTACAGTGTCTTCATTGAGTTGAGGAAACGCTTTGTGTTGTTTCTGTCAGCGCAGTCTTGGATCTATTCTGCTTTCTTACTGAGCCAGGAGTCCGGAATCTCTATGAGTCTGGCTTGTACCTTGATTGCCACTTTCTTTGCACGAGAGGAACTTTCATACTGGTAAGCCCTATACAGAATGCTTTTCTTCTGTAACGACTTGGATCTCGCTATAGATTTTATAGAACCAATCCTGATGCTTACATTTTGTTGGCACAAAATGTTTCAGTGCACTAGAGTGATAGGCAGCCCATTCCTTTTCCACGCTGGTAATGCAAAATTCCATTTGTTGAACCTGGCTGTCAAGTTCTTTGCAGACGTCTTGCCGACCAATCTCGGACTTCAACCTGTTCACATACAATACAATACAATGCAATACAATACAATACAATACAACTTTATACATCCCTGTAAGGGCAATTACATTGTAGTTTGGGCGAGCACAGTGTATACGTATATCTAGATATATATATAGTAACTGTATATATATATATATATACAGTAACTGTATATATATATATCATATTAAAATATAATATAGATAACAGCGTATTACTGGCTCACGTCTTCACAGTCATAAAAAGAATAATTTATCACATGAACGTATGGAGTGCATTTTTTCACACTGTAACCACTAAATATGTAGATCATACACGCACACACTATTTTCATTTCGCATCGTTAAACAGACTGGTGGCAGCAGGAATAAAATATAACTTCGTACGGTTTGTTTTGCACGACAGGCAACTAAAACAGCGGCCCAACGGCAGAGTCTCAAGATACAGAGCATGACTATCATTGGCTAAAATAGGACGTGCCTTCCTAAGTACCTGTTGTTCACAAAACTGTGGGATGTCTCTCTGAGTCTCTCCGATTATTATGGAGCTGGCACGTACACACGTCTGTAAACTGTTCTTGATTTTAACACTCAGGTTGAAATACCAGCAGAAAAACGAAAAGCAAAGAACACTCTCAATAAAAGACTAACAAAACAGGTTTAAAATTGTTTTATCAACAGAAAATTAGTTTAGTTTTCTAAGAAAGTACAGGCGCTGCTGATATTTCTTGACAATTACTTCAGTATTGTCATCCCATCTAAACTTTAAATAGGAGTTATCACACCACTCAACAGAATCTCGTAGTGCCGGGCCATTATCTTGTTGGGAACCAAAGAGAAGGGAAATTAAAGCACTGTCAAGTTTCACTAAAAAGTTGTCTGCGTGAGCACTTCTACAAGTGTTAGTGTACAAGATGTATAGGAGGGGTGAGAGACAACAACCCTGAGGCGAGCCTGTGTGTGTCTACCTCATGTCAAAAAATTTCCCAATCAAAAAACATATTGAGGATGACACAACACAAAATCAGCAATCTAGGCAACAAGCTGGTTTTCAAGATTCAAATTAAAAATGAGTTGATGGGCTAATATATGAGGCTGCATCCAATTAAAAGTCGATGAGAAATCGGCAAAGATAATCTTGGCATGTGCAGTTGGCTTCTCAAGGTGAGTATACACTTTGTCCAGAATGACTAACTTCTCATGTTCAACACCTCTTCCAACCCGGTAAGCAAACTGGAGTAGATCTAATTTACTCTCAGTGATGGGAAGGAACACATTTAGTCTCTTCTTTGGTTTCTATCCTTGAGGGTGTCTCTTGGGCTGGATGCGGATGTTCAGCTTGGACACGACAAGGCTGTGCTCTGTCCAACACTCGGCGCCGCACATAGCCTTTGTGACGCTTACGTCCTGCAGGTCTTTCTTCTTGATAATAACATAGTCAATGAGGTGCCAGTGATGGGATCGTGGGTGCATCCAGGTTGTCATGTTGCGAGTTGGGAGCCGGAACATTGTGTTTGTGATGCGAAGTTGATTTGTAGCACAAGTCTTGAGGAGCAAAACTCCATTGCTGATGCACGTTCCTGTTCCATGTCTGCCAATGACACCCCCAGGCCACATGGTGTGTGCCAAACGTCGCATTAAAGTCACCAAACGATGAGCTTTTTTGACTTTGGAACATCTGTGAGCAGAGATTCAGTCTACTCGTAGAATCTGTCCTTTATCTCGACTAGGTTGGTCATGGTAAGTGCATAGGAACTGATGATTATGGCATGTTGCTTTGCGGTGAGGGGAAGACGCACTAACGTGAGACGGTCATTCACACCTTTTGGTAGGCAGGCAAGCTTCCCCACAAGGTCGGAAATTATTGCAAAACTAAGCCCGCCGTGTCCCGTCTCTCCTTGGCACTACGGCCACTCTAAATAAAAGTGTATCCAACCCCATTTTCTGTCTTTCCTCTGCTAGACGCATCTCACTTAATGCAGCGACATTGATGTTGTATCTGGACAACTCTCTGGCAACCAAGGCGGTTCACCTCTCTGGTCTTTCTGTCTTTTCATTATCCATGTACATATTTCATGTGGCAAAAATAAGTGTAAGAAGAATACCATACATACATACATACATACATATATACGTACGTACGTGAGTACGTGCGTACGTACGTGAGTACGTACATGGTATTACATAAGTACATGCGTGCATGCGTGCATGCGTGCATGCGTGCATGCGTGCATGCGTGCATGCGTGCTTGCGTACATGCGTACATGCGTACATGGACACCTGCATACATGCGTACATGTATACATGCATACATACATACATACATACATACTTACATACGTACATACCTACATACGTACATACGCACATACGTACATACGTACATACGTGCATACGTACATACATACATACAAAACGCACGTTTCGAAATACGCTTTGACTCCCGCAGTACTCAGTTAAGTATGGTTGTTTGAACTCTGCTAATGAGTCCGTTGAGTTTCTCTTGATGTTCGCCAAATGCAGTCTAAAGCAGACGACACAAGCACACCTTCCTGCAGCAGCTTAAAGAATGCAGCACATTGGGTCACAAAGTACTTGATACGTACTTGCGCACCAGTCAACCACAAGTATGCTGCCTATATCCTTCAGACAGAACAAGTCTAAATATTAACATATTGGTTAAGGCGCCATCTTACCCTCAGAATGATATATTATATCCCAATGGATTTGCAAATGGGCGAATGGTCTTAGGAACTTGGTGTTGGTTGATAAGGTCCAACTTTTTTTATGTGGTCTAATACAAATTGTGATGCATAAAAAGAAATACAAACGTTAACTGCGTCAATGATGTTGGTGCTTCACCGACTGCGCTAGTTACGTCACCACATGTAGCACACTGATATGGACGTTTGTAACGGACACGCAATTATTATTGCTAATTTTGGCTGGAACGCTAGGTTCTTCAACGGTTTTATTATTGCGAATGTATTTCTTTAATGTAGCCATGTTGTTATCCTCCTTGTTCCCTGCTGTACAGGGGTGAGGGTCAGGTGTAGTAAAGCTGAACAATTCTCTGTGTATTTGCCTTCCATTGTTTTCTGTCCATTGCGCCCTCTCGCCATCTTTCATCCTCCCCTGATCTTCTCATCTCCCTCCTCACGCAGTCCTCCCATCTCAGCTGTGGCCATCCCTTTTTCATGTGTCCTTTATGTTGTTCCGCCTCTGCTTTCATTGCTATTTTTCCGGCATCCATCCTTGCCAAGTTGCATACCCATCTCATCCGGCTTCTCAATAATCCTCCTGTTACACTGCATTGTATCCCAACCTCTTTTCTCAGATCATTCGTCCTTCTTCTGTCTACCCTCTTTGTTCTTAGTATTCTCACAAACTTGCAGCTACTGTTGTTGTTGTTCTGTCAGCGCCGCTGTCTCCAGACTGTCTCCGTCTCCAGACCATATAGGCATGCCAGTGTAATACACACTCGCAGGACTTTCCTTTTAAGCTGTTTCGAGATTGTTATGTTCATAATGTTTCCCTCTATCTTTCTCCAAGCATTCCCTCCTGCTTGTATTCGGCGTCGCACCTCCACATCTGAACGCCTATCCGCCGTAACCATTCCTCCAAGGTACACTTGCTTAATTTACTTTCCATCCAACCTGATGTTCAATTCCTCTCTCTGTTGTCCATTCATCCAACATGTCTTGTAGCTTTTATTTATTTCTGCTACTATGGCCAGATCGTCTGCATACATAATCTTTCTGAGAACATCCTTCGTGCTGATCATCCTGCTGATTAGTTCCAACACCATGTTAAATAATAATGGGCTTAGGGCACTTCCTTGCCTCAGTCCGATGTTAACTAGAAACTCTTCCGACATCTCAGATCCAGCCACAACTGTTACCGTTGTTCTTTCATACATTGTTCCAACCATCCTGGCTTCTGTTTCTGCCACTCCCATCCATCTCACTATTGCCATTTCTTGGGACTGTGTCGTAGGCCTTTTCCAAGTCCACAAATCCCATTGCCATTCTCCCTTGCATCTCCAACCTCTTCTCCACCAGCTGTCTCAATGCAAACATCGCATCTGTCGCCTCTCTGCCCTTTCTGAATCCCTGTTGTTCTTCATCTAATTCCTGTTCTACTCTCTTTCGAATCCTCCCATCCAGGATCTTCTCTAGCAGCGTCATGGTGTGACTTAGATGTGTGGTGCCTCTGTAATTTTAAGGATCTTGCACATCTCCCTTAGTCTTCCATATTGGGACAATTAGCCCTGTCAACTACTCTTCGGGTACTTTACCTTGCCTCATAAATGTTTTCAGCAGCCATTTTGTCCAGCTGATTCCATTCTCTCCTGCTACCATTACCATTTCAACACGCATCTCATCGATATCAGGTGCTCTCCCCTTTTTCATCCCTTTTAACACATCGCTGTATCGGTAATATCAGCTAACTCCAATTCCCCTTCTACATACGGTGGTAATTCCAAGTAATTGTGATCTCCTTCCTGGTTCAGAAGCTCCTTGAAGTAGTTTTTCAAGACCTTCAACAATGTTTCTTGTTCTGTCACTAACTTCCCATTTCTATCCTTGATCACCGTCCTACCCGTCACGCCATGTCATTTTATGTCCGTGTATGTGTATCAGCCATGCATCCAGTTGATTTCCCCTCTCCTTGGTCTTCTCTACTTCTTTCCATTTTTCCTTCTTTTCGCGTACTGCTTCTGCAATTTCGTTTGTTCTCCATCGTTCGTTACTACTTCTAGACACCCTGCCCTTTCCCGATGTTCTTCGACATAGCTCCTCTGCAGTTCCCACAAATGCTTTTTTTGTATTTTTTCCATTCTTCCCCAGTCTGTCAACTTCTTCAATGAGCTCTTCTCATTTAGCTGCCTCCCGCTCATTGTATTCAACAGCGACATCGTTTCTGCACCTCCACCACTTGTAATCCTTCGGCCCACGGGGTTAGTTTGTTTCTTCTTCTGCATATGAACAACCAACACCTGTGACTTATGCTGTGTCGTGACTTGCTCTCCAGCTACAGCTTTGCAGTCCTTAGTCTTCCCTAGCTGCTGCCTCCGGACTATTAGTAGATCCAGTTTCGTCTGTGCTGTCCACTTTTGTATGTCATTTCATGGCTCTCTCTCGCTTCTGGAAGAAAGAGTTAGCCACTGCTAAGCCATTTCTACCCATCAGTTCCACCAGATCTCAACCCTCTCTATTCCTCACTCCCCACCCGTGTCTGCCAACACTCTCCTCTTCACCTGGTTCCGCTACTCCAACATGTGCATTGAAGTCTCCAACAACATCATCTATCGTCATCTCCATAGCATCCCAATACACACCAGCTGTTTCTTAATCATCAGCCATGCCATCACTATGCGTCCCTTCCATCGCTCCACTCGAACCACCGTCTTACTGATTAATCTCTTCTGATACAATGATGCCAACTCCATTACTTCTTCCATCTCCTCCTACGTGCAGTACCTTGAATCCAACCATCAGCATTCTCGCTCTATCCACTTCAATTTCGTTTCCTGTATGCACATCACCTCCAATCGCCTACTCTCCATCATCTCCACCACCTCAACCGCTTTCCCGCACATTATACCGACATCCAAACTGCCTAAC
The DNA here is from genome assembly GCA_020002185.1 of Paraescarpia echinospica. NCBI lineage: Eukaryota > Metazoa > Annelida > Polychaeta > Sabellida > Siboglinidae > Paraescarpia > Paraescarpia echinospica. The sequence continues at coordinate 12,690,675 of CM034538.1, forward strand.
TGGACTTCACATTTGTCGCTGCCGGCCGGACGATCCCCTTGGACTTCGTTGTCTTCTCGCCGCTGCGAAGGTAGACGGCGCGTCGGTTGCCCCGGACGCGACAGCCCTCTCGTTCACTGTTACATGTATCATCATATGATTTGGGACATCATAGCCACTCAGCAGCGCTGCCCTGGCTGACCTGCTAGTGCGGTTTTATGTCAGAGTTTTCCTTCTCCTAGAACACATGACTACCAAGGCTAGTGAGCGTGATCTGCCTAGTACTATTTGCCCGTAGTTAGAAGTTGGAATGGTACAGCATCGGGACGTGTCTACTCGCTAGTGGGCCCTGTACACTGCACCTTTAACGCTCCAACCTGCGTGGAATTATGAAACACGTGCCCAGTATGCCTATGCCTATATTGTACCACAAGGAGATTGTGCTAGAGTTTTGTCTATGGAGAGGCTATTTAGCAGCAGGGGAGACTTACGCCTCGGCTCCATTTTCACTCCAAGGAGCTATCTGGCGCCTGTAGCTGAACGCGAGAGTATGAAACACAAACTACATACTACACACTACACTACGGCACTTGGCGCATCACACAGACCTGTGTTAAACACCACACCAATATGGAGATATATGTTTGACGCGTAGTATCGTTAGATGTGCGTGGACATGGTTTGATATTTTAATGAATATTATGTTAAGTTTAAGACGTTGGAATATTCTCAGTTGTTTGGATTATTGCGTCTTAAATATCCTTAATCGAATAGTGCGACTAATCATCAGCCTCAGGGTACCAACGATTCACAATTCAGAAGGCGACAAGTGACAATTGCAACGTTAACAATTCCAAAGGCCATTCAAGTCAACATCCGCTTTTGGAATGACCTTGAAGTAGAAATAGTCAACATCAGAAACACGAGCCTTAACTTGTGTATTGGTGTTAGGCCGGGTGTGGTGATTTAGTGGTTAGAAGGTTGTCAATCGAGAAACCGGGTTCGCGTCACGTAGGTGTGGTTGTAAACACGACAGGTAAACACTCTGTTGTTGGTAACAGGTCTGCCGATCCCGGCAGTTATTGTCGTGCCGTTGGTTTGCTTACACGTGAGGTCAACGAGCCACTGGTTATTACCCACGTACGCGTTACAATTTATGGCGTCTTTGATAGGGCCTACGCTTGGCTGGTGTGATTCGAAGGATATTAACGGATATACACGGGACTATTCACCCAGGGACACATTCGCACAAAACTACATAAAACGTAAAACGTGAAAATATACAGATCGAACGTCGGCTTATTATTAATGTGTCACCAGAAACATGGAAAACCAACAAGAAGATTGAGAACCGACTCCGAAGTTTAGAAGGTGCCTCAGACGAATATTGAGAATACTTTGGAAGCAACAAGTAACAAACAGGAACATATCGGAACGCATTGACTTCAACAACATCGTCAATTAAGTGAAACGAAGAGGCTTGGCCATGTTCTGGACAGAAACAGCCCACAACGTGTAGCTCATAAATGGACACTTCCTGGACAACGAAAAAGAACAGACCACTGGGCACATGGAAAACAATCGTAGAAGAAGAAACGAAGTTGGCCGAGAAGGCCGGGCACGAATTGAATTAAGCTGACTCGCCCATGACCTTTCTGGCTGGAGGACATTTGTTGACGCCTTATGCTCCAGTGGATACGAAAAGAATGTGTAAGGTAAGGTCATTACTGTTTATAAATCTGCTGATATGTACGACTGAGAAACAGTACACACTTATATTAATATGACAACATAGAGCTCTTGTTAAGGTCAAAACAGTTTGCTGGGGAAATTTAGTTTTTATGATCCTTTCATTTCGACCACGCAGCTAATAACAACACTTTTGATGTGTCGATTCTACGCGGTCGTCTTAAACGTTTCTGCAACGTCTTAAATGTTTCTACAATTATTATAGTATAATAAACGCTCTATCACCAATCCCATGTTGATCCATTTCCACGTCCATAAGTGCGCCCGTGTCAAGAAACGAGATGTAGTTGATGTCATTTACTTTCATATGCGGCAGAAATTATCATAGTGCCAAAAAAATTACCCATCGCGGAAATAAATCAACATATACATGCTGTCTTCGATTAGAGGCAAACAATTTGCCTTTGATGCATGACTGGGCTATTCCAGTTGACCGCAACGGTGTTAGTCTTACGTTTATTATACTGTAATAACTATAGAAACGTTTAAGAAGTCATAATTTACTTTTGGTGGCAAAAAACTGAACGAAAATCAACAAATATGACACCTTAGCCAATTCGCATTTCATTCCTGTAATCGTCCGAACACTTTGTAAAGATAACATGAAATATAGCTACTTGTCCATTTTACAGACACGATCAACAGGAGAAGTTTGGTAATGGTGCAGTGGCACTTAAGATGTGACATTGATATTTCTCTAAGTTAGTAAACGAACTTTTACAAGCTACGAAGCGACAACATCAAAACTCGAATAGCAGCCACCTGTAGCAAGACACCGGCGTTCTAGCCACATTGATATTATTTATGTAGAACAGTATCATCGCCCCATCATAACAGCTCTACCACCACTTGCAATGTTCCCCATTTGTTTTCACCAGTGTTATATTTGAGAATGATGTTCTGCGCTGACATTTCAGAAAACCCTTTGAGATGTTGTCCATGAGCAGAATTCATTAGACCGAGAATTGATGTATCTGAGTTTTAAATAATATTATAACCGCAATGCCTGTTGACGTTCGGCATGGTCGGGGTGTTCCCTTGTTCACGACGACTTACTCGGTGAACTTCCTGCTAATGATTACGGCCCTTGGAAACGGAACTACCAACTTCGTTATAACCTCGCTGTGCTGCAGTCAGCGTCGTCTAAGTGCGTCCACATCCTCGTGTTGACTTTTCATCAGCAGACGTGTGTGTAGATGGTTCAGACATATCCACTTCGTCCTGTCATTCTCCGCACTTATCGGCACTTGCCTCTCCGCATTTGTCTCCTCTTACGGCAAATACACATTCGCGTACTTTTTCTGAAACGTGTCATATTGTTATGTCAACCGTTTGGTTCAACTGTGTTCGATCGATGCAACAGTGACATGTTTAGAGAACTTTGGTCATGGTGTCATTTGGAAAATATTTTTTATCAAATCCCGATATATAACATGTTTCACCACTACATTTTAGCTTGGAAACTAAAGGGTGACAGAGCACCCCATCTCCGTTTAATCCCCTTTCTGGGTCCCACGTGCGCTACTGAAATATTGCACATATCGACGTAGACGATATATTCACATAACATAATGACACCGGTTTTGATACAGGTACGCTGCTGCAATAATCTTAATGTTGTTTGTGAACGATCGTCACAGTAACTTTATCTGAAAGTCAGAACATGCCTCCCTCGATTTATTAGCATTCATTTCAACAATGTTTTTTATGAAGATGAAGATAATGCTAGGCAAATTCCCATTAATAAAGCTGAGGCCTTTTGTGCCATTTTTCGCCCCCGACGAAATTGTTGTGCGTGTGCTTCTGCTTACGCCACACGGTTGATGCGGGGTAGTAAGTATTAAATGATTAGCGCAAGAACATAATCTGAAACAGAATTAACTTCACAAACAGACTATTTACGACAATTTGTGATGTTTAACATACCAATCATAACGAACAGTAAATTTCCAAAGACGTCACGTTGAATTTATTTGACAGGAGCTGACGTTTACTAGCTCCAATTGATCGTTCGCGAATTATCCGAAAATAGCCGAGATATTCACACCAACAATGGTATATATTGTTCTTTCTACTGAACAAACATTTAAAGAACATGGTAATGAAGGGGTTAGCCCATCCGCCTGGAATGCCATATTTCGGATTACAAGACCCGGACCGGGCATGATACATTAACTAAATTTTATGTAAAACCCTGTCTCTCAACACTACGGGCTGTGAATCACTTGTGACTCGGAGATTACAGTAATGTCGGTCCCGTCTCAATTTGGAACGAAAAGAATCCGGACGACACGTGTCCTGGCAGTAGCCATCTCCAGTACCAACATAGAAAGATCGGTTTGGCGATATAATTCTGAAAAAAAATACTGATTTCAGTATATTTCACTTGTCGCGTTATAAGTACATACCAACCCAACCGTGATACTTGGCCTCAGTCGTATAATATTTTTCAAACTTTGCAATAATAAGTGTAATTACGCTGATTGAAAATGCATTTTAAAGTTTGGTTTATAATGATATTGATATGTAATAATTATATCATCAATATGGCTGCCATAATATAATACAAGCAGTGCATTAGTGCTATTTATATGCACACTACATTCCATCTATGTGGGTAATAGCGCGATTCAACAGTATAGATCGTTTTTACAACCGGCGATGTATTATTTTTTTAAACAAACTTTCCTCCTTGCGTAGTCGTTTAGTTGACTGACCTGTAGCTTGCTAGTTAATTTGTGGTTTAATTACAAATGTTTTCTATCTATGAGTTTGCCGTCACGACACATCTGTCGGGCGCGATAGTAAAAGAAACCATCACAACGACGCCAGGGGTTCTGCTGTAGACAACGTCACCGCAGCAATAGTGCCCTCTCGATGAGAACATTTCGGTGCCGCAGCATGCCATATCGTCGTACTTGGGGTAAGCGACTCCGTCACAGCACAGCTCCGCAGCAACGTTCTGGTGTTCCCCGGATAATTGGGTGAGGCACTCCGTCACAACACAGGTAGTGCGTGCTCGAGACGCTTAGACCGCCGCAGTCTGCCAATCGTAACACAGGTTTAATACTCATCTACTCATGGTGTAGGTGTAGCCGTATGGGAGAAGAGAATATTGAAATCGTTTCTATGAGAAGACAGAAAATGATGGGGTTGTGGGAAGAAGAGAGGGAGAGGGTAAATAACGAGAGACGGGGAGAAAGGGAGGGACGAGGAAAAGGGATTCAGAGACGGAGAGGGGTAGACAGGGACAGAGACAGAGTGAGAGAGAAAAAGAAGTGAAACAGTTATAAAGAAGAATGCTGAAGAAAATAAAATGTGTGCGTATGTGAGTGCGTTTGCCTGCATGCGTGTGTGTGTGTGTGTGTGTGTGTGTGTGTGTGTGTGTGTGTGTGTGTGTGTGTGTGTGTGTGTGTGTGTGTGTGTGTGTGTGTGTGTAAGAGAGAGAGAGAGTGTGTGTGTGTGTGTGTGTGTGTGTGTGTGTGTGTAAGAGAGAGAGAGATATGAGCATAGATATAGCAGAGAGATAGAGGGAGGGGGCGGGAGGAGGGAGGAGGAGGGAGGAGGAGGAGGAGGGAGGAGGGAGGGAGGGAGGGAGGGAGGAGGAGGGAGGGAGGGAGGGAGGGAGGGAACGGAACGCAAACTGGAGTGGGTCTAATTGATTCTTAGTGATGGGAAGGATCACATTTAGCCTCTTCTTTGGTTTCTTTCCTTGGGCTGGATGCGGATGTTCAGTTTCGACACGACAAGGCTGTGGTCTGTCCAACACTCGGCGCCGCAGATGGCCTTACGTCCTGCAGGTCTTTCTTCCTATTATCACGTAGTCAATGAGGTGCCAGTGATGGGATTGTGGGTGCATCTAGGTTGTCATTTGCGAGTTGGGACCCGGAACACTGTGTTTGTAACGAGGAGTTCATTTGCAGCACAAGGTTGAGGAACAAAACTCCATTGCTATTGCACTTTCCTGTTCCATGTCTGCCAATGACACCGTCCCAGGCCACGTGGTCTGTGCCAACTCTCGCAGTAAATAACGATGAGCTTGTCTGACTGTGGAACATCTGCGAGCAGAGATTCAAGTTCCTCGTAGAAGTTGTCCTTTATCTCGTCAGATTTGGTCATGGTAGGCGCATAGGAACTAATGATTGTGGTATGATGATTTGCGGTAAGGGGAAGACGCACTATCATGAGGCCGTTATTCACACCCTTTGTAAGACAGGCAAGCTTGCCCACATGGTTGGAAATGATTACAAAACCAACGCCCGCTTCTCGTCTCTCCTCGCCACTACGGCCACTCCAAATGTAGTGTATTCAGCACAATTTTCTGAAAGCTGTCCTTCCTCTGCTAGATGCATCTCACTTACTGCAGTGATACTGATGTTGTATCTGGACAATTCTCTGGCAACCAATGCGGTTCTCCTCTCTGGTCTGTCTGTCTTTGCATTATCCAAGAGCGTGCGCACATTTCATGTGGCAAGAATAAGTGGTATTCTTCTGTAAGATAAGAAGAATACCATACATACATACATACATACATCCATACATGCATACATACATACATTAATAATTCGAGTTTTATCACCATTGGCGGTCAAGTCGATTTTCTGTTCGTTCAGGTAGTTTATATTGCATAGGGGTGTACTGCATTTTCTGGCTAAACAAATGCGTGATCCAAAGCAAAACGCGTGTTTCGAAATATGCTTTGACTCCCGCAGTACTCAGTTAATTATGGTAGTTTGATCTCTGCTAATGAGTCCGTTGAGTTTCTCGTGATGTACTTGCGCACCAGTCAACCACAAGTATGCTGCGTAATTCCTTCAGACAGAACAAGTCTAAATATTAAGATATTGGTTAAGGCGCCATCTTTCCCTCAGAATGATATCCTATC
>CM034538.1:12698287-12753287 GCA_020002185.1 Paraescarpia echinospica
GATCAAATGGTCTGAAAAGTGGCAAATGCTGTTCACTTTTGGGAAATGTAAACGCATCCACACAGGACATGGGAACGAAGATGTAGAATATACAATGGGGGGTACTGTACTAAGTACTACGGAAAAAGAAAAGGACTTAGGGTTAACCATTAGTGCTGATATGAAGGTTTCAGAGCAGTGCGGAATTGCAGCTTCAAAGGGAAATCAAATCCTTGGATTAATTAGGCGAAACATAACGTATAAAGAAAAAGAGCTAATAATACCGCTGTACAAAACAATAGTTAGGCCTCATTTAGACTATTGCATTCAAGCGTGGAGGCCATATCGCAGGAAGGACATAGATATGCTAGAAAGAATACAGAGGAGAGCAACTAAAATGATACAAAAACTGAGGGATCTTAGTTACAAAATACGCCTAAAAAATGCGGTTTAACAACATTAGAGACCAGGAGGTTGAGAGGAGATCAGATAGAAGTGTTTAAAATATTGAAGGGTTATGAAAATATTGATAGAAATATTTTTTTCTCAGTTAAGAAAGATAGAAGGAATAGAGGGCATGAACTTACATTAGCAAAGGAGCAGTGTAGATTAGATATAAGAAAGTTCTCATTCTCACAAAGGACTGTAAATGAATGGAACAGATTATCTGCTGATTGTGTGGGTGCTAGTAGCGTGAATATGTTTAAAAATAAAATCGACACATACCTCAGACGGGCTGGATACACATAGATATAAGGGTCGGACTCTCGATAAGCCAAACGGCTTCCTTGTCCACCTGCCACCTAGAATTAATTCTCTGGGTGGCAATCTTGTTAAATCTTGTTAAACTGTTTTGTATATGATCTTATACAAATTGTGATGCATGAAAAGAAATACAAACGTTAACTGCGTCAATGATGTTGGTGCTTCACCGAGTGCGCTAGTTACGTCACCACATATAGCACACTGATATGGACGGTTGCGATTGCGAATGATTTCTTTAATGTAGCCATGCTGTTATCCTCCATGTTCCCTGCTATACAGGGGTGAGGGTTAGGTGCAGTAAAGCTGAACAATTCTCTATGTCTTTTCCTTTCATAGTTTTCTGTCCATCGCGCCCTCTCGCCATCTTTCATCCTCCCCTGATCTTTTCATCTCCCTCCTCACGCAGTCCTCCCATCTCAGCTGTGGCCATCCCTTTTTCATGTGTCCTTTATGTTGTTCCGGTTGCTATTTTTCCGGCATCCACCTATGCCAAGTAGCTTGCCTATCTCCTCCGGCATCTCGATAATCCTCCTGTTACACTGCATTGCATTCCAACCTCTTTTCTCAGGACATTCGTCCTTTTTCTGTCTACCCTCTTTGTTCTTGGTATTCTCATAAACTTGCAGCTTCCGTTGTTGTTGTTCTGTCAGCGCCGCTGTCTCCAGACTGTCTCCATCATCAGACCACATAGGCATGCCGGTGTAATACACACTCTCAGGACTTTCCAGGATCTTCTCTGGCAGCTTCATGATGTAACTTAGAAGTGTGATGCCTCTTTATTTCCATGGGTCTTGCACATCTCCCTTAGTCTTCCATATTGGGACAATTAGCCTTGTCAACCACTCTTCGGGTACTTTACCTTGCCTCATACATGTATTCAGCAGCCTCTTTGTCCAGCTGATTCCATTCTCTCCTGCTACCATTACCATTTCAACACGCATCTCATCGATATCAGGTGCTCTCCCCTTTTTCATCCCTTTTAACACATCGCTGTATCGGTAATATCAGCTAACTCCAATTCCCCTTCTACATACGGTGGTAATTCCAAGTAATTGTGATCTCCTTCCTGGTTCAGAAGCTCCTTGAAGTAGTTTTTCAAGACCTTCAACAATGTTTCTTGTTCTGTCACTAACTTCCCATTTCTATCCTTGATCACCGTCCTACCCGTCACGCCATGTCATTTTATGTCCGTGTATGTGTATCAGCCATGCATCCAGTTGATTTCCCCTCTATATGTCAATATCATCTCAACACGCATCTCATCGATACCAGGTGCTCTCCCCTTTTCCATCACTTTTAACCCATCTATGTATCGGTAATATCAACTAACTCCACCTTCCCTTCTACATACGAGGGTAATTCCAAGTCATTGTGATTTCCTTCCTGGTCCAGAAGCTCCTTGAAGTATTTTTCCAAGATCTTCAACACTGTTTCTTGTGCTTAACACCAGGCTACTTCTTAATCGAATAGTGCGACTAATCATCAGCCTCAGGGTACCAACGATTCACAATTCAGAATATATGGTGTCTTTGATATGGACTACGCTTGGCTGGTGTGATTCGAAGGCCGGGCACGAATTGAATTAAGCTGGCTCGCCCACGACCTTTCTGGCTGGAGGACATTTGTTGACGCCTTATGCTCCAGTGGATACGGAAATAATGGGGAAAAGAAGGTCATTAATGTTTATAAATCTGCTGATATGTACGACTGAGAAACATGACACACTTATATTAATATGACAACATAGAGTTATTGTTATGGTCATAACAGTTTGCTGGGGTAATTGTGCTTTTATGACCCTTTCATTTCGACCACGCAGCTAATGATAAAATTTTTGATGTGTCGATTCTACGCGGTCGTCTTAAACGTTTCTGCAACGTCTTAAACGTTTCTACAGTTATTGTAGTACAATAAACGCACTATCACCAATCTCATGTTGACCTATTTCCACGCCCATAAGTGCGCCCGTGTCAAGAAACGAGATGTAGTTCACGCCATTTACGGTCATATGCGGCAGTGAATTATCACAGTGCCAGAAAAAGACAAAACGAAATTTTCTATAAATAATTTATGGCATTTATTATAATTTATTATGTATACAATTATATGCTAAAGCAATATGTGTCGAATACATCAAGTGGTTTGTACACCTTCAAACACTAAAGACATAATTTAAATTATATTTACAACCATAAACACTAATGTATAAAGCAGCACCCGTACTTGCATACAATAACAGCATACTTTTAAGAACAACATTTTTTTGTTATCACAAATGTTATGCTAATGGCACATTTGGCAGACATGAAGAACTACCTGAGTCACGTGGACTATAAAGCAAAACAATGCTGCGTATAGTACTTTTAGAAAGCACACATAATACTGTTACTCTTGCAAATTCGTAAGGTTAAAACTAACTTTGTTTTACAAGGCGAATTAACAAGGTATCGTGACTAGAAACACCGCACACATGTTGCCTGATCAATACTATGAGAACTGTGCATATCTAATATAAATATACAGCATGCGTGTTGTATAGATATACGATTGTTGCCACCAGACTAGACCATAGACAACGGTGATATCAACAACACAGCATAACTGACAGACTACTAAAACGTTACAACTTACATGAATGTCACGATGTACATGAAAACAAGCAAGTTATCACCATCATCTTACAGAGATCAAAACAATACTGGGTAGATAAGTTTATTCGTACTGCCTGTGCTTGTGGCTTGATTTGGAAACGAGCGGTTCCAGGAGGTTTATCATCGATGCCACCATCACGAGGGAACTTGTCACGAAGAACGATATGTCCCAGTGTCCAGAGATGTCCCGTAGCAAACCTGTGAAACACCACGCAGTTCGTGAATATCAGGGTAATACTTCATCGATAACGGACATCATACACCGCAAAAATAGTTTTACATACGCAATGAATAGACATGTACATAATAACGGCGGTCACCGGAAAATTTAAATAGATCATATGTATATTATAGGCTAGAGTGTGTGTGTGTGTGTGCGTGTGTGTGTGTGTGTTGTGTGTGTGTGTGTATGTTTGTGTTTGTTTGTGTTTGCGTGTGTGTGTGTGTGTGTGTGTGTGTGTGTGTGTGTGTGTGTGTGTGTGTGTGTGTGTGTGTGTGTGTGTGTGTGTGTGTGTGTGTGTGTGTGTAGTGTAGTGTGCGTTGTGTGGCTATGGATGTGTGGATGCATATATGTGTAGTATGTGTTAATTGATTAATTAATTCATTAATAATTAATTCATAATGCATTTAAACTGAGATATAGAGACAATATGGTGTGGGGGCACACACACCTTATGGAATTCACATGCAATTAAATATTACTTACTCATGACAACAGGAGAGGCGAGATAGAACAATGCCACGGTGCTGTAAAAAAAAAACGATACATCACTAAAGCACTATATAACTATTGTGTACATTTTAATGCAATTCAAAATATCAACGAATGCGACGCAACCATCAATATCCCATTCAAATGAGGAGGTTTTGTTACGCCTGTAGTATACTGCATAAGGCATGTATTGGTTTTTCGGAGTAAAGGCTGATTATCATCAATCATGTTATTTACAACCTTGAGAGAGAGAGAGAGAGAGAGAGAGAGAGAGAGAGAGAGAGACAGACAGACAGACAGACAGACAGACAGACAGACAGACATTCAGACAGAGACAAAGAGACAGAGAGACAGAGAGCCAGCCTCGCGAGAGCGAGTGCATAAGTACAGTGTAATCAAAGAATACACCACGTACCTGTACATGACGCCGTACGTGACAGGGATGTTGACACTTCCGAGCTCCTCGGCGAGTAGAACTGGCGCCAGCACGACGAACGAGCCTGAGACGAGACCGCATAATCCGCACGCGATGGCCAAGTGCAGGTACTGTTTGACCAACGGAAACACGAAGAATAGCAGTCCACACAGCGCGACAGACGCCTTGTAGATGTGCTTCTTTTCGAACATGTTGAAATCGGCCACCAAGCCGGTAAGTAGACGCGAAATTCCATCTGTGATGCCCATTATTGATACCAGGAAGACGGCTTTGAACTGGGCGACGCCGATGTCGCTGGCGTGAGGCGGCACCATCATGAAGGCATTGCTGAAGCTGCTGTCAGACAGCGCCAACGTTAACACATAGACATAGAGTAGCGGGTTCTTTAACACTTTCCAATTGTACGTCACTTCCTCTGATGACTCGCTACAAGCATCGGGGCTTGACGGGATGTCATTCGGTGAGCCGGTACCACATTCCGAGTAGCTTTCACCATCAGGCGAGGATGTGTCTATGACACAGACTGTTATGCTGTCTGAAACTGGTATGGCAACTTCTTTGTCTGATATTCCAGGAGTTGATCTACTTGGCGTAGTGTACATTGTGAAAGGTTCGCCATTTCGCATAGATATAGAATCTACATAAACAGCAACGTCGCGAATTTGATCGCCTTCACCACGTACACCACTTTCACACGTCACGGAACCTGCAATATCGAAATATCTAGAAATTTCTCCAATGGTATTGTTAGGTATACCGGTCACTTTATTGGGTTGTGTCTTTACTGCGGACAACTCAAGGCGAAGCAGCTTTTGTCTCATCAGGTATCTTGGTACGTAGAACTCTGGCGGGCGAAACAGCATTCCGGCAACGCTGACGTGAAATACAATTCCGCCCAAGATGTAGAACGTACCGTCCAGTCCGTAAGTGTCGAGAAGGTATTTTATCATCGGCGGAAAGATAAACGTTCCTGCAGAACCAGCAGCGAATGTCATCCCGTTCGCGAGAGTTCTCCTCTTTTCGAAATATGTTCCAATAATGACGAGACTTGGAACGTAGGTCAAGCCAATTCCCACACCTATAACGTACGCACACGTTACCAGAAACAGTTGGAGTACTGGTAGTTCCCTTCATTTATTTCCTAATATGTTTACGGGTGGTCACATATTACGCAGTTATCGCATTGCAAGAACAACTGGCTAAATGCACTGTACATTTATACTTACGATATCTTACAGCACAATACACAGTAATAATATTATGTGTTTTAATAAGAAATGATATAATAGTTTATTATTTCACTATTTATTAATCGTTGCTTCTTTGACGTTTATTATAATTAAAACTTAATGTTCTACTCCCTGCTTATTGTAATTTGCAAATGCATTGTTTTCACGTACGGCACTACCTATGACTACTTCCAAACCGCCGTAACCAATAGTAAATAATTCGGCACATTAAAAGTGCGCTCTCCACCTACCGATAAGGATCCCATAGGTGAAATACAGCATCCAGAGTTCTTTCGCAAAGGTGCTCAGCACGAAGCCCAAATTTATGAGGATGCCACCAATGACAGCGACCAGTCGGTGACCGAACTTTTTGCAGATGAGATTGACCGGTATCGCTGGATCAACAATATTCGTTGTGTAACAGTTGATAGTATTAATGATGTCTAAACACAAACAGTTCCTTGGCTCAGATTGCCGACGACCTTTGGCCAACGCATTCATATTCATGCAAGCGCACGCACGAACACACGTACATAACATGTATACGGTCACGCACAGCACACACACGCACGCAAGCACGCACAGACGAGCACAAAAATTCAAAAAAGACACACTGCGCATTTGGAAATAACGCATTTATACATTTCTTTGCCCAACCTCCAGGCTTTACAGACGAAATAGCGATTTGAACAACGACCTTTGCCCTGACTAATGGCTGCAGATCGACCATACCTGATGCTAGTGGGATACTCCCGACAAGCGCCTGGATCCACGAGATCTCGGCAGCTGACGCATTGAACCGGTCCTGGATCCTTTGGAAGAAGATGCCGAAAGACCTGATGCAGCAACCCACCACAAGGAAGTTCACAATGACACTGCCTGCGATGAAACAAGACGTCCAGTCTAAACAACCGTCTACGTCCACACGGAACACAAGGCGTAACGTGAAATATATTTAGCTTCCCTGTTATGAATCGTCGTAAGCGATCCTGACCGGAATTCCGGATGTACTGGATTCCGTTGATCCGTTGAATCTATTAGGACAGGTGTATTAAATACGCCATATGCAGCATGTGTGTTAACGGTAACGACACAAAGGAAGGTGAAGTCAGATGAACTGAATTTCAACATATCATATTATGAGCATTACTAGGCTAGCGGGTAGTTTTAACAAAAGTACAAATCAGCATACCGAATGACATTCTAAGACGACGGAAAATTTAGACACATTTTGCGCGATCAGACGAAAGTGTGGAATTAGCACATGTAGTTAGCTTCTCTATAAGACTTGCCAGAAGATCGCAGCTTTTTGACATATTTGTATCCCAGATCTGTTGTGGAGCTAGTGTTAAATTGCACACGCGCCTGCAGTGTGTGGCAACCTGCTCACTAAATATGGCAACATATGAAGCAATGTCGTAAATAGAACGTGTAAGGTTTATCTGTCTTGTAACTAAAGCGCAGTCGTGCATGTGACAGTAACGTTTTCGAGAATTCAACCTCTGCCCTTCCCCGTCGTATAACTGCATTGTTTACGGTTTACTTCACTAACCATTGATCTGTTTAAGTACACGTTGTATACCACATCTATGTAGAGGGACATCAGAGTCGCTGTACATTCTTCGTATTATACATTGCAGTACTAGACAAGTGACCATATCTCGTTTTTGTTGAATACACCGTAACTACTGTTCTAAAGGTGAAATAACAACTTGACTCCGTACAATTACGAATACAAAGTCAAATATTTCTCAATATGTCTAATATCTGACATTCTGAAAAATGAAACAATGCAAATGACGAGCACATATTTAAATTATTTTAAATAGTTCACCTTCTGACGAAATAGTGTAAATGTTATTCGACTATCAGCGTGTCCCAATTCAGCCTCATTCAAATCCGCAATCAAATAAACGCAACAAACTTGTACATAATCGCTGCCAGTTCAAATGATACAGACGTAACTTCCCAATCAAGACAATACATATAACGATATCTTAAAACAACCTCGCTGTGTTTTAGTCGTCTAATCGTATTACAAATATACAGCAACAAACCAAAATCGCAAAAAGTAACATCTGGCATTATTTTAGAAACAAATAACCTGACATTAAAATATACATTGTAAGTCTTACCCAGTAGACACATCCAGGTCCAACCCTTGTCCTTAGGCACAGCAACCACCGGGTTAAACTTCTCTTGCATAGTAGGCCCTATATTGAACAAACAATCTTGTCGCATACGAAGGTTTTCTGACGAGTGCACGCATCGTTCATCCTTTATGTAGTAGTGCGTTCAATCGTGACCTTTGCGAGCAATGGTGAGTGAACCAGAACCGGACTCCTCTAGAACGTTCGACACTCCAAATGCCACGCGCCCCATATTTTATGTCTTCCTTTTGCACGTAGCATAACATTTGAAAAATGGCTTAGGTTTGGTGATATATAACTGTCAAGCTTGAAGCAGAATTAGTCAACATCAGAGACACGAGTCTAAAGAAATAAGAGTTTAACTTGTGTATTGGTGTTAGGCGGGGTGTGGTGATTTAATGGTTAGAAGGTTGTCAATCGAGAAACCGGGTTCGGGTCACGTAGGTGTGGTTGTAAACACGACAGGTAAACACTCCGTTGTTGATAACAGGTCTGCTGATCACGGCAGTTATTGTCGTGCCTGTGGTTTGCTTACACGTGAGGTCAACGTGCCACCCTCCAGTGGTTATTACCCAGTCGACGCAGTTGTTATGTCCACGTACCATCCAGCCACTGTATGTTTCCTAGATCGAAGAACTGCCGCCTCGACCATTTAGAGTTGCATACAACAAGGCAGCTAACCATCAACGTTATGATACGCATGGTTGCGTACGTGTTACAGTTGGTGGCGTCTTTGATATGGACTACGCGTGACTTACTTAGACGTCCTGGTTGGAGGATATTTGTTGATGCCTTATGCTCCAGTGGATACGAAAAGAATGGGTAAGGTAAGGTCATTACTGTTTATAAATCTGCTGTTATGTACGACTGAGAAACATGACACACTTATATTAATATGACAACATATAGCTCTTGTTATGGTCAAAACAGTTTGCTGTGGTAATTGTGCTTTTATCACCCTTTCACTTCGACCACGCAGCTAATGACAGCATTTTTGATGTGTCGATTCTACGCTGTCGTCTTAAACGTTTCTGCAACATTTTAAACGTTTCTAAACTTATTGTAGTACAATAAACGCTCTATCACCAATCCCATATTGACCCATTTCCACACCCATAAGTGCGCCCGTGTCAAGAAACGTGATGTAGTTAACGCCATTTACGGTCATATGCGGCAGTGAATTATCACAGTGCCAGAAAAATACAAAACGAAATTTTCTATAAATAATGTATGGCATATATTATAATTTATGATATATACAATTATATGCTAAAGCAATATGTGTCGAATACATCAAGTGGTTTGTACACCTTCAAACACTAAAGACATAATTTTTATTATATTTACAACCGTAAACACTAATGTATAAAGCAGCACCCGTACTTGCATACAATAACAGCATACTTTTAACAAAAAAAAATTTTGTTATCACAAATCATCGATGCCACCATCACGAGGGAACTTGTCACGAAGAACGATATGTCCCAATGTCCAGAGATGTCCCGTAGCAAACCTGTGAAACACAACGCAATTCAAGATTTAACAAGATTGCCATCCAGCAAATTAACTCTAGATGGCAGGTGGACAATGAAGTCTTTTGGATTATCGAGAGTCCAATACTTTTTATCTATGTGTATCCCGCCCTTTTAAGGTATGTGTCGATTTTATTTTTAAACATATTCACGCTACTAGCACCAAAACAATCAGGAGATAATCTGTTCCATTCATTTAAAGTTCTTTATTTGAATGAGAACTTTCTTATAGCTAATCTACACTACTCCTTTACTAATGTATTTTCATGTCCTCTGGTCCTTCTATCTTTCTTAACTTAGAAAAAAATATTTCTATCAATATTTGTATAACCATTCAATATTTTAAATACCTCTATCTGATCTACTCTCAATCTCCTGGTCTCTAGTGTTGTTAAACCACATTTTTAGGTGTATTTCTTAACTAAAATCCCTCAGTTTTTGTATCAGTTTAGTTGCTCTCCTCTGTACTTTTTCTAGCATATCTATGCCCTTCCTGCGATATGGCCTCCACGCTTGAATACAATATTCTAAATGAGGCCTAACTATTGTTTTGTACAGAGGTATTATTAGTTCTTTTTCCTTAAACGTTATGTTTTGCCTAATTAATCCAAGGATTTGATGTCTGTCCCTTTGAAGCGGCAATACTGCACTGCTCTGAAACCTTCATATCAGCTCTAATGGTTAAACCTAAGTCCTTTTCTTTTACAGTAGTACTTAGTACAAAACCTCCCATTGTTTATTGTACATCTTCGTACCCATGTCTTGTGTGGAGGCATTTACTTTCCCAAAATTGAACAACATTTGCCATTTTTCAGACCATTTTATCAAGATTATCTTGTAAATGCTGTCTATCTTCATCCCGTTTAATCCTTCTAAACAAGTTTGTATCATCCGCAAATTTCAACACATTGCTAGTTATATCATCGTCCAAATCGTTGATATATATTAAGAATAATATAGGTCCTAGTACTTATCCCTGTGGTACCCTACTCACAACTGATTTCCAGTTTGAAGCCTCCCCATCAACTATTACCCGTTGTCTTCTGTCAATTAGCCATTTTTCTATCCAGTTAATTATACCATTTCCTATGCCATGGACATTTAGTTTAAACAGTAATCTTTGATGTGGCACTTTGTCGAAAGCTTTCTGAAAATCTAAGTAGATGATATCTACTGGTGATCCCTCGTCTACCCACTAAAAATGGTCCCACTTAGTGATATCTTCCAAAAAACGTAACATATTTGTTAAGCATGACCTCGTTTTTAGAAACCCATGTTCAGATGGGTTTAACAAGTTATGTTTAACAAGAAAATCCATCATGTGATCTTTAATTAGTCTTTCTAATAATTTGCAAATCACTGACGTTAAACTCACTGGTCTGATGTTCTCTGACTTGTTTCTCGAACCTTTTTTAAATAACGGTTTAATGTTTGCTTCTTTCCATTCTAAAGGAACCACTCCCTCTTCTAATGACAAGTTGAAAACTGTTACAAGTGGTATGCTAATTTTTTTCTACAATTTGCAATAGTAGTTTGGGCGGAATCCCATCCACTCCAGGTGATTTAGTATTCTTCATAGCCTTTTTTTCTTAGCAATCATTTCCGGGGTTACAATTAACTGTCCTAAATAGTCTGATTCTGCCCCCTTGAAATTAGCCTCTGGTACTGGCAGTGAACTAATATCTTCCCTGGTAAACACTGAACTAAAATACTCATTCAGGTCTTCTGCCATTAAGAATCCCTCTGAAATTATATTTCCAGCACTATCTACCAACACTTGTAGAGAGAAGACCGACCTTGTCCTGAACTTTCTGTTTGCTCCAAACATATGCATAAAAACTCTTGCTGTCTCGTTTTATATTACAAGCTAATTTTTGTTCGTAGCTTCTCTTTGAATTTCTAATTTCAATTGTAGCTTGGTTTAGTGCTTCTTTATAAATGTTGTAGTCTTCGTAATTTGCAGTACGTCTATATGATTTCCACACCGTTTGTTTGTACTTAAGTTTTCTAATAGCTTCTTTTGGTAAGTATTTCTTTCTGGACTGTTTCCCTTGTTTTTTCAAGGGAACAAATTTATCGACGATGCACTCTATTTCACTCTTTAAGATATTCCAGAATTCTGTTGCTGACTTAGTCTTCAGTGTGTTGTTCCAGTCTATCTTTGCTAACTATTTCCTCATTTCCTTATATCTTCCTTTGTGAAATTTTCTCCTGAACTGCTTTTTATTATTTCTTTCTGATTTTACTTTGATGGTAACATGTATCTGGTTGTGATCACTACTTCCCAGTGGCTCACATTATTTGACATTGTCAACTTATTCATTCTGTGAGGACAAAACTATGTCTAACACATTCTCACCCCTAGTTGGTTCTAGCACATGTTGAGAAAGGAAACTGTCATGTACTAAAACTAAAAACTTGTGGTCCTCACTCCCCGTACTCTGTAGAGATTTCTATTGTATATGACCATGCCTAAAATCTCCCATAATAATACAGTCCCCTTTGCTAATTTCCTTTATAGCGTTTTGTACGTTTTCATTGTCTTCTACACTTATGTTTGGACTTCGATAAGCTAACCCCACAGTTAACGGTGAGTTTCGTGTAACTATGTTACACCAAACAGCTTCTTCGCAATCTGCTTCTCTTTCTAATTTATTTCATAAGCGTGGATAGATTCTTTAACATATAAAATAACTCCACCTCCCCTTCTTCCTATTCTATCTTTCCTGAACATTACATAGCCTGTTAGTCCCAATTCGGCATCTGATATATCAGTGGTGGCCCATGATTCGGTTATACCTATTATGTGAGGGTCAATATCTTCTACCATAATGTTTAGTTCACTTCTTTTGTTTACTATGCTCCTTGCATTTAAACAAACGCATTTATATCCTGATTCAGAACAGTTTTCCAGGCTGTTCTTTGCGGATTTATTTCTGCTGTCTTTATCTATGCCTCCAGTTTCTTCTTCTCTCTGAACCCCCCCCCCCTGCGAATCTAGTTTAACTAGATGCAGCCTGTCACACTGTCAACATATTGCAGCAAGTTCTCTGAGAAAACTGCTGCCCCCTTTCCACTTAGATGGAGTCCATCTCTCGTGTACATAGCTTCCCTCCCAACAAAATATCCCCATAAATATATGAATCCCACCCCCTCTTCTTTACACATCTGCTCAACTAGTGCATTGATCGCCATCCTCTTGCAGTTTCTATATGTTGGCACACTTCCTCCCACTACTGGCAAAATTCCTGAGATAATAATCTGTTCGACTCTTGTCTTCTTTAATTTCCTCACTAACTGTATGTACATCTGTACTATCCCAGTTGTTCCCTCCCTGTCAGCATTATTTGTCCCTACGTGTAGACCCTCCCTGGCCATGCCCCAATACCTTCTCTACCCTTTCAGTCACATGTCCTATCCTAGCCCCCGGCAAACAAACAACGACGTCCTCCCCTTCGCTTAGTGTCTTATCCATCTTTCTCATAACTGAGTCGCCCTCCCTCTCTTTACTCAAAGTCCCTTCAGTCACTGCCTCAGAGTAGCTACTTCTCCGGTTGTAGTCTTGTTCCCCTGTCTTCTGCTCTCCTGTCACAATCCTGTCCGTTCCATTCTTTCCTGACACTGTTTCTCTTGTCATCGACCCCCAACTTCTCTTCTGTCATATTTACTCTCACTTCCTTTCTTCCCGTCATCTTTCCTCCCATTGAATTTCCTTCTGTCCTATCCCGTCACTTTTCCCATCCTATCCCTTTCTCTACGGTTACTTTCTCCCCTGTCATCTTCACGCCTGTCACATTTCCTGCCGTCGATCCTCAAATTGTTTCCCCTCCGACTACCTTCCCTCCTCTCAGTCTTCTTTCCTCGGTTTTCTTGCCACTACTCTGCTCCTTCAGTCTCACAGTATTCCCAACTCTCTCCCTGTCGTCTCTCTCCATTCCACCTGTCTCCTTGCTGATTCCCATCTCCACCCCCTTCACAATATCTACCAACCTAACTACCGCCTTCTCCAGACATTCCACCTTCCAACACCCCATGCACTGAAAGGTGAATGGTCTGTGTCCATGACTTCCCACAGCCGGATAGAGCACAATCCACCCAACTGTGACAGTCGTCGCACACCAAGGGTCTCTTTGCATTGACTTGCTGCTTGCAAGGTGCCATATCAGAATTCATTTAATAATAATAATAATATTATTAGGTATTTAAAATAGTTTAGTCAACTATGTTTACACTATAACTATCTATGTAGTCTTTAAGAAGACTGTTACTGTGCACAAATGTTATACTTTACGTAAGATTGCCTTGTTTATTTCGGTTACAGTTTTTGGTTATAGTCACAGCTGACTATCTATCCTATCAGAAATGCTAACGTTACCGGTAGTGACCTAATTTAAATACAATCAATTAGTTTACGCTAGACTGTCTTATTTATTTTGGTTATATCGCGCCCTAGCGAATACGTTTAACACTAGCTACATAAATTTTGTTCGCCCGGTTATCGCAAATGCTTAATTTTAACAAAAAAGCTACCTAATCAAAATGTCTAGCAGGTACTGGCTTACACATATATTATCTTATGTAAGTAGTTTTATGTTTGTTACTTTATCACCTACATACTTTACCACATAATGAGGTTTGTTAAATCTTGTTTACAAACTTATCGTAGGCTAACTTACCCTATTATCACTCACTAGACTAAAGTGTTAAAATACTTTATCTAACTAACTTTAAGCACAACTGCTACTCAATATATGTTAACTGCCACTTTATGAATGGTATTAAGGCAGGAATAATACTGATCAATCGGTAATTCCACTTGTTTATCAACTTTTCTGTGTGTGTGTGTGTGTGTGTGTTTTCGTTTGTTTGCGTGTGCGTGTGTGTTTGTCTGTGTGTGTGTGTGTGTGTGCGTGTGTGTGTGCATGTGTGTGTGTGTGTGTGTGTGCGTGTGTGTGTGTGTAGTGTGTGGTGTGTGGAGAAGGGCCCTTGAGACCACCCCCAACAGTAGATGTTGTGTATTGTGCCAGAAACTGCCCCGGCCTCACTCCACTCTGCATTGTTCCATTGAGACCTTGACTAATCTTTAATTGGTCACATGCAGAGCAAACACATTTGACCCCTGTTAAACTCAGTTGCCTGCAGCTTTTAAATTGTATCTTCAAAACTATTGATTTTCTATAATTGCAAGTTGTGTTTATTTTGATGTTCATTTAATTATTATAAATTGGTGTGACTGTGGTGTCTATTGGTTAAAGATGTGTATTTTCACACTTTATTGATATCAAATGCATTCTACTGTTCTGTTTACACTTGCCATGCCATGCCATGGTGCTATGTAAATAATTCGTATCAATATAGACTAATAATTACAGATTCACAATATAGTTGACATCTGAAACAACCAAATGTCAACCATTAGAAGAGTTGACATAGTTCCGCTATACACAAGAAATCTGTATTTGATTGAATCATACTAGTGTCATCAGCATATAGTAGAACATACATTTTAAAGAAAATGTCCACATCATCATCACTAAGGTTGTTGTAAATTTTACCAGCTGCCATGTCAAGTCCCCTATAATTATGACTAACAGTGTTCAAAATTCAGGTAAATAGCAAATAACAAAGGAGACAAGTTTTCGCCTTGCTGTACCTCTACATCACATGAGAAGAAGGCTGACACAGCCTGGCCCTGTTTTTTTATTTGCATTAGTACCTCATTTTGTGTGAATGGTCTGTTTATGTGTTCGTTTGACTGGGAAATCTTTCTTGGATCAAAAGGTATCTTACTAGCTGCAGTTTCACTTTCAGGTTTTTCACCGAGTTTTTCAAAGTGGTTCATACACTCATCCAGTGAAATATTTCCACATTTTTCACTGCTGTTACTTGCTTTATTAAGTATATCCCAGTATTCTGCAGGCTTGCTATGTTTTAGGTTGCGCAAGTTTTCATGTAACTGTTTATGGTAGCATTTTGATATTTGTTTTATAAAGCATTTATACCCACTAGCCAATTATTTTAAGTCTGCATTAGCTTCGTAATTTTTTATTTTCTTTAGTCTACCTTTTGCTCTCAAATAATATGTCCTCTTAGTTTTACACATAAAGACATACTCTGGCATAACTTGCTAAGTCTTTGTAGCAGCACATTTGTACTTCCAGTGTATCATTGCAACATAACATACATACTGTGTGCCACATTTGAATGTCATGCAGGCAATATTTTCATGCAATCCATTTGCACATATAATATAAAACTTCAACAGCCGTTTTCTTCATTTTTCACTTTTTGACCCTTACCATGTTCAATGCTCCATAACTTCGCCAATTTTTGTAGCAGTCATAATTTTTGAAACCGTATAGAGCTCCCTATCCAACGTTTACAAGAATGTAAGAAAACAATTTAAAAAAAATTCCGACTTATCACTCATTTGGTCAGCCGGGGTCACATATCGACGTATTAGTCCAAAGGTCTTCAGGGCCTCTAGGCCCATTTTTAAATGGAATGATTTATTAACTGTAATTATATATTGCTTTACTAATTTATCGTTTTGTTACAGCACTGTGGCATTGTTTTATCTCGCCTCTCCTGTTGTCATGAGTAAGTAATATTTAATTGAATGTGTATTGCATAATATGTGTGTGCCCCCGCACCATATTGTCTCAATTATTCAGTTTAAATGCATTACGAATTAATTAATTATTAATTAATTAATTAATCAATTAACACATAATACACATACAAATGTATATGCATCCACATACCGCACACTACACTACACACACGCACGCGCACGCACACACACACACACACACGCAAGCACGCACGCACGCACACACACGCACACACACACACGCACGCACACACACACAGACGCACGCACACGCAAACAAACACAAACACACACATACACATACACACACACACACACACACACACACACACACACACACACACTAGCCTTTAAAGTACATATGATCTATTTAAATTTTCCGCTTACCGCCGTTATTGTGTACATGTCTATTCACTACATATGTAAAACATTGTTTGCGGTGTATGATATCCGTTACCGATGAAGTATTACCCTGATATTCACGAATTTGGGATTCGAAGCTATATTTGGTGGAGATAGATCGTAGACATTGGTGGTGCAGAAAAGTTGATAAACAAGTGGAATTACTGATTGATAAGTATTATGCTTGCCTTAATATCATTCATAAAGTAGCAGCAAACATATATTTAATAGCAGCTGTGCTTAAACTTAGTTAGATAAAGTATTTTAGAACACTTTAATCTAGTGAGTGATAATAGGATAAGTTAGCCTACGAGGTAAGTTTGTAAACAAGATTTAACAAACCTCATTATGTGATAAAATATATAGGTGATAAAGTAACAAACATAAAACTACTTACATAAGATAATATCTATGTAAGCCAGTACCTACTAGACATTTTGATTAAGTAGCTTTGTTGTTAAAATTAAGCATTTGCGATAACCGGGCGAACTAAATTTGTGTAGCTAGTGTCAAACGTATTCGCTAGGGCGCGGTATAACCAAAATAAATAAGACAGTCTAGCGTAAACTAATTGATTGTATTTAAATTAGGTCACTACCGGTAACGTTAGCATTTCTGATAGGATAGATAGTCAGCTGTGACTATAACCAAAAACTGTAACCGAAATAAACAAGGCAATCTTACGTAAAGTATAACATTTGTGCACAGTAAACAGTCTTCTTAAAGACTACATAGACAGTTATAGTGTAAACTCAGTTGACTAAACTATTTTAAATAGCTAATTACATTATTATTTATTAAATAAATTCTGATATGGCGCCTTGCAAGCAGCAAGTCAATGCAAAGAGACCCTTGGTGTGCGACGACTGTCACAGTTGGGTGGATTGTGCTCTATCCGGCTGTGGGAAGTCATGGACACAGACCATTCACCTTTCAGTGCATGGGGTGTTGGAAGGTGGAATGTCTGGAGAAGGAGGTAGCTAGGTTGGTAGATATGGTGAAGGGGATGGAGATGGGAATCAGCGAGGAGACAGGTGGAATGGAGAGAGACGACAGGGAGAGAGTTGGGAATACTGTGAGACTGAAGAAGCAGAGAAGTGGCAAGAAAACCGAGGAAAGAAGACTGAGAGGAGGGAAGGTGGTGGGAGGGAAAAAAGTGAGGATCGACGGTAGGAAATGTGACAGGTGTGAAGATGACAGGGGAGAAAGTGACCGTAGAGAAAGAGACAGGAGGGGAACAGAGACGGTAGAAGAAATGCAATGGGAGGAAAGATGACGGGAAGAAAGGAAGTGAGAGTAAATGTGACAGAAGAGAAGTTGGGGGGACGATGACAGGAGGAAAGGCGACAAGAGAAACAGTGTCAGGAAAGAATGGAACGGACAGGATTGTGACAGGAGAGCAGAAGACAGGGGAACAAGACTACAACAGGAGTAGGAGCTGTAATAAACGCTCTATCACCAATCCAGTTGGTGCATGGTTGGGCTGTTACTGTTGACCGCAGCGATGTTAAGCTTACGTTTACACGCAGAAGTCATAATTGACTTTTGGTGGCAAGAAAACTGAGCGAAAATCAACAAATATGACACCTTAACCAATTCGTATTTCGTTCCTGTAATCGTCCGAACACTCTGTAATGATAACATGAAATATACCTTACTTGTCCATTTTACAGACACGATCAATAGCAGAAGGTTGGTAATGGTGGTATGGCTCTTTAGATGTGACATTGATATTTCTTGATTATTATGTTGGTAAACGAACATTTTACAAGCTACGAAGCGACAACATCAAAACTCGAATAGCAGCCACCTGTAGCAAGAAACCGGCGTTCTAGCCACATTGATATTATTTACGTAGAACAGTATCATCGCCCCATCATAACAGTTCTACCACCACTTGCAATGTTCCCCACTTATTTTCACCAGTTTTATAGTAGACAATGATGTTCTGCGCTGACATTGCAGAAAACTCTTTGAGATTGAGTCCATGAGCAGAAATTCATTAGACCGAGAATATATGTACATCAGTTAAAAATAATATCATCACGTTTTTATTACTAGAATGAACATGTCGAAGGTATACCGACTGCCAAATTGCGTTTTAATAAACTCGAATATTAATATTTCTATCGCGAAATGTTCAAACTCTAAACACGCTCTACATGCATTACGGCTGTCGCTGGGTGGGATAACCGCAATGCCCGTTGACGTTCGGTATGGTCGGGGTCTTCCCTCATTCACGACGACTTACTCGGTGAACGTCCTGCTAATGATTACCGCCCTTGGAAACGGAACTACCAGACTCGATTTAAACTTCGCTGTGCGGCAGTCAGCGTCGTCTAAATGCATCCACGACCTCGGGTTGACTTTTGATCGGCAGACATGTGTATGTAGGTGGTTCAAACATATCCACTTGGTCCTGTCATTCTCAGCACTTATCGGCACTTGCCTCTACGCATTTGTCTCCTCTTATGGCGAGTGAACATTCGCATACTTGAATGCAACTGTGACATGGTTAGGGAACTTTGCCATGGCGTCATTTGGAGAGAAAAAAAATTTAATCCCGGTGTATAACATGCTACATTTTAGCTTAGAAACTAAAGGGTGACAGAACACCCTCTTCCCGTTTTATCCCCTTTCTGGGCTCTACGTGCGCTACTGGAATGTTGCACATATCGACGTAGACGATATATTCACATAACATAATGACACCGGTTTTGATACAGGTACGCTGCTGCAATGATCTTAATGTTGTTTGTGAACGATCGTCACAGTAACTTTATCTGAAAGTTAAAACGTGCCTCCCTCGATTTAATAGCATTTATTTCAAAAATGTTTCCATAAAGATGAAAGAATAATGCCAGCCAAATTCCGTTCAATACACCTGTGGCCTTTTTTCCCATTTTTTCGCCCTCGACGAAATGTCTGTGCAAGCGTTTCTGCTTATGCCAAACGGACGAGGCGTGGTAATAAAAATAATAAATGGTTAGCGCAAGAACATAATCTGAAACAGAATTAACTTCACAAACATAATATTTACGACAATTTGTGATGTTTAACATACCAGTCATAACGAACAGTAAATTTCCAAAGACGACATGTTGAATTTATTTGACATTTACCAGCTCCGCGTTCTATCCGGAAATAGCCTATCTATTCACATAAACAATGGTATATATATTGTTCTTTCTACTGAACAAACATTTAAGGAGCATGGTAATGTAGGGGTTAGCCCACCCGCCTGGAACGCCATATTTCGAATTACAAGACCCGGACCGGGCATGATACGTTAACTATATTTTATGTAAAATCCTGTCTCTCAACACTATGGGCTGTGAATCCCTTGTGACTCGGAGGTTACAGTAATGTCGGTCCCGTCTCAATTTTGAAAGAAAGGAATCCACTATGGACGACAAGTGTCCTGGCAGTAACCATCTCCAGTGCCAACACAGAAAGATCGGTTTGGCGATAATATTCTTTAAAAAAACTGTTTGAATGATACCTCTTAAGATCATAATTTTCGAACTACCATATATATATATATATACATATATATATATATACATATGTACAAAAAACCGAAAGATAGAGCGGAATGAAGACCGTTCGGTGGAGACAGCCGGGCAAGATCAGGGAGGAAAAAGAAAAAACATAAATCGAGGATGAGAATCGAGACCAGCCTGACGCCTGACAGACTGGGAAACAAGAGAGGAGCAACAAGAACTGTTGCCGATCGCTGGCAACAACTACAAACAAGCTACATTTAACCACTGAACGAAGTTATTTTCCAGTTATATTCCAGTTATTTACGAAAGCAAATGTTAGCAATAAACTGTCATGATAATGCTAAACATTACATTAGTACTAAATGGAACATGAATCAATTTTAACCATAGTTTACGATGATTTATGATGACATTTGATCAGTAGATTTAGTATTTTTCGTGAACAAGCCTGCAAATGAAAACAAAATTGTAACCGCTATTTTATAATAGAAAAGTAAGTAGCAATACTATTGCCATTTATGCACATCACCAGGCAAACATTCCAAACAAATAGAGCGTTGTGGAAACAAATATTGGGCGGCCTTACGAAATATCGTAAGACCAACCAGTGTTTCAACATGCATACATTTAGAGTAAAGCTACAATAACCAAGGAATGTGTATTTTATATATTTCACTACATTTCACTTGTCGCATACTAAATACATACCAACCCAACTGCGATCCTTGGCCTCAGTCGTATAATGCTTTCAAATTTTGCAATAATAAGTGTAATTGTGTATAGTCGTTTAGTTGACTGACCTGTAGCTTGTTAGTTAACCTGTGGTTTAATTACAAATATTTTCTTATCAACGAGTTTGCCGTCACGACACGTCTGTCGGGCGCGATAGTAAAAGAAACCATCACAACACGAGGCACCAGGGGTTCTGCTGTAGACAACGTCACCGCAGCAATAGTGCCCTCTCGAGGAGAAAGTTTCGGTGCCGCAGCATGCCATATTGCCGTACTTGGGGTAAGCGACTCCGTCACAGCACAGCTCCGCGTACATGTCAATCTTGGCTTTGCCGCAGCAACGTTCTGGTGTTCCCCGGATAATTGGGTGAGGCACTCCGTCACAACACAGGTAGTGCGTGCTCGAGACGCTTAGACCGCCGCAGTCTGCCAATCGTAACACAGGTTTAATACTCATCTAATCATGGTGTAGGTGTAGCCTTATGGGAGAAGAGAATATTGAAATCGTTTCTATGAGAAGACAGAAAATGATGGGGTTGTGGGAAGAAGGGAGGGAGATGGTAAATAACGAGAGAAGGGGAGAGAGGGAGGGAAGAGAAAAAGGGAATCAGAGACGGAGAGGGGTAGACAGGGACAGTAGGGACGAAAGAATGATATATGAAGGAAAGGAAGTGACCGGAAGGGCTAAATGAATAAATACCGGAATTATGTGAGACTGAGAACCTGACGCTAATACACTTACCGATCATTCCATCCGCCGCTTCCGACAGTAGCCCGCCACATACAGCCATCAAGAACACAAGCAACACAGCTGAGTTCCTCCTGCAATATAAAAGGAAAGCCTATCACCGACCGTGATCACCACAATTAGAAAAAAAAATAGAAAAATAAAATATTACCTGTCAGTAGTTCTCTTCCAGGGGTACACAATGTAGCCGATCAACCAACTACCAGATTTGCAACCTTTGGCTAACCTAATTACTCTCTGTGATACTAATTTAACAACAACGCCAACCGCATAATAACTCGCTGTATCGGATACGTCTGAGCACGACCAAAGGTTGACAACGACCACGGGGATACATTCGCTAAAGTAAAACCGTTCCGTCCCGAAATATCCATGTTACTATTGTGATATTTTAATATTGCACACATCTACAACGACGCGAATAGCCTTTGCGTAATCTCTCTTTGAGTTTGAGTGAGCTATGAGCCTGGCGACAGTATTAGCCAGACACTACTATACAACTGTACTGAATATTGTAAGATCACTGCAATATATAACTAATGCATGCAGATTGATGTGGATATGACTTACATTTTGTTGTCTCCTCTTTGCTTCACTTGCGGACTTCAAAATGCGCGTGATGTCTTAATTGTGCACTTCAATGAAGTGAGTTGCAGGAGTGCGCTTCACAGCACGGCATGACAAGTTGATCCGGCTGAACTCGTCTCATTAAAGTAAATATCTGTACGAGGCACCAATACAACAATACGAAATCGTTACAATGTCTTATGTTGGCTCAAACCACCGCCCACCCAACCAGTACGCTTAAGTGGTATGGGACGATTTTGGGTGATAAAAATGCCTTCCAAAACCACAGTCATGTGCCTTTGTCATAGGAAATTGATGCACATTTACCATAGTCATTACGAATTTACAAAAACAAAATTAACACATTTTTCCAGTTCTCGCAAACGATTCGTTTACCTACAAATTGAGCGAAGAAGCTACATAGTACCACGTAACTGTCGAGGTGTCCTATCGAATAGTACTCCATTAAGTAACCAATGCGGCCAATGCAAATATATGAGTGAGATAAAACACTTGAAAGTGATTGTGATTGCTGTGTTTCTAGCTGGCCCCAATGAATGCGGTCAATCAGACCTCACTGGCACGGCACACTGGAATTGTAAGAGGGTCACGGTTAACCAGAAGGCCTACATGTAAAACACATCTTAGGCGATCATCCATTGTTAACATAATGTGGTCTCCCGAAAGAGGTGATCTCACAAAACACACATACACACACGCACACACATACACACACACACTTCTACGAAGCAACAAACAAGTTGACAATGGCTCCATCTGGAGAATTGATCACCACTCAACTATCTATGGTAGGAAAAAGGCTCCCTTGTAGAAAAGCAGAGCATTTAATATCCTTAAGTGAATAGCAGTAAATAACGTTTGGTGTGTACGGTGGCACCATCTGATGAATTGGCGACACCTGTTGATATATCAGACATCTATTGGTATATCAGAAGCCAATGGTGAACGAAGCAACTTAACCTAGCGCCTCGGTGGAGATCAACTTAGGCCCCGTACAGTGATCCACATTTAATGAATTAATGTAGGTGTCGGAACCGAGGTGCTTAGGAGAACGAGGCCCCAATATTTTGGTGGACGGTCTGGGATTAGGATTAGTCTATCTAGTAGCAATGTCAAATACGATTCAAGCATTTTATTTATGGTTAGTGGATATTAAAAACTATGTAAACCTTCGAATGTTTTTGCATCGTATTCGCAGCTTTGCTAGTGATGTCGATAAGTTAATGGCGAGTCTTGTTACGGTGAGTAGTAACTATTATATGCAGAGCAAAATGGCAACGTAATATAATGGCCAAAACATGAAAAGTGAAATACAGCCAATCTTAACCCGAATATATGCACAACCAAATAGTTGTGCATTTTTTCAACATAACCATAGACATGTGATCTAACACAACGCATATCCATGGAGATACTTTTAAAGTTGCGTGGATGTGTTAAATGATCTGAATTTGCTACTAATCTATGCTGTATCTGAACATTCATACATCTTCATCTTCTATTGCCACGAATAGTAGCAATTATACCGTGATTCTCTTACCTATTCCCGTTTTGTATTTACGAAATAAACGTGTACTTGTCAGTCACTCGGCCATTCATTTAGCCACTAACACACTTATTTTCTCACTCACTCACTAACTCACTTACTCACTCACCCGCCCACTTACTCACCCACTCACGCATTCATTCACTGACGCACTCACTGGCGCACTCACTCTCTCAGTCACTCACTCACTCACCCACTCACCCACTCACTCACTCACCCACCCACCCACCCACCCACCCACCCACTCACTCACTCACTCACTCACTCACTCATTCACTCACTCACTAACTCACTCACCCACTCACCCACTCACTCACTCACTTACCCATTCACCCACTCGCTCTATGATACATTCACTCACCCAGTAACTCACTCGCTCACTAAATCTTTGATCTAAATGTGACCCGCGGACGATTTCCAGTTGTGGAAAAAGTGTCATGTTCTATCATACAAGTGTTCGTTGGTTCAGTCGTGGAGTGGTTCTGGAGAGATTTAAGTTACTTTTGTGAATTTTCTCCCTGGAATTGACGGACCGGTCGCTCAGCCGGAAATTACTATGTTACGACTTCAACATTGCGTTCTGACACTAATTTTCGGACATTTTAACGCATGTTGAATTTGCTGCTTCAGGGAAGAAAAACACTGCTTATCAACGTGTTCATAGCAGTGAATGTTTCCATAAAAAGCTGTCGCCTTTCAAAATTCATATATTTTTAATTCAACATATTAATTAACAACATATTAACAACATTTAAATTCAACATATCACGTTTCAAATTTAAATTCACCAGATAATTTTGCGATGAAGACGATGCCCGCAGCGAAGATGTCAACCCGGTGTTTGTCGGTGTTCTGGAGATCCCACAAACCTCCTTCAGTGGTTGCTCTGCCGACTTCGCTGCTTATTTGCAAGTTCATTTATCGTTCACCATGATGTTTCCGAAGTTGTCGCAATCATTTGTAGATGGCAAAGCTGTTTTGCAGGAAATCTTTATAAGACTACAACATTCTAGGGAGTTAACGGTATGGAAGAAGGATGATTCACTGTGAAAGACAACCTCTTAAGTTGGGTTACTATTGTTGGGCCATTATAATTGGACAATTATTGTGAGTTTAGTGAGTGATAACAGTGCCGATTTTCAGCATTCCTTGAGAAAGAAGTGGTTGATACTGTCGGCAGCATATGATTGAGCAGTATCGGAATTCCGAACGACGAATCACACCAAGAACACCTTCGATACCGTTGAAAGGTTGTTTGCTTTCCAAACGTGTATGTATATACATTCATATAGGACCCAGTGGGTCTGTGTTTACACGGCCTACGTTGCCAGCTCGGCGTCTCTCACACGCCTGACCGGGATGCAACTCCGACCGCTGCGAGCAAGATCCAGTAGGTTAGAGATAGAGACCACCATTCTGTGAGTCCATGACAGGTTACGAATTTACTCCCTGTGTGTGATATTTTACTTCCCATCGCATAAACACCAGGTAGAAGGGACCAACGGCTTTTAGTGTCTCTTCCGAAAGCACGGGCAATGTGAGGTGAACGAAATTGTCTAAGTTTCGAAACGGCGGCAGGTGGAATCGAACTGTCCCCTCGATCGGCAGGCCGGCGCTCTACCACGCTATCACCGCTCCCCACATCAAGACCTTATACATAACTGTTCTCGCCACGCTGTACTAGGCCCCGTTTGTAGAAGAATAGACAGCGTCACCATTTTGTTTAGACGTTGTTTTACATGGAGTTTAAATAGTGTTATTTATTTGTTATGTAGATTTGGTTCTTTACGAGCACCTACGGAAAGGCATGGATCATCTAATTATAATATTTGGCCCGCAGAGAGATAACCGGACATAGTTTGGCCCGCATCTTAACAAGTTTGCGGAGCACTGGTCCTAGACGATCGTCGGAATATACGCCTGGATACTTCTTCGACAATTGTCGCCACTTTGACTGGCACACTCGTCTATACTTTTGTGATATCACCAGCCGAGTTATCAGGCGCACGTAACACCGAGAAAAGGCAGCTAAATATCCTTTCTAGATTAAGCCGCGTCTATGCCTATTCAAGTATTGACATCTACAAAATCACTGAGGGAGAGGTCCTAAAACCGTTATGATCGCCAACACTGTGAACGCCAATCGCTGTAAGGTACTGGTCCGACTAAAACACACGGCTTTCCAGACCCCAATATCTACTGACGCTTGCGGCAATGGGAAGACCGGATTCGAAGGGGAGACGACTCGTGACGATGTCGCCACCTGTCGGATGGAGGCCTGCCCGACTGCTCGGTCGCTAGGTGGACGCGGAGATAACGAAGATGTACCAACGACGAGGAATGTTACATGTGACAAGCTCCATGTTCGTTGTAGAATACAATGTAGACGCGTCA
Source organism: Paraescarpia echinospica (assembly GCA_020002185.1). NCBI lineage: Eukaryota > Metazoa > Annelida > Polychaeta > Sabellida > Siboglinidae > Paraescarpia > Paraescarpia echinospica. The sequence goes on from CM034538.1 coordinate 12,724,270, forward strand.
CTATGATACATAAGTGTATGGTTCACACAGACCTCTGGCAACGCTTAGCACAAAATACATATAGAATATTCTATAAGATTTGTGCACATTGTTTTCTATAGAATACCATGGAGGCCTACTATAGACTTTTATAGAATGTTTAGTATTCCATACACTATATGAATTGTCTGGAAATTTTATATAGAATACTATTTACTATGGAATTCTACAACATCTATAGTATTATGTAATTTTCCATCACATATTTGCCTACGCTCTGTTGGTTTCTATAAAAATATACAGATTTGAATACAAATATGTAGATTTCTAAAGATTGTTTTGCTACGGAAATGTTAGAAACCACAAAAAAGAAGCCACATTTTAGAAGAATTTTACAACACACGGATTCGTGGTGATTTGGGTGTGCTGACACCCATATATTTCGGCCAACTGTTTGTTAGCTTTTATAACCGATGTCCGCATCTTGCAAGGTCTGATATTATGATAGCTGTTCATGCACATAAACGTATAACGCAGCTTCTGAATTAAAGTGAATACGGGAAACAAATATATGTATCGGCGTATTCTAACACATATATCGAGAAAAACTAGGAACATGGCGCGTCATGACCGACGTCATCGCTTATTGGTCAAGCCTCCGCGTCATGATGTCAGCCTCCAGGATATCGGACATTTTATTGGAATCTTCCGCGTTGAGACTAAGTTGCTTTTTTGCTTCCGTTTAAAATCGATTTCGCTAACTAACAATGGTCTAGAATACTGACAAATATCAACACCAGGAGGCGCCACCAGGAAACTATTGCTCGTATGTTACTGACATAGAGACAACGTTGATATTGCAGCGGTTTTTTGTCTTTTGAAAAACTCCTTATTTAAGTTTAAGAACGGATTCATATCAGTTTAATGGTGGATTTTCCTTATGAGCTCATAAACTTAATTACCTGGTCCCATCATCTTTATTAATATTTGCTCCTCCAGGCCGAAGAGATGTCGTGTGACAACCACAATGGAGAAATCCACCCGGATGGGTTCTGACGCCAAATGTTCCCACGGCACCCGCCGATAATCCTTCCTCCCTCAAGGGCACGCGACGGAAATGTCACATGAAGGGGACTGGCCGACCAAGTCAGAAGCTGAAGCGTAAAGAACGCGACACATCGGAGAAGACACCGGAAGAGGATACGGAGGGTGTGTGTCGTAACTTTCGTGATTGCAGCTTTGCAACTACGGATGGCATATCTAACGAAAGTTATGAGTTTTTCAAAACAGACGATAAAAGAACAGGTGATTGCGATGGGTATGGCAGGTTTGGCGGATGAAAGGAGTGCCAAGCTCGGCTCCCGGAGATGCACGACGGCTTCCTCATTAACGGGGTCAAGTTGGCAACAGAAGAGACTATCGGTAAGGACGCACTCGTCTCAGATATCACAGGCGAATCCATGGAGCCCGGGAGGCACGTACCCCCTAGACCTTTGGAATTTGGCGTGCCCGTAGACTTTTTTGAATGGGCCCACATGACCGCTGTGCCCCCGTAGACCATTGGACATGTGCTCATGTTCAGGTTACAATAAGCTGAAGTTACGCGGACGCGGCGACGAAAAGTTTTTCGCAGCACCCCCGCTCCTCCCACCCACCCTCTCGTCTTCCGATGTCACCAGTCGAGCCGAGACAGCGGAGAAGCTGAAGTTACGGCGGAGCGACAGCGAAACATTGTCTACGCCAATTGGATCGGCAGCCAGTGGAGGTTTTTACGCCCCCCAGACTATCCTCTCTGGATCCGCCCCTGGATATCGCATTAACGCATATACTTATATATGCGGGTAGGTTCACGTTTTCCTCTTACACGGTTTGAACCTCGAGCGCCAAACTTTCAGGGGTTAATCTGCAACCCCTAGAATAGGACGTAAGACTATATGTTTTCATAAAACTTATATATGTCAAGTTTCTCACTTGTTGGGGGTAAATCAGTTGCGCGGAGGGTAAAGCGTAATGTGCGCCTAATACGTAAGACGTAACTTAACAATCGCACGAACCATGCGCCCATGGCTAATACTTCTGGAAAACGGCCCCTGCGTCATACACTTGGCAGCGTGAAGTATGCGCTGACAGTAATGCCTCTGCCTACCCTCATGCCAGTAAAATACCGATACGAATATTATTTCACAATTCTACGCTATCACGACTAGGGCCTACCGATGGACGTGACTTTCAACATTCTCTCCGAACTTTGTCATTTTGAACAAACAACGAGTATCTGCAAGCGCGTTATGGTGTTTATATGTAACGATGCTGTGTGTTTTCTAACATTTGGTACATATTACTATCACGACTACCATCTACTAAGGCACCCGTCAAGTGACGGACATTTTTGCTAGAAACATAAATAATAACATGGGTAACGATGCAGCACCAACTGTGATCAAGACATTAGGGATATGATTACAAAAAACCTCCCACGATATGATTAGTGTTCTAGAAATGTATACATTAATACGGTAACTAACGGGACAGTTCGGCATTATCTCATTCCTGGTTTCGAAATCCATGTCTACGTTCATTCGCTTTCTTTGGCAATTGGCTTCTAATCTACCAGTAGGCGACGTATTCCAAAGCACATAGGTAGTTAGTTCAGGTTATTTAGTTACGAGGTTACGTGTTCGGTTTTCTATCTGTTGAGACAATGCGTTGAATAATGAGAAATTCTTGAGAGGGCGCCATTGTAGTTTTATGATCTCCTGACACCGAGAAATGCAGCGAGAGTTGCACATTTCTACACATAACTACATTGCTTTACTTATTTGAAATAGACCTGGTAAATAAATGCGTACAGGAGACACGGTAATTAATCGTTTCCTAGTAAAATACAGAACCATTCTGGGACACAACACATACTATTGGTTTGTGCATTTCGTCTGTTTCAGAATTCGCTCACAATGCCACAGTCCGCCCGATGACCCAAATCACTTCCACCGCATGGCACGCCGGACAGCGCGCCGTCTCGCGGACGCTTGTCAACAGCTGCCTTTCGTATCTCGTCACCAGATGGCGTACCCCGACCAACCGCTTTTCCCGGGAAAACACCACCTTTCCATCAACTGGTCGACATACTAGGACGCCGAGGCACGCAGCTTCCGGTGCGTCGCCGACAACGAGGCCGTCACGCGCGCCGGTTCAAAGATCAGGGAAGGCACGCACCTGGATGGTGTATCAAACAACATCTTCATTAAGTGAAGTCCCCGATTGGAAGTGCATGCTGACCGGTCTACGGCGGCTGTTTCACAGTCCAAAGGTGGTCGATTATAACATATATATCCACGTACACCGTGTATGAGGCGATATAGACGTAGGGCGTAGGGAAATACCCACCTATGCCAATCTATATATATATATATATATATATATATATACTGGTCAATTCAGTTGAGCGTAAAACATTAAAAGGTATGTTTGCAAGGTATCGATATTACTAATGAGAATCTGCGAAATAACAAAGGCAACATAAACTGGTTGTCAGCACAAACCGTGTCGGTGACTATACAAACGACACACGCACCGGTGCGTCGCCTACGAATACTGTTTAATTTTTTTCGCCGAAGTAAAGAACGTCGATGTTCGCCGGGTGTGAAAAATCGGTTGCGGCTACGCCACAATTGGTATTGGTTCAGTGCAGTGCTTGTTGAAAGTTAGTAGGTTCTACGTATGACAGTTAAACCGAAGTAAACGGGTCATCGTGCCCTGTTGCCTATTTCACGCTTGATAATGTTTATCGCAAGGCATCGCGTTACGACTGCGCACACCAAAAACAAATAGCAAACCTCTGGGACATTACCCGGAATTCGAGGCTACCACAGTATTCAGAAGAAGAAATAGGAGGTTAAAAGTAATAATAATATTCTAGTTTACGCCCATTCATTGAGTCACAAACCTAGCACAGCAGTCATCACCATTAACTATTTCCCTCTTAAAAGCATGTTTCCGCTTTCCATTTCATTTCTGAATGATAAATATTACCAGGTAAAGCAAACGAAAGCCGCCGTGGAGCCCTTTTGAGAGTGGGTCCAGGACTCCAAATAACTATCCATTTGAAATGCACCGACATATGGTAGATGGAAGCCAATGAACCAAGGAAGCAAATTAACTTAGAAACAATCTACATTGCCAGACTGCCTCAAAATGAGCGAATTAATAATATACAGATGGCAGTTGTTGAAAATAACGGATTCACCTATCAAAATAATGGCTCAATAAAAGTAGTAAACGTGTGTGTGTGTGTGTGCGTGCGTGCGTGCGCGTGCGTGCGTGCATGTGAGTGTTTTCAGACGTAGTAGTAACGTATAATCTGTAATAGCACCGGCGTCGTTTTGTTTGGTTTATTTTTAGGTTGTTATTTCTGGTTTTATCTCGGCCACTGTTTACAAATGCGTCTGATTTGACAGCCATTCTTGCAGATAGCTATCGTCACATCGGTTCTTGTTTGTGTTGGTTAAAACAGGTCGGCACAAGTTACCAACCAGTTTGCGCTAACGGAGCGTAGTTAAAGGGGTCTTCATTCACACAAACAAACACACAAATCCACGACTCAACATATGACGCATCAAGTCAGCCTTGATTGGCACAAGTTTGTTGATGCAGCCGGTATAACACGGTACACGCGATCAGTGTATCTGTACGGATGTTGGCAGCGTTCACTTAACTGGGCAACACCAATGTACTACGACACTAGTGTGACCCAAGAAACCTGCTCCAAAATAGGTTCTGTCATGTCGGTTACTAAACTGTTATCACATTTATCGGTGCGTGCGTGCGTGCGTGCATGTGTGTGTGTTTATATTTGTGTTTGTGTGTGTGTCTGTATGTGTGCGTGTGCGTGTGCGCGTGCGCGTGTGTGAGCGTGTGCGCGCGCGTGTGGGTATGTATATGTGTGTGTGTGCGTGTGTGCGTGGGTGCGTGTGTGAGTGTGTGCGTGTGTGCGTGTGTGCGTATGTGTGTGTGCGTGTGTGTGCGAATGTGTGAGTGTGTGTACAAGTGTGTGTGTGTGTATGTGTGTGCGTGTGTGTGCATGTGCGTGTGTGTGTGTGTGTGTGTGTGTGTGTGTGCGTGCGCGTGTGTGTGTGTGTGTGTGTGTGTGTGTGTGTGTGTGTGTGTGTGTGTGTGTGTGTGTGTGTGTGTGTGTGTGTGTGTGTGTGTGTGTGTGTGTGTCTGTGTGTGTGTACATGTGTGTGTGTGTGTGTGTACGTGTGCGTGTGCGTGTGCGTGTGCGTGTGCGTGTGCGTGTTTGTGTGTGTGTGTGTGTCTGTGCGTGCGTGTGTGTGTGTGCGTGTACGTGTGTGTGCGTGTGTGTGTGCGTGTGCGTGTGCGTGTTCATGTGCGTGTGTGAGTGCGTGTGTGTATGTGTACATGTATATGTGAGTATGTTAACGTTTTTCTCCTACCCGGTTTAAATCTCGGATACCAATCTATCAGGGGTTTACCTGCAAATTTGAAAAAAATTATTCTTGCCAACACAAGTGATGTAAAACGTTCACAAGTGATCAGCGCTCCACTTGTATCGATAACGTCCGATACGAACCCTAACATTGTTAAAAACTTTAATAATTTCGAAATAGCAAAGTGTTTCTTTTCTTCGGAGTCCTGGAGTCGTAGTAATATAGGTAATTCTTGCATGTTTGTTGCCCGAAGTGCAAGCCGTCTTGTAGGAAAACGTTAACATACTCCCCTCCTTACAAACACAAACGTACGCGTACCCGTAGTACCTCGATAATAGTTAGTCAACAGATTAAATAAATAAAAAATTTTGATTGTTCTCCAACGGGGGTGGCCATTTTCGCAGGCCCTCGCATCAAACGTCGAATTACACGACTACCACATGTCATCATCGATTGTTACTGGCGGATGTCGCGTGTTTGATTAACATAGAACTTCGTCCAGACACTTCCGCGATCAACGCCGGTATTGAAAACGGATCTGCTTGTGTGGCCGGACACTCGCAACCTGGGAGACAACACGGACATGCTGGCGCGGTCCGGGTCACATCACACACCGTCTCACCGTCGGAATCACGATCAACACATCATATCTGTTATACTATACAATATTTATATAGCGCCACTCTCACTTAGTGCACTATGGTGCTAAACAGCTTCAAATTTCTCGCGCACATTCATGCATACACACACACACATACGTGCACATACATATACGCACGCACGCACGCACGCACGCACTAACGCACGCAAACACACACACACTCACACGCGCGCTCACAAGCACACACATACACACACACACACACACACACACACACACACACACACACACACACTGAGGGGCTGTTGTTCCGGACGCAGCCGACAAACACGCAAATTAGTTTATTACATATATGTTTAATAAATTACCGTGTTACATAAATTACATTTATGTTTTACATGAATTACATTTATGTATTAGTTTATGCTTGATAGATAAATTAAAACGCATGCATGTACGCGAGTAAGCCATAGCCGGTTTTAGTTCACTGGCTGTTGTGGCAACTAGAACAAAAATAACATCCGTTCTGGCTATATAACTTTGGCCTGCCAAGGGCGATTAGGCCTCAACACTGCTCAAAGCGCTTGTAAGCAGCTTAGACTGAAAAGAGTGTATGTATTTATTTATTTATTTATTTATGGGCAGTCACCTTTCGATGAGAAGTCACCCCGGGGTGCCCATCAAAATCCGTAGTACACCCCGCTAGCTGATTAATGATTCCAACTTCCTGTAACCTTAAAGGGTGGTAGCAAGCTACCATTGCATCTAGCTGCGTTCACACAGTGTTTAACCAGTTCATCCTACTTAAGCGGTGTAGTCTTAGCACGTCCACCGAGTATACCAGCGCTTTGAGTTCAAAACCCGGACCGGGGATGGTATATTTGGTATAAAAACCAGGCTCTCGACATGTGGGGACTGTGTATCCTTCGTGACTCGGAGATCACGTTAAGGTCGGTCCCGTCTCCATTTGGGACGTAAAACAATCACTGAAAACGACAAATACCCTGGCAGTGACCACTCTCAGTGCCAGCATAGAAAGGTCGGTCTGAAAAAGGCTGTTGAATGAGACCTCATGTGACCATTACGTTCTAAATAACCCTAGCTACAATAAGTAGTTAATATAACGTTACGAGCGCTGAAAACAACTTGAAAAACAGTAGAACTAGAACATTAGGCCTACGCAGCTTGGAAGAACTAGAACATTAGGCCTACGCAGCTTGGAAGAACTAGAACATTAGGCCTACGCAGCTTGGAAGAACTAGAACATTAGGCCTACGCAGCTTGGAAGAACTAGAACATTAGGCCTATGCAGCTTGGAAGAACTGGAACATTAGGCCTACGGTTGGAACAATCGTAGAAAGGACGCGTGGAGAACAATCGTACGTCATAAACCGGTTTAAAGCTAAACCAGTTAACTTTTCTGTGTGAACACGTTATCTAACTATAATCGAGCTAGCGTATGCGTTGAGGTATGTTAACCTTTCTTCCTAAAGGGCTTCTACCTCGAGCGCCAAGCTCTCCAGGATTCATTTACGAACTCTCGGAAGAAAAATAACGCTTTTATTTTTTGTAATTCCCCGCATGTTATGGACTATTTAATCGGTTTTATGGTTTAAATCGATTTTATGGTTTAGAACGTGTAATACTAAAACACATCGTTCCTCACCATCTTTGCCCCTACTTAGACAGTTACATTGGCTTCCAGTTACATATCGAATACAATTCAAATTAGCCATATCACATATCGTACCCTTTCTACTCAACATCCGTCCTATTTGGTGTCTCCTTCGTTTTTTCGATATCCCCAGAAATCTCAGATCATCTGTTCAAAGTTCACAACTTTTTTTCTTCCGAAAACCAAGTTTAATATCGGCAAACGTGCTTTTTCTGTAGCTGCACCCAAAATCTGGAATCAACTCCTTATCGGTTTAAAAGTCATCTGAGACTGTATTTACCTTTCATAAAAAATTGAAGACTTATTTATTCGAAATTGCATTCCCACCCTAATCTTCGGCGGTTCCTCGCTCTAATGACGACTCTTGCTTGTCCCTGTTAACGACTTTGCCCAATGATTCTTGTATTTTGCGCCTATGAGCTCAGATTCCTAGGGATTTAGGCGCTATAGAAGTTTGTCATTATTATTATTGTTTGTACGGTTACGCGTGGCCACATGAAAGATCCGCAGATCAGCTGGACACGTTTTATGCAACTCACGTAGCTCATTAAGTCATAGCAAACGTCATTTATGAAGGCAAACATGTGGCGCCATCCGCAGGTTGGACAATTGATCTATCCATTATCTGACCTGTTCCCTAACACAATGTCCAAAAAGCGATCAAAAATGGACGTCAAACACTTCAAGCGTTCGTAAATGTTTGTCTTGGGTAGAACACACGTGACTACATTATACAAAAACATGCAATAAAACAGCAGATAAAATATATAAATAAGAATATACATTGAGTGCATATAACACATTACACTACTATGGTTAAAAAATAAGATAAGATAAGATAAGATAATGCTTTATTGTCTCAAATATGGAGTTGAGAAGTTTGTCTCGGGTGAGAACAGACATGGCTAAACATAAATAAAACATGGCTAAAACAAATGAGATGTCATGCAGCTATAGTAATGTAAAGACCGGACTTCACTGGCACTTTTCGCCCGACTAGACCAGACCAGACCACACAAGACCACATCAGACCACAGACTACATCAGACTGCAGTGTATCCGCTATACCGACCGACACCGAATGCGCTATAATGGAAGCCGGCGTGACGTCACAATGTCGTAAACTTGAAAATTTTCAAATACGTCACACCGACAACGACTACAATCGACGTAGTGGAAAGTTTTCCAGTTTACGTGACAATGACGTTACGTCTCATAAATAAAACATGTCCGCATGCGGTTGACTAGTTAGGAACTTTGCCTTGTGTTTCTGTCATAAAGAAACACGTCTTTCGCTAGAATTTCAACAAAATATACGATGGAATGCACAAACGCACCACATGTTCGATATCCATTTTTGTGCTTGTGTGTATGTGTGTGTGTGTGTGTGTGTGAGTGTGCGTGCGTGTGTATGCGTGCGTGCGTGCGTGCGCGTCTGTGTGCGTACATCCTCCATTTTTCACTTGGCCACACTGCAACTACCTACGTCGGGAGGTGACCACCAGTTAAACTGGCCGTGTCCGCCGTGTTGATGACGACGATTTGACCTTTGTTTTGATTTTATCCAGATGTGCGAGTGCCTAGCCAATGATGCGGCAAACGGCGGCCATAAAACAAAGTGCGCGTGTGAAGACTTGTCTCGGCGTTGTCTTGGGGCATCCAACAATAGACGTGACGCAAACAAGATGTCGGAGACTCGTGTTTTGACAAGCTATTTCGTGTTCAAAATACTCGCTGTCGCTGATCGTGTGCGCCTCGTCCGCTAATTCACTGAAGCGTAACAGGTCATTTACCGTGATCGTGTAGTTGCACGGCCTGCCCAATTCTATAAGTGTTCTTATAAGGATTCGTTGTAATTACTATTTGTGTACATCTAAATCGTGTAAGCAATGTACGCGCGACTTGTGATGTATCATATGTTATGCGCTTGTTGTTATAGTTATGTTATAACTGTGGAGCGCAGTAACGCAGCAATAAGAGTTCCGGACTCTCGACTAAGAGAACGCGGGTTCGAATCGTGTGCGGCGGTGTCGAACCTTGGGCAAGTTCGTTTACTCTACATAGCTTCAGTTCACTCAGCTGTATGAATGAATACCTGGCTATAGACAGTGGTGGTTAATAGTCTTTAATTGCAGCGTGCCTAAATGCTTCCCAGAGAAGTTGAGATGGTGTTCGATTGAACAGGTCTGCCAGGGAGTAAAATGTAAAGCGCTTTGAACAGTCCCGAAGACTAAATATTTCGCTATATAAGAACTTACCTTTTTTATTTAATCTACCTTTTGTTCTCTTAGTTTAAACGAACGCTGTAACTCGAGCCTTCTCTTCGCACCAACTTTGTGAACCTTACTCCGTACCAGTGTTTAGTTAGTAAGAAACACAGTTTCATTTCGCCATCATCTAAAAACCTGTCTTTTAATACTGTTTTTCCCTCCTAACCTTCTTAGTTAGTTGACGACTTTTGCTCTGCACATGAAAAAGAGAACGCGTAATTCTTTGGTTTTGTTGCGCCACTGAGCTCGGATTTTCCGAGGATATTGGCGCTAAGGAAGTCATTCCATTGTTATTATTATGTACAAACGACTCTCACATGAGACTTTCTTGTCGAGATATATTCATTCATAATGGTTGCACGCTTGAAGGGCACTCATAATGGTTGCACGCTTGAAGCGCACTCAAAATGGTTGCACGCTTGAAGCGCACTCATAATGGTTGCACGCTTGAAACGCACTCATAATGGTTGCACGCTTGAAGCGCACTCATAAGATCCCAGGCGGTGAAAATAATATTATATAATACTGCTTAGAAAAAACGTAGTCACCTATCCAGTGCGTTCATACAACACATCTTTGGAGTGCTCCCTATTCACTTGTAACCTGGCGGAGTTGGCGCCTATCAACCTCTAACCTCTATACGCTAAGCGGCATGGTCGACCAGGTGTGCGTTTTCCAACTTCAACTGCACCTCATCGAGGCTCACCAAAAACATCCCACGACCTACAAAACCTTCCAACTATACCATCCCCCATGAGGCTAACCAAAAATATCCAATTGCGTCACCATTCAGGCTCACACAATACAACTACTCACCCACCTCTTTTGATCTGTTCAAATGGAACTCTTCCCTTAAACTCTTACTTAAGTGTCGAGGTGCATTCACACCCAATGACCCCCCAGCCTACGGGTCTGCACCTTTACATGAAAAAATTACCTACAACAAGAGATTGACAAAGACAATTATGCAATGTGCTGATAGAAATGTACAATGGTTGATTGCTTGTATAACAAAACCATGCTGTGAAATAATATATATATATATATAGTGTAGTGGAATGCAGTAGCGCAGCGGTAAGAGCTCCGGACTCTCGACTGGGAGAACGCGGATTCGATTCCTGTGCGGGGGTGTCGTACCTTGGGCAAGTTCATTTACTCCTCATTGCTTCAGTTCACTCGGCTGTATGAATGAGTACCTGGCAATATACAGTAGTGGTTATTTGTGTACGAATAGTTCTCGCGCATCAATTGCAGCGTGGCTGAATGCTCAATATGGTGTTCGATTGAACAAGTCTGCCAGGGAGTAAAGTGTAAAGCGCTTTGTGCAGTCCTTAGGGCTGGATACTGCGGTATAAAAGAACTTACCTTTACCTTTATATATATATATATATGTATATATATATATATATATACAATAACAGAATATAAATTAAATTCCAAACGCACATAATCGTCGAACAATGGTATTAAAGATGGACTTGCTTTTACTTAAAAACCGTGATTAAATAATTAACACTTTGGCAGTCACTATATATATATATATATATATACATATATATATATATATATATATATATATAGTGACTGCCAAAGTGTTAATTATTTAATCACGGTTTATATATATATATATATATATATGTAATACATACTTCTAGTCAATTCGTATGTATTGCATTATGCACTATGATATTCGTATACAACAGAACCTCGTTTAATTATGATAGAAATAATAACCTACCGCACGGTATGATACATCTAATGATTGCCGGCTCTGCAGCGCAGATGGTTTGTTTTGTTACGCAGTCATGCGACACCAGCTGGCGTTTCTCTCCGTGTCGCCTTTTGTTGTACGCTTGTCATCCGCAGTCCAGAAGGATGTCAGCGAGAACACGCGTTGTCCATAATGCGTCATGAGAGAAATCAGCTCAGGTCTTTCCTACTGCCCGACCACAATCACTGCAGTGTGTCGCAGTGCATGCCAGTAACGTTGATAGGCAAGAGGCATTTTAGTACGATGTAAAATATGATTATACATTAAAATGTGAACATTTAAACACCAGTTTAGAATCTAGAACATACCATTTGCCGCTCATTACCTACTAACTGTCGCATCTGGCCAGTGTAACGCTTTGATCTTTACAGCAGCTCAAGTTGTAGTGTACTCAAAATGTGTTAGCTTAAAGTATTGTGTATTTTATTGTGTGAAATCATTTATGTCGGAAAATAATGTGATTTTGTTGATTTGAATTTTTTTCGTTCAGTTATTGGAAATATTTGAAAAAAACGTGCTGCCAAAATGATGTCATTATCACATAGTAATGCATCTTTAATGCGATGGTTATGGGATTACATGTTAGTGCTATAAAAACAAAACATAAATTAACTCTCAAACGCACAGACATCATCGATCAGTGTTATTAAATGTGCACTTACTTTAAAACCGTTATTAATTAATTAACACTTTGGCAGTCAATATGTTTATAACTAGAAATGTATATTATATATATATATATAATATATATATATATATATATAATATGGATTGAGAAAGACTTTCCAGGACATGCGGTCATAGTATTTATAGGGACAATCAATAAGTAGAGATGAAAATAGCAATAAATGTATTATTCACGTTATTAACGGCATTGATAAGTTAATATTGACATATATATATATATATATATATATATCAATATTCACTTATATATATATATTCGACGTTAATTGAGTTGGCACTAACGCTAGACGGAAACGCATGGTGAATGATTACGTGGTAGGACGTTTCGTAAGCTAGAGAACCTGTCGCTTATTTTGTTGGCAAGCCAAAGGCAGTCCAGAAAGCGCAAACCATGCGCACAAACATGCTGCACAACGCTGCACACAAAGTCACTTTGATACGACACGATGAGGTTTTACAACGTTGAGAACAAGTGCGGACAAACACGTGTTCGGGACAAGTCGTTTTAAAAGAAAGAAACCACTTTCCACAAATTCGCGTCTATGCTTTATCGTCGACGCATACGGTTTGTGTTGACATCTGCCAGTACATTGTAAAGAGCACGGCACAACCACCCCATGTGCCCCATACCCCGGCAACATTTCCGGCACCCGCTGCACAGACTAGCATTCTGTGAATGGTGCAGCGAGCCAGACACGCGTACGGAACACAAGGACAACAGGATGCCCTCGACAACATCACAGGGAGACAAGCCGCATTTACCCACATGAAGCATTTCACCATTGCAATAACGCCATCGGATTACGTTTTCATCAGTGTTCGAATGTACCGCTGCATGGTCCGTATTGTCAACGTCTCGGTTGGGCTGGGAACTATCAAAACGTGCCGGTGTGAGATTGTAAATGGACCGGTGGTCCATTTAACACAGGGTTGTATTAATACCCTTTTTGTGAAAAGTGGAATTGTTTAATGATTTTAGAATTACTAACATAGTTTACCGATCTCTAGACATTGAAACATGCACTATTCTTAAAGGCAAACTGTAACCGGGGGTCCATTTTCCACACCGTGGTACTTCCAAAAGTGGCTATGCAAATGTCAATTTGTATTACATGTTAATACGGACCATCAACTATTCAGAGGGACCACCAAGTTTACATAGTTGAAGTTCCTGCTGACTACTGACATATCTTGTTATGTGAAGAGCTCTGTTGAAATCATAACGTATTCTTTGTGTGAATGTCACCTAGTCAGTATTTACTTTCATAATTGTTGCGTAACAATGAACCTGTTGAAGTTGCCACAATAGTAAAAGCATACAGTCAAAAATCGCTTACTCATACCTGCGACAGGGATCCTTTGTACTCAAAAGCGCACAAAAAAATACTCTTGTAATGGAAAGGTTTTCCGAAACAAACACAATTGCGCATGACCTGCTTCATTAACCACCATACTGAGTCATGTCGCACGCAAGGACGTTCACTGACATTTCAGTAAGAGACAACGCTAGACAAGACAACATAACTTATTATGTTTAATGGCGCACGACAACTTGTCAACGTCAAACGAAATGTGTGCGGTCAAACTTACACAGTGCGATCCAGCGAGTGTTGGGTACGTCGGGAAAACAACAGTGATTGTCATCTTTATTGTTTCTTTTTTTATAACACAGATCAGACTTGAGATGATCGCAGCCAAGATGCGTCCGTATTGTGTAACAGCTAGTGGGCGTCCCGTTGTTAGCCGTCTGGGCGACTTTCTCCCTATATCACCACCGATTTTAGCAGAGAACAATACATTCTGGACATATCTCCACGCAGAGACATTAGTATCACCAGAATAATTCTTTCCTGCGCACAATGTAGGACACAAACGATTGATGTCAAATAGCTCGGCTTCTGGAAGTCGTCGATGTGACAAACTAGCTCCTGACACGAACTGGTGGCACGGCACTGGAACAAAGAAATCAATGTACACGGTTGAGTAGCCATCAAGCACGAGTGAAAGATCGCCATAGACCCGTAGAACCGGCGGAGAACAAAAACGCATGTCAAACAATTGTTTCACCTCTGGGCATAGGGAAAATATTAAAAACGACGACGAGAAAGAAGTTCAAAATTGTAAGAAAAACAAACAGAAAATTATTTTCTTTAGTGAATTAGTAAACATCTATTATTTGTTCACACAACATAGCGGTCAATGATATTTCAAAACCTCAACGTGTGCATTGTTGTTTGACAAGGTTTAACAGGTTCTCACATTTGGCGCCGCACCGTAGATATCTGCAATGACAATCCGATATTGTGTAGTTTTCATTGTTGTGCACAATTACTTTTATTTCAGCAGCGCCAGGCTCATTTCTGTAAGAAAACGCAGGCGTGTTCGAACATCTAGTTCTGATTATTTATTCACGTAGTAAAAACAAACGCTTTTCTTGGTGGCTGCACCAACTCAATGGAATTCACTCGTTCTTGGCGTTACGTCTGCATGCGTTATAATGGCGTTATGGCATCACAAAATACCCATCTTCGTCTTCTCCAGCCGTTGACGACACTGATTGCAAAATGCCTTTCCCTTTGGTTGTGTTGGGATGCTGAGCTCGCCGAATATTGCAAAGTACGTATATTTCTATTGTCAACGATATGATCTACAGCTGTCTGATAATGCATTTATACGGTAATGCCACTCGTAATCAGCTACATAACTTATGATCATGGTCAGCGACGTATACAGCATTACTGTTACTCCTGATACATTATTCCTTTGCTGTTTTTTTCTCGTATACGGACAACAAACAGTTGCATGGGTATAAACAATTTAAGACATACTGGGCAGGACAGTGAAATGATAATTATTATGATTTGCGGTTACCTGGATATGTGAAATTATTTCGGACACGTCCCCTTAGCTATATATGTAAGCGGCCGGCATGACTCGCCCCGTTTGAAGACTCGGCCCGCGGGATCTTCACAGACACGCCCCGTGTAACTGATGGCTGTCGACCACACAGGCAATATGGTCCGACAGAGAGGAAGCCATCACTTTCTCATGGCCTGTTCTCTTGCTGCGCCACACGTATTCAAATGACGGCGCGCAAGTGCGAGAGAATCTATTGGCGTCGTGCGTGTGCGTCGTCCGGGTGACTGGACATCACGTCACGTGGGAGGTGTCTATAAAACAGCCGCAGACGAGAGCGAGAACCACAGTCGTTGCATGCGCATGTGGTGGTCGCAAGAAAAAGTTACCAGTTGGAACGTTTCTGAGCCTACCCATTTCCAAAGTTACAACCGGGATAATGTATCGGGTTGTTGTCGTTGTTTTGCTCGTCTGCAGCACTGCGAGTGCAGGACGTCCTCGTAGTCGCTCCCGCGACGAGGGAGGAGACAACTGCAAACCGGAGCGCAAGACGTACTCGCAGGAGCAGATGCAAATCTTAAAGTCGATGCAGGACGAGTGGCAGACGAACACGAACTCGCTGACTCTGACGGACAAACAGAACGTTTGGTTCGCGACCATCAACGGAGGGTCCTCACGTCCGTTGCCTTCCCCGTCGACTTACGGCGGCGGTGGCAACAACCGGTCGACCATTGCCGAGATCCGCATGCCTGAGGTCTGGCCGACGGGTGTACGTAAGGAGTATCGGCAACTGAGCGGCGTCGAACGCGATCGCTTCCATCGGGCACTACAGGCGATGAAGAGGACGTACCCCGACCCGCTAGACCGCGCGACGAGCGAGTATGACATCTTCGTGAAGAAGCAGCGTTGGATGGAAGCGCCTGCTGCTCATTTCGGCGCTGCCTTTCTTCCATGGCATCGGGAGTTCCTCTGGAGGTAGGATATTTAATAACCCTTACCTAGTTGTTTACTTAGACGCATTTGCTCAAGCGTCTAGAGACGAATGAGGCAGTCATAGAGCTCCACTGTTGGCCTGTGTGAGCCATGGTTAACGGACTGGCGCCAGTCTCATCCTCTGACTAACTGGTGTCCACGTAATTGTATGTATGATTGATAATTACATAAGATGTGTTAGACACCATTCCCATTGCTTGACTAAAGTATAACTTACATATATAGTGACCTATGTCCGAATCAATTTAAGGTGTATTAATGTTGTGTAATAAGTTTACTAACCAAGCTGCTTTTATGGAATTCATCGACACATTATACAAATGTTGAGTATGGCAAGTAGATATGTAAATATGTATCCATTGTTCGTGTGCATAGTGCAATGACCGAGCGATCAGAATATATATAATTGTATACAAAGCACTTCCTGTTCTAGGTGCAATGTTGTCAGCAATACAACCGCATAGCGACGCATCTCAGTAATGCAGAAATTTCTAATTAGTCAACGTGTTATTAAACGTGTCCAGTCCGTTTGCCGTTTGTCTTTGTAGTGTTCTCCTAACAAGGATTGGTAATGCGGAACATATAATATCTGCTAAAGAGAACGTATTTTTAAATAAACTTTAAATAAACTTTTTTCTCTTTTGAATATTTCGACTGCATCTCGCAGTCTTCATCGGCAGAATGACATTACGAGTGATGGTACATGACAGTGTTCATGTGACACAAGCTGGAGAAGGACTGTTGGGAGCTCCTGGCCGACGTCGCGATTCAATGTAGGTTTTCCTCTGTGGATGTTGATTGCCTCCTTTATCTTTCTTCGGTGCCAGCTCTCCTCGTGGTCTAAAATTGTGACGTATTTCAATGAATAATGATAGCCTGTGTTCAGTTTATGTTCACTTATGGCTGATAGGGGTTGGCGACATGACATATGTTCTTTCATTCGTGTGCCAAGTGCTCTAGGTGTGTCCTCTATGTACTGCTGGTCACATTCTGGGCATTGAATGTCGTACACCACACCACACTTTGCTGCCTTTTCCGACCTGTATTTCGGGTGCACCAGTGGTGACCTCGGGGTGTTGATAGGTTTGTGGTACACTGGTATGTCACAGGACTTGAAAATCCTTGCCAATTGTTCTGACAGTTTACTGATGTAGGGCAGACCTATGGCGTGTTGTCTTCTACTGGTTTCTGTGGTGTTGTTCTCCTTCTGTCTCCTTGGGTTAGTGATGCTAAACATCCATCTTTGGTCTTGTCCTCATCTTTTGTTACCAGGTTTTCTGCTCTTTGTAGGAGTGTTCTCACGACCGATCGTTTGTCCTCTAGGTGGTGATTAGAGTCCGATATAAAATACTGATCTGTGTGGGTTGCCTTTCGGTACACCTTTAACTTGGTTGGTCCATCGTCCTTCAGACGTATAATACACGTGTCTAGGAAGGCTAGCACACAGTACTGTTCGGGGTCTACAGTGAACTTGATGTTCTCGTCCTTCTCCAGCTTGTGACACGTGACAGTGGTCATGTGACTCACCCGTAACGTCGTTATGCCGATGAAGTCTGCGAGATGCAGTCGAAATATTCAAAAGAGTAAAAGTTTATTGTGAGGTAACTATGCCATATTATAACAAACAAGAAATCGGACCTTCAACACATTCAAGTATTTTGATTATTGTGTTCATCATCTTCACCTCAGACACACGCCAATAATGCATACACTCTTGTGGTTTAATGCCTTAAGATACGGGAATATAACAACGTAGAGACTCTTGGAAGATTGGTGAGAAGCCGGATGAGATGGGCAGGCCAAGTGGTAAGGATGGATGCAGGCAGACTAGGAAAGAGAGCATAGGCCAGGGGTGCGACAATATAGAGGGTCGCAGGAAAAGGGAAGGTCACAGCTGGGAGGGGTGTGTGACGAGGGATATGAGAAGATTGGGGAGGACGAAATATGGAGAGAAGGGACTGTTGTTTGGAAACTGTGGAAAGAAAGAACTGGACGATTGGTTCGACTATATTGTACCTGACCTTCACCACTGTACAGCATGCAGGGAAGAAGGCAGAGGAATAAGCTTTAAAAGTATTTAGCCAAATCAAAAAGGAAGACCAGGAAGTTAAAATATATATAATAACAAAAGGAAAGGTCGAGGGAAATTGCGGAGGACTAAAGATAATACAAATAATAGATAGTCTGTCAACATGGTTTGGAAACAGTGTAAATGCTACAAAATATAAGCAACCTAGCGGTTTGGAGGTCGCTATGATCGCCAACACCAGTGGCACACACGGCACATAGAAGAAGAAGAAGCAGACTTAAAGACTAAGCGAAATTAACTTTTTATTCCAAATCTGAATGAAATATACTCTAAAAACAGCGTCCTGATAAGTCAATTAATTTTTAACCCCCTTCGTCACCTTGTTCAAGGCCCCTTTTGGTCGCGCTTTTCTGCACATTTTCTACACAGTTTGTTGCGACACCTACGGTCGAGGTGACGTCACCGCAGGTAGCACCGCTAGGATTTAGCATGGTGTTTCAGGCCGTAGCTAAAATTGCAATCGCGGAAATTAATACTATTTTACATCACCGTAAAGATAGTAATCTTACCTGTAAATGTGTCGCTGGATGCACACAGGAATTTTGTTTACTTTTTGAGTTATTGCTGCTTGAACATGTCGAATACTCAAACATGCAATTGGAGTTAAAACTGCTCGTATAAATGCTCTTGTATTGATACAATACGATGTAGTCACCATCTTCTTTATTATAGGTGATAACACCTCTTTATTATTGTTATGTGATAAGTCGTCCCTAGATTTTGTTGACGGATATTGTCGGGAAAGCACGTATACCGTCTGCAAACCCACGGCAGGCGAATACGTCTTTCAATGTTGTTTAATACATAAAACAAGATTTACCGTTATAGAAGAAGATTTAACAAAATCGATTGTCTTCCAGCGCAACAATCCGATCTGGAAAGTGGCCATGGAAGTATTTGGCTTATCGAGAATCGGTTGTATTTTATTTATCTGTAACTCGCTCTTCTGAGATGGTTGTTAATTTTATTTCTAAACATAATATTCACATCACTACCGTCGTATGCATAATCTGCAGATCATTTGTTCATAGCATGCACTGTTCTCTGTTACGAGTCACACTATAAGTAAATAAGAAACTACGTAATAATCCTATATAATTTAAACGCAGGATATTGTAACAAGAGGTTACTATCTGGCATAGTTTCACTACAGCGATTGTATTGTGGTAGCTGTAATTAATATCGCGATACAATCGCAATAGTATCATGGAAGCTATTTCCAATTTTACTACATTTGCGAATAGTTAAAAAAAAGCAGTCCCAAAACAAAATTGACGGGTAGCGCCATATATTACTGTCGGGGTCAGGTGCTTCACGATGACGATCCGTGAGTGACGCTGATTTGATCGCCAATTGTTGACGTTGGGTCGGTGAACTCGGTAAATAAATAACCATTACATAGTAAAGTTGAAAAATCACGTCAGTGAGTAGCATTACAGCGACACAAGTACACCTGCTGATGTGTTTAGTTAAATATCGTTACTATGGGTAACTATCGCAAATAACTATCGATAGTTAGATTTCTCTCGTTGATTCTGCATCGCCACATCGTCTCTCGTGATGCATCGATAGTTCGATGTATTGTTGCACCCCTAATTACAACCACACCTTCACGCGACCAGTATTGAAAGTGTTCCGTCTGTGTGTAGGTTCGAGACAGCCCTGCAGGCTCACGACCCGATGGTGTCCCTGCCTTACTGGGACTCCACCCTGGACCAGACTCTGCCGAACCCGGCCGACTCCGCCATCTGGACGGCCAGCTACCTGGGCAACAACGACGGCACGGTCCGGTCTGGGCCGTTCGCCTTCTGGGGCGTTATTCCGTCCTGTCAAAACATCTGCGGCACGCTGAAGAGGAACACGCTGGTGGGCAACTGTTGCCCGTGGCCACGAGGGTAGGTGACTGGGCTCCGCAGATGAAACCCGGAACTTTGATGCTATATTGCGGAAAGTATCCAATCATAACCGAGCTAGCGTTTGTATGTGGGTATTTAACGTTTCCCTCCTCGAAGGTTTGTAAGTGGGTATGTTAACGTTTCCCTCCTCGGCGGTTTGTATGTGGGTATGTAAACGTTTCCCTCCTCGACGGTTTGTCTGTGGGTATGTTAACGTTTCCCTCCTCGACGGTTAATATGTGGGTATGTCAAAGTTTCCATCCTCGACGGTTTGGATGTGGGTATGTTACCGTTTTCCTCATCGACGGTTTGTATGTGGGTATGTAAACGTTTCCCTCCTAGACCGTTTGCATGACGGGCGCCGATCTTTCAGATAATAGTCAATGGTCTCTGTAAAGAAACGTAACGTTTTTATTTTATCGAAATTCCCGTGATTTAAGGTTCTCACCTGCTACAAGTTCGTATCTGATGTTAGACGGACGGTGGACGATTGTTCGCAACGGTACGCATTTTACTGCGATTGTTCAGAGCTACGTAAAGCATTCATCATCAGTTGGTGCCTTTTAACTCTAGTTCAACAATAGTTTAAAACACACTCAGCTTTGCGAAAACAACTGTCCAAATTTACACCATGTTTGTTAAACAAAAACTTCGGTAAGTCTTCTTACGCGTTTGTTCGCATATTGTGCCACCGGGAGGATGGGTATGTTTTCTAGTAAGTTAGAACGAATAGAGAAAATACAAGTAAAATACGAATTAGACCCACACATGCTAACGGAACGCACAAGGTGTACTACACCTGTAAATATAGCAGACGTTCATTATTTAGATGGTGAACTCTGTTTCTTCCACCAATGATTGCCAAAACACATTATGATTATTTGAAAACTGTAGCAAATTAAAGAAAATAACGAGTAATACTAACTATGTAGGCTGGATTTGTTCCAGTAGTACATAAGGGGAAGCCTCGGGGAGGGGTGTAATTGGAGATTTTTGGAAAGCCCCAAGGTAGATTTTATGGTTCCTCAGGGAGGTGCAACTTGAGGTTTTTGGTGAACCTTAGCTGCTTCGAATATTCACTACGTTCCGACGCCACTGAATATAAACACATTTATTGGCCTGATAAGTCAATACTTCTGATGCAAATACCTGTGTCCATCTATGGTCAATATGATCGCGCCATAGTTGTACGTTTCGTCAGATTTACCGATATATTTACTGTTATGTACGCACCATCTAATGAATTTGGCATTTCTTGCTTATTTAGTCGCAGTGCTCCCATCGGAGCCATTCCGAGGGCAGCCTCGGCATTGAAGACACAGAGCTACTACGACGAAGGAACCAGATATCCCAAGACCAATTACGCCACTGTCTGCCCTCCTCAGGTAAGCCGCTACACATTGATTGATCCACAATAATATTGTTTATCTATTTCACAGTTTCATTTATACATAATATTCCAACTATTGCCGGACGTCAATTTGTCTTGAGCTACAGAATTTCCAAACAAAATATTAATAGAACCCAGTGAACACCATAAAAGTGAAATTATTAGTAAGCTGCACAAATGTCTTCCAAGGAACATAACAAAGAACAAAGTAGACATTATAAAGTAATACTAAGTTTAGCATTGTTTCATTCCCGACGCCGTAATCCACATTAAGGCAATTAGGATCATACTTCGTAAATTGCCCTTTCATGGAACAAGAACTTGTACCAAAATCATCCCCAAATACAACCGATTTGTTATCGCTGATCCTAAACGAGTCCATATTAAACTAAACTATTAGTGTGGAGTTGCACTGTTTATCTTTACTTTCCTCTTTGTTCCTACAGTAAGGCGTAAAGTTGGGTTATATGCTGGTCCTAGGTACGCTTAAATAACTAATTCCTGCTTGGCGTTCCTTGATACGTTTATCGTCCGTGACTGGAAACCACTTAATAAGCATCGAATTATGATATATTGAGGGTACATCGCTATAAATGGTCTCATCAATGGGCATGCATGATGTCTTCCAAAGTATCTCCTCTCAATTACCACAATGCTTTTTATAGTATCCAAAAATGAAACTACCTGTCGAGAGGCTTTCGTGTCTTGTCTAGATAGCATCACCAGTAGGCCTTCACCTGTCCTCGTGTCTAGACAGCATCACCAGTAGGCCTCCACCTGTCCTCGTGTCTAGACAGCATCACCAGTAGGCCTACACCTATCCTCGTGTCTAGACAGCATCACCAGTAGGCCTCCACCTGTCCTCGTGTCTAGACAGCATCACCAGTAGGCCTACACCTATCCTCGTGTCTAGACAGCATCACCAGTAGGCCTCCACCTGTCCTCGTGTCTAGACAGCATCACCAGTAGGCCTTCACCTGTCCTCGTGTCTAGACAGCATCACCAGTAGGCCTTCACCTGTCCTCGTGTCTAGACAGCATCACCAGTAGGCCTCCACCTGTCCTCGTGTCTAGACAGCATCACCAGTAGGCCTACACCTATCCTCGTGTCTAGACAGCATCACCAGTAGGCCTACACCTGTCCGCCTGGTTAGATGACGTCATCGTAGCTCCCCACATCTCGGTTGATAGCTGCCTCTGTTTCTACTATCCATGTCGTTTCCCCATCATGAAGAATTCCAGTAAGCAATGCTAAACTGGTGGTGTTGTTGTAAACGCAATAAGATCAGTGTGAAAATGTTCTCTCATTGTAGCGATTCAACGCAATGGTTCATATTATGTCTAAATGTTTCAAATGTGGGCTCAATTGATGACATGATTCTATGTAATATGATGCCTGGTTACTGCTGCGATCTCATTCCAATCCATTACAAGTAGCAGCGACATGGGAAACAAACGTTGAAACCATTACGAGCAGCCGTGTTGTATAACACAGTTCACGTGTTGTATAACACAGTGCACGTGTTGTATAACACAGTGCACGTGTTGTATAACACACTGCACCTGTTGTATAACACAGTGCACGTGTTGTATAACACAGTGCACGTGTTGTATAAAACAGTGTACGTGTTGTATAGCACAGTGCACATATGGTATAGCACAGTGCACGTGTTGTATAACATAGTGTACGTGTTGTATAGCACAGTGCACGTTTTGTATAGCACAGTGCACGTGTTGTACAACACAGTGCACGTGTTGTATAACACAGTGCACGTGTTGTATAACACAGTGCACGTGTCGTATAACACAGTGCACGTGTTGTATAACACAGTGCACGTGTTGTATAACACATTGCACGCGTGTAGCACTTCTTTTTAGTCACACACAGGTTGCTCGAGTTGCTGTTTTGTGTACCCACTAAATATTGTGCTAACTGACGGGTCCACCACATCGTGGCTTGCTTACGTCACAATACAAAATTGTGCGCATGACTTTCGTCATGTTCTACTTTTGCTTCCACATATTATGTGAACTGCATTGTTATTGCGACGTGACATTTCCTAGATCAAACTTCCCCCCTGACACTTGTCAGTTTAAAAACTTTACCTTCTGGTTTTTTTTTATAAAAAAACGTTTGGGGCCAGAATTTCAACACAATACAACTGAATATGTGAACTCTCCATGTCTTCGGCATCCATTTTTGATGGATTGACAGAGCTTTTGCTAGGCAGCAGGTCACGTGATGATTCTGACAATTAAATTATGGAAGATATTGTTCATGGCTCCAAGATTAAATTTGAATATCAAGAATTAAACTTACATCGGAGCTGTATTTGAAACTTGCAACGTTTCCATCAGTCTACAGCGAATGGCGGGCAGGCGGTATCCCTGATCTCGGTTCATTATATGGGCTCTCTGTTTGAAGTAGATGGTCTCCTTTACTATTTTCTTGTGCCAGTTCTGTTCTCGGACCAAGACCTGATTGATATTGAGTGCCATGTGGCTAGACTCCTGCCCTGAGAGCCAAAGGCTATCCGGAGTGGGCGCTTGAAGTCCCGCCGTCTAGTGAGAACAGACCACCTCCTAATAGCAACAGTGCAAAAACAATGAACTCGAACCGGCCCATATTTAGACTACCATACGTGGTAGGGCTATCAGAACAACTTGGACGAGTTTACAAGTCACACAATGTGCACTTGTATCATACACCCGCCAACACCCTCCGTTCAGTGGTAGAGCACCCGAAGGACAGAACCCCCACAGAACACCAGCGTGGAACTATCTATCACATTACCTGTAGCAGCAGCCACAATTACATGGATGAAACCAAAAGACCACCCAGCCAGAGGTTTAAAGAACACACAAACCTGGATAAGCCAAGCCAATACAGGAGTAGGAGATCATTGTCTGGCCACAGGACACCCAGTATCAATAGACAACACCAAGGTCTTAGCCCGAGAACAGAACTTGCACAAGAGAAGAGACCAAGATCCGCTGTAGACGGATCGAAAC
Source organism: Paraescarpia echinospica (assembly GCA_020002185.1). Taxonomy (NCBI): domain Eukaryota; kingdom Metazoa; phylum Annelida; class Polychaeta; order Sabellida; family Siboglinidae; genus Paraescarpia; species Paraescarpia echinospica. The sequence continues at coordinate 12,748,934 of CM034538.1, forward strand.
GTTGTGAGTTTCAAATACAGCTCCAATGTAAGTTTAATTCAAAAGACAATTAAATTGTTCTTCATAAAGAATGAATACATGTACAGTTCGAGGTTCGACAGTGTTACTATCATTTCCTCACACGTGTTTCGCCGTTTCCTCTCAGACTCCCTGCGACTACCTCTTCTCCGACGCCGACATTGCACACGTCCTGCTGAAGAACAAGTATTCGAGCATCGTCGCCAACTCAGACGCCAAATTTGAGAACGATCACGATCTCGTTCACGCGTTCGTCGGCGGACACATGCGCAATATCGACTGTGCACCTAGTGATCCCGTCTACTGGCTGACGGCTGCCTTCGTCGACTGCGTGTGGGAGAAATTCCGCCAGGAGTCGCAGGTGTGTACGGCGTTGAAATATTCAACTAGATTTAACAATAGTTAATAACATTTTCAATCATGGCAAATTCTCCAGTTGGCAAGTGCATGTTTGGATATCGAGAGTCCAAAGTTTGTATGTATCTATATGTACCCGGCCGTGTCAATATTGTTATTAAATATATTCACTCTGCTAGCATTTACACAATCAGGATCCATGGATATGATTGAGTTGGTTAAATATGTTTCATTCAGGTTGCTAACCTTTTTAATCTGATTTTTTTTTTTTTATTCGTCATTGTGAACACATTTTTGTATGTACGTATTGCTTTGTCATTTGATACTATTGGCATTGCAAACGGGATATAAATAGACGCTCTTGATCATTGTTTTGCCATCTCTGCAGACCCCGCAAGATAAACGTCAGACTGAGTACCCTCGTCTTCACATCGGCGGAAGTCGTCACCAGGCCCACGCCCCCATGCGTCCGTTCTGGCCACTGCACAATGTGCACGGACTGAGTGATCACTACACCAACTACTACTACGAGTGTGCTCCCCGTCCCATCAACTGTATCGACGACCGCCAATGCGAGTCGGACCTGCTCTGGTGTGACAGAGCCGTCGGAAGGTGCCGAGCAAAGGTACGTGCGTGTGTGTTTGTGTGAGGGGGTTGTGTGTGCGTGTGTGCGTGTGTGCGTGTGTGCGTGTGTGCATGTGTACGTGTATGCGTGTGTGTTTGTGTGTCTATCTCTGCCTGCCTGCCAGAGTGCTTGCCTGCCTGCTTGCCTGCCGCCTGCCTGCCTGCCTGCCTGCCTGCCTGCCTGCCTGCCTGCCTGCCTGCCTGCCTGCCTGCCTGCCTGCCTGCCTGCCTGCCTGCCTGCCTGCCTGCCTGCCTGCCTGCCTGCCTGCCTGCCTGCCTGCCTGCCTGCCCGCCCGCCCGCCCGACTGCCTGCCTGCCTGCCTGCCTGCCTGCCTGCCTGCCTGCCTGCCTGCCTGCCTGACTGCCTGCCTGCCTGCCTGCCTGCCTGCCTGCCTGCCTGCCTGCCTGCCTGCCTGCCTGCCTGCCTGCCTGCCTGCCTGCCTGCCTGCCTGCCTGCCTGCCTGCCTGCCCGCCCGCCTGCCTGCCTGCCTGCCTGCCTGCCTGCCTGCCTGCCTGCCTGCCTGCCTGCCTGCCTGCCTGCCTGCCTGCCTGCCTGCCTGCCTGCCTGCCTGCCTGCCTGCCTGCCTGCCTGCCTGCCTGCCTGCCTGCCTGCCTGCCTGCCTATCTGTCTGTATGTCTGTATGTATGTATGTATGTATGTATGTATGTCTATATTTCTGTATATCTGTCTATCTGTCTGTCTGTCTGTCTGTCTGTCTGTCTGTCTGTCTGTCTGTCTGTCTGTCTGTCTGTCTGTCTGTCTGTCTGTCTGTATATATGCATTTGCTTGCAAATCTAAAAACAAGATTTCTTTAGAATACTTGGGAATCTATGACGTTGCATTATCATATCTTAATGTGTAAGACGTATTCGTCAAATACCACTTTGTATTTATTGTAGCCATTAGAGAGTAAACGATTACATAGAAAATACAAACAATACAATAATATGTAAAGGTGCTGCAACCTTTAATTCTGTTTTCCATATCAGGAATTCAGAACATTGACAGCAAGTAATTCTTCAACATAATTGTATCGACCAGCATCAAGTCACACTCCATGAAGTTGTACCCGCAAAGATCCAGACTCCCGTTACGCCAACCTTTCTTCATCCATAGAATTGTCAATTCGTGGAATAAATCCTGTCACCATTTGATGTATTTCCCTATCGTAAATATCTCCAAGAACACATTTGACCACGTGTGCCTGATATGCCCCTAGGTTTATATTGCCTAGTAAACCAAACTGTAACTGTTCGCGTGTGTGTCGTAGGTTCGACAGGACGGTATATGTACCGGTCTACCAGACGTCGCCTGTGCAGGCCCTTGCGAGTGGGGACTCTCTCCCAGGTGTTTAGCCAGAGCCGAGATCAACGGACAACGCTGCGTGTGCGCGTACCCGAACACCCGCAGACCTGTGTTCAAGTAGGTCATGACCTCCGACGGTACGACCTCTGACCTATGTCAATTACCGAAACGCCCGGATAGCAGTGATGCAACAACAGTGTTGTCAGCAGTCGTCTGTACAAGACGTTCACTGCACTGGCAGTTGTTTCAACGTCGTTCTGCGGGCAAGACGTGAAAGCACCCATTTGCTGTTGTTGTAGGGTAGTCTTTAGAATAGAGCGGGTAGGCATTTGACAAAGAACCAGGTGAAATGCTAATCGCGCCAACGGTTGGAAGGTGTCGTATTTTATGTCCTACAAATATTGCCCTAAGGCTATGACTTATTGTATTTTATCACCTCTCTTTGTGAAGTCGATCGAAACAGAATTATAGGTGATCGGTGTTTACAACAACAGGAAACTCTAGTAAAAGCCAACTTATGTTGCATCATACAAACAGTAACGAAGACCTACTGATAACGTGGTTTTGATGTAAGAATTTTGTGTATATTTAATAGTTTCATTTCTACGTTATGAACATGTTGATCTAACAGCTCAATGAGTGCACTAGAGTCAATGTATGTTTTTACTTGCTTCACTATAAGCGTAAACAGCACTTGTCACAGAATTGTATTGTAACGTAGGAAATTGTTTTTTATAACGTAGACATATTCATACTAATTGGCGTTTTGTATCGTTATTGTCGCTTTTGTATGCTTAGAACTATGGTATAAATTTATTGTGTCACATACTGGAATAGCGATCTATTTATCCGTCTATTTGAAAAAAGAATGTTAGTTAGCCTACTGCATCGCAATAATAACGTCGTGATATATTAAAGTGCCCCGTGCTTGTGTATAACGGAGCCACCGCAATAACCAACATATATAAATGTGTATATCTTTGCATAATCTTTATTATTCGGTTGATGGGTTTTATACTGTAACTTTATATAAGATGATGACGAATGCTAACTTTGATGTAAGATACGGTGGCGGGTGGCGAGCTGTATTCGCAGACGTTGCGTGACGTCATAGATGGTTGCCATGTACGTTCGAGATTAATGTTGTGTGCGCGCACACGTGGAAGATTGTACGAACATCTGCGAATTAAAACGTACATTGTTGGCACGGATTATACGAGACTTGATGCGTTGGTCACTTTTAGGTACATCACAGACACGTCTACGGTATGTTATCGCCATGAACATTTTCTGAGGCCATCTCCAATATGTGCCGGCTAACAAACTGAAACCTGTTGTCGCTGGTAGAACCGTACATATACTCTTAAGGAAAAATTGTTCAGTTTATTTGTTGGGTGACTGTACGGAATCGGGCAAGTGACTTTAGTTGATCCATTTACTATTGTTAAAAGATGGCAGTCTGTTCCTAGTTGTCATTGATTAATTAATATAATGTTCTTAAGACTCCACAAACTATGTTGAATATATACTGCCTGCCAAATTGTGTTCATAAATCCCGTAACAACCTTCGCAATTTGGAAGTTACGACCCCGGAGCATGTTCAAATAGTAAACAAAACATCCAGTTTCAAAACAAGTTTTATTGACAATACGAGTCGGGCTGAGTTAACTGCAATACCCTTCAATGTTAAACAGTGTCCCGTTTATCCACTTTTATCACAGCAGACATTACATTACATTACAAATTACTACGCCCGGTAAATCCGGGTGGAGGAACTGACTTGCTCCCTTTAAATAGTTGTTCAAAATATCACACATTCTCATTATGAACATATATTTTATGCAGTGTCTCATGTTGACCAATGACAAACCTACGAACATCGATAAGTTGTCAAGCGTGACCGTACCTATTGTGTTTTATACCGAATATCGAGTTCTCCTGACTACACTTCAGGCATTAACGGGTTTATTACGTAAGTACCACAACGCTGTGGTAGAAGGCATCACTGTTGGCTATTTCGTCATATTACTGAATGGGCATCTCGCACAT
>CM034538.1:12758287-12763432 GCA_020002185.1 Paraescarpia echinospica
CATGCCCCAATACCTTCTCTACCCTTTCGGTCACATGCTCTATCCTAGCCCCCGGTTGACATACAACAACGTCCTTCCCCTCGCATATAGTCTTGTCTGTTTTTCTCAGAATTGAATCGCCCATAAACCCTCTCTCTTTTCTCCTTGCCCCCTCAATCACTGCCTCGGAGTAGCTCCTCCGGTTTGCATATGTCTGGTTGTTGTCTTTTCCTCTTGTCGTCTTCTCTCCTGTCACATTCTCTTCCATTCCCTTCTTTCCTGTCGCGTTTTCTCTTGTCCCCTTTCCTCCTGTCATCTTCTCTTCTAGCACATTTACTCTCACTTCCTTTCGCCCCTTCTTCTTTCCTCCCATTACATTTTCTTCTCTAATCTCCCGTCCCTTTTCCCCGGCTACCTCCTTCACTACGGTCACTTTCTCCCCTGTCACCTTCACGCCTGTCATGTTTTCTGTTTTTTGCTGAACACTCTGTCTTCTTCCATCAGTCTTCTGTCTCACAGTCTTACCAACTGCCTCTGTGGTATCTACCTCTTCACCACCTGTATCGCTGTCGTGTCTCTCCTCGTTCTCTACAGTCTGACTACCTGCTGATCTATCCCCACTGGCCCGTTTTCTTTTCCTCTGCCGAACACTTTTCCTCCGTCCCTCTGTTTTCTCAATGTCTTGTTCCTTCACACCGGTCACCTTCCTTCCTCTCAGTCTCCTTTCTTCAGTCTCCGTGTCACAACTCTGCTCCTTCTGTGTTGTAGAATTCTCAACTCTCTCCGCGCCATCCCTCTCTGCTCCATCTATTTCTATGTTGAGTCTCGCCTCCATCTCCTTCATTATATCCGTCAACTTACACACCTCCTTTATCAGACATTCCACCCTCAAACACCCCATACACCGAAATGTGAATCCGTCATCTTTGGTCTCTGCCCATGATTTTGGACAGCCAGACAACGCAAAATCCACCCAGCTCTGGCAGTCGTTGCAAACTAGGTGTCGTTTTGCCCTGAGTTGCCGCTTGCAAGGTGCCATATCAGAATCATATTATGTGATAACCTCGCTCTTAGTACTTATCTTAACCTTATATACATACATATGTAAGATTTTATATGAACAAGCCTAAAGGAAATTTTCTGCAACCCAACAGACAATAAATGTATTGTATTGTATTGTAGATTAATTGCTTTCATGACCTGCTCGGGTGTGAGCAGCTGGCCTGGTGAGAAGTACTGAGCACATTTCACAAAGAGCTGGCTTAGAAAGCAGATTCGCAAGTAGCATGATGACTTTATTATTTCATAGCTACTGATCACTTTTAGGGGGCAAGTTGAAAAATGGAACAAATATTTACAAGATGAATTACAATAAAATATTAATGCGCATGTCAATTGTGAAATAAATTCAGTCACGGCGAATAATGTATTTCAATTAAAACATTGGTTAATTCACTTAATTGTAATTGTCTTTTAAATGAATTAACTAACTTATTTTATGATCGTAATTTAATTAATTGAATTAATTAGCTTGAGTTTGGTAATTTTTTATTATAGTTTAATATAGTTCCACAGGAAATTTATTCTTAATTGCGTTAAACAACAAGTAGGCCCGAGCAAAACACTCAACAATAGAATAGGCCCCTACTTATTACAGACGTAAAACATATTGTTTCAATATGCCAGCATTTGATACGCATTCGATGAAACATTTCAACAGTCAAATGTTTGGCATTTGCATTCGAATGCGAATGATTAAGGTTCGCATTCGAATGCGAATGCGCTGAAAATTGAACGGTTGCATTCGAATGCGCATTCGAATGACATTCGCATTCGTTAACAATCCTTATATATATATATATATATAGATATATATATATACATATATATACATACATATATATATATATATATATGTATATATATATATATATATATATATATATATATAAATATCATAACACTTGATGTATGCTCCACTGTGTAATCGTGAGCATGATCAAATACATGTTATAATTAAGGCAATACAAGATAGTAATCATCAAAGGCAATACACGAGAAACGCCCACAAATGATGACTAAGCCCTAAATAAATATACCTCAGATACAAACGAATGTACCGAAAGCACTTTAATTGATGTCACCCGCACAGCCTTGACACGATTCTGCACTGCTCGTAGGGACTCTGGCCAAAACAAGTCCAGACGAATCTGGTCAGAACTGCCACGGCCGTATCCGGCGCACTCTGTCACCTTCCTTGGCTCCTGGCCACGAGAGTAGAATAGAAGGGATATTCACACCTCAACACTCAACAGAAGTAAAATCATATAGTCAAGTTATACTAATATGGGGTCTCTTATGTAACACCCGTAACCCTCAATGTGTATCTTGAAATTTCCGAGCTTTTTCTGAGATATGTACCTTTACATCAGACCTACCCCAACCCATGGTTCTACCCGCCATACCAACCAACCTACCCCATCCAATGGTTCTACCCGCGCTACCAACCAAAGTACCCCAACCCATGGTGCTACCCGCCCTACGAACTAAACCTACCTCAACTCATGGTTCTACCCGCCCTACCAACCCAACCTACCGCAACCCATGGTTCTACCCGCCATACCAACCAACCCTACCACACCAAATGGTTCTACTCGCCCTACCAATCAGCCCTACCCCACCCAATGATTCTACCCGCCATACCAACCCAACCTACCCACCCAATGTTTCTAACCGCCCTACCAACCTAACCTATCCACCCAATGGTTTTAACCGCCCTACCAACCTAACCTACCCACCCAATGGTTCTACCCGCCCTACCAACCTAACCTATCCACCCAATGGTTCTACCCGCCCTACCAACATAACCTACCCACCCAATGGTTCTATCCGCCCTACCAACCCAACTTACACCACCCAATGGCTCTACCCGCCCTACCAACCCACCAAACCCCACCCTATGGTTCTACCCACCCTACCAACCCAACCTAGCCCACCTAATGGTTCTACCCGCCCTACCAACTCAACCTACCCCAGCCAATGGTTCTACCCACTCTACCAACTCAACCTACCCCAACCCATGGTTTTACCCGCCATACTAACCAGCCCTACACCAGCAAATGGTTTTACTCGCCCTACCAACCAGCCTTTCCCCACCCAATGGTTCTACCCGCCCTACCAACTTAACCTACCCCACCTAATGGTTCTACCCGCCCTACCAACCTAACCTATCCACCCAATGGTTCTAACCGCTCTACCAATCTAACCTACCCACCCAATGGTTCTACCCGCCCTACCAACTTAACCTACCCCACCTAATGGTTCTACCCGCCCTACCAACCTAACCTATCCACCCAATGGTTCTACCCGCCCTACCAACATAACCTACCCACCCAATGGCTCTACCCGCCCTACCAACCCACCATACCCCACCCTATGGTTTACCCACCCTACCAACCCACCATACCCCACCCTATGGTTCTACCCACCTTACCAACCCAACCTAGCCCACCTAATGGTTTTACCCACCATACCAACCAGCCCTACCCCAGCAAATGGTTTTATTCGCCCTACCAACCAGCCTTTCCCCACCCAATGGTTCTACCCGCCATACCAACCCAACCTACTCCACCCATTGGTTCTACCCGTCCTACCAACCTAACCTACCTCACCCAATGGTCCTACCCACCCTACCAACCTATCATACCCACCCAATGGTTCAAAACGCCCTACCAAGCCAACCTACCCGACAGAATGGTTCGACCCGCCCTACCAACTTAACCTACCCACTGAATGGTTCTACACGCCCAACCAACCTAACCTACACCACCCAATGGTTCTACCCGCCCTACCAACCCAACCTACCCCACCCAATGATTCTACCCGCGCTACCAACCAAAGTACCCCAACCCATGGTGCTACCCGCCCTACGAACTAAACCTACCTCAACCCATGGTTCTACCCGCCGGACCAACCAGCTCTACCACACCAAATGGTTCTACTCGCCCTACCAATCAGCCCTACCCCACCCAATGGTTCTACCCGCCATACCAACCGAACCTACCTCACCCAATGGTTCTACTCGCCACACCAACCCAACCTACCCACCCAATGGTTTTAACCGCCCTACCAACCTAACCTACCCACCCAATGGTTCTAACCGCCCTACGAACCTAACCTATCCACCCAATGGTTCTACCCGCCCTACCAACTTAACCTACCCCACCCAATGGTTCTACTCGCCATACCAACACAACCTACCCACCCAATGGTTCTAACCGCCCTACCAACCTAACCTACCCACCCAATGGTTCTAACCGCCCTACGAACCTAACCTACCCCACCTAATGGTTCTACCCGCGCTACCAACCTAGCCTATCCACCCAATGGTTCTACCCGCCCTACCAACCCAACCTACCCCACCCAATGGTTCTACTCGCCCTACCAACCCAACCTACCCCACCCAATGGTTCTACCCGCTCTACCAACCCAACCTACCCCACCTAATGGTTCTACCCGCGCTACCAACCTAACCTATCCACCCAATGGTTCTACCCGCCCTACCAACCCAACCTACCCCACCCAATGGTTCTACCCGCCCTACCAACCCAACCTACCCCACCCAATGGTTCTACCCGCCCTACCAACCCAACCTACCCCACCCAATGGTTCTACCCGCCCTACCAACCCAACCTACCCCACCCAATGGTTCTACCCGCCCTACCAACCCAACCTACCCCACCCAATGGTTCTACCCGCGCTACCAACCTAACCTATCCACCCAATGGTTCTACCCGCCCTACCAACCCAACCTACCCCACCCAATGGTTCTACCCGCCCTACCAACTTAACCTACCCCACCCAATGGCTCTACACGCCCAACCAACCTAACCTACACCACCCAATGGTTCTACACGTCCAACCAACCTAACCTACACCACCCAATGGTTCTACCCGCCCTACCAACCCAACCTACCCCACCCAATGGTTCTACCCGCCCTACCAACCCAACCTACCCCACCCAATGGTTCTACCCGCCCTACCAACCCAACCTACCCCACCCAATGGTTCTATCCGCCCTACCAACTTAACCTATCCCACCCAATGGTTCTACACGCCCAACCAACCCAACCTACCCCACCCAATGGTTCTACCCGCCCTACCAAC
>CM034538.1:12764432-12785837 GCA_020002185.1 Paraescarpia echinospica
GCCCTACCAACCCAACTTACACCACCCAATGGTTCTACCCGCCCTACCAACCCAACTTACACCCCCAATGGTTCTACCCGCCCTACCAACCTAACCTACAAATCGTACCAATTGGCGTTGCATTTAAGAAAACATTTAGAGTTACTTATTTAACAGTTTTTTTTGCTCACTTTTCTCTAGGGACCAGAGATAATTGAGTGGTAATCAATTCAACAGAGCGGGCCATTGTAAGCCAGTGGCTTATTGCTCCACGGGTGGGTGGAAGTTAGTCTTATTATCAACATACCGCAAACACCCGCCCTGTGAAGCGAAATGTCCCTCTATACTACTCTCTCGCAACAAGACACCGCCGCTGCTCCGCCGACCAGTATAAATGGCCTCGCGTCGCAGATCTCAACACACAACGAAACGATGGGCGACACGGTGTATCGGACGAGATCGGAGGGGGTGTCGGCCAAGGGGCTACGGGACCAGTATGCTGACGGGGAGGCAGCCCGCGTATGGGAGCTTTACATCGGCTGCTCCAGAACGAGAACATCGCAGCATAAAGAGTGGTTGACGGCGCTACTGAGAGAACACTCCTGTCAGAATCTTCTCGACGTTGCCTGCGGCACTGGGTAAGTCGCTGAGTGACTACATCGCTTATTGCAAATCAATAATAAATTATCTCTAAGACAGGACTTCTTATGTTCTTCGACATTCTTATTACATAAGTGAGCAATACGTAACAGTGAATTACCTACGCTACATATTGAATCTTGTTAGTGTGTGTGTGTGTGTGTGTGTGTGCGTGTGTGTGCGTGTGTGTGTGTGTGTGTGTGTGTGTGTGTGTGTGTGTGTGTGTGTGTGTGTGTGTGTGTGTGTGTGTGTGTGTGTGTGTGTGTGTGTGTGTGTGTGCAATCATCATCATCAGCAGCATCGTCGTCGTCGTCGTCGTTGTCTCCCTTCTCCTCTTCGTCATCACATTCATCATAATCATCGTCATAATTATCCTTCTCGTCCTCCTCCTCCTTCTAGTCATCATCATCATCATAATCATAATCAGCAGCACCAGCAGCAGAAGCAGCAGCAGCAGAAGCAGCATCATCATATCATCACCATCGTTATCGTCACACCCTGCTGTTATGTGTCAAATTAATTGTTTCTATTGCAATAAAACGTCCCTATCTGATCGAAGAACGGTTAACATAAATTCGAACACTCGTAAACACACGCATAATGTTCTGAACAATCTTTTCTAACACACGGCTGTCCTGATATCGTCTCCACTTGTCTTGTTATATCAGTCTTCCTGCTGTCCTACTGTCACCTCGTCTCGTCTTGTTGCAGGGTTGACTCCACCATGCTGCTCACAGATGGCTTCAATGTCATTAGTACAGATGCCAGTGACAAGATGCTCAAATACGCGTTGAAAGAACGCTGGCGCCGTCGGAAAGAGAAGGCGTTTGATAAATGGGGTAAATGTCACCATCGTTTGCAGACATAATTAAACACGCTGGCTACAAAATTAATAGAATAGAATAGAATAGAATTATATGTTCGCCATAACATACGCTAGTTAAAGTATACGTTTAAACCGTATGTTTACGCCATCGTTTCGATATATGTAGGTTTCTGGATATCGGACACTGTGATTTCAAGCAAGACAATGTCTTATAACAGAATATGTCAACAAGACCTGTTCTCTGCAAACCTGGATTGTATAGCTTTCTTTTGTTGACGCTATATGCAACTGGCTGGTTTGGGTGGCAATGCAGTGTAATCGTTTTAAAGGTTCACCTATACGCAATACCGAGCTTCCGCAACGATGTCACCCAAAACACACCTGGTGACTTCGCTTATCCCCATTAGTTCGTTTAGTGAACCGATATAGCCTTTCACGAGTTGGACGTTCGAACAAATGAGGCACTGTCTACTCCTATTGTTTCGACACGCGAGCCTGGGATCTTGTGTGTTTTATTGTGTTGTGTTGACTAATCGCCACCAGTGCAACGACAGCTAATTTATTGGTTGGTGTTTGCAAGGACCATGGCATTATTATTATTATTATTATTGGAGTTGACATCAGGTTGCGAATTTTGTAGAAAGGTTGATTAAAGAACACTCGGTCGATTTCCTTGCATTGTTGAATGTGTCACAAAATCGAGTGTAAGTATTAATAAATTAATAAATTGGCGGTACCCGATTTGACATAACAAGTTATAGGTTCAGGTGCACTAGGATTCGGAGTGAACGAGAGACATAACGTGACATCAGATATGTATGTACGAGAAGCCAACTGGCGTTCCCATTTAATACAACATAAACATAATGCGGTTCAGTGAAAGTTGGTCAACAGTTACTCTGCTATGACATTATATTTATAACACCATACATCGACGAGTATGCATCCAAATACGAAATTACATGGGAGACAATTTAAACAGCTGGTCACTTACATGAAGACGGGTATACACCGTTGTAAAGTCTATGAACTGTAATCAAAGAATGTCTCGTGATGTGCGAATGTCAACGTTCGCATCGGTCGCGTTCGGCGAGATGTCAGGACGAAGTCGAAAGTCGCTAGGCGTTCGGCGAACGAATTCACGTAGATGAAAGCAGGCGACTCGGGCGATCAAGTAGACGGTATATTTGCTCGCGAATCACCAGGCGACAACACGGAAACGATGTCACAACTTCGGCGATGTCGAGAAGGTCTGTCACGGAGTCTGTGTTACGACAGCTAGCAGACGAAACGGTGGTGGCCTTGCATTCGAAGATCATATCAAAACGGAACTGCAGTCGGTTATCGCTCAGTCTTCTTCAACGCGTGAGAAGTGCAGCGTCTCACAACTAACCAGTACTGTTGAAATCGTAGAAGTATTCACTACAGGCGTTGGGCGGACACACGTTTCAGCCCAATTCCTGGAGACGAGAGTGCAACACTTTCTTCTGCTCAAATGTTCGTCTGGCCACGAATGGCCGTCCGGCCCTTATATATCTTGACGACCGGAAGTTAGTCCGACCAATTACAACACTTAATACAAATTAAAGTCGCTTCAAAAACTGGCTCCCGAAACCATTCACACTTCGAAGCAATCCATTCAACTCGCTGAATTTAAGATAGATTTTGCGAGCTAAACGTATGTCTATATAAGTGCTCATTCAATCTTTAACTTACGTGAATTATTTACATAATTAATATCACTGGATTCCCTGTATCGAGCCGGATACCACAATATTCATCGTACATTCCAACTCTCATGAATTAATCCATAATTTTAATAAAACACGCACTCTATTCATAAGCTAGGTGTGACCCTAGTGTTTTTCACACCTACATTTCTGTAAACAACTTTTATAAGTTCATAATATAATCTTCTTATAACCACAACATAAGTAGTTTGCAAGGTCACCATATTACCAGTCATGTTAAATAATTTCTACTGGTACCAAATTTGGTATACCTAACCGTAGAATTAGTGGTGTACGCTACAAATAAAATTAATTAAATCTGACTCGTCGGCAGTTAAAACTTTACACGCCTTAATCGCCAGAGGGCACCAGCGTATACCTCCGCGACAATACATACCAGAGATGGCAGCACCATCCCATCAACCATACTTGTATACAAAACCACTGTTCTAAAGCCTGATTAAATTCTATACAAACCACTTTGTGACATTACCCAGGCCTTTAAGAATTTAATCTGCGCCAATCTGTGTCAAATATCTTCTTTATGTTGATCTGTTTCGTCACACTTAATTAGCGTATTATACTGCCCACCTATTCTTTCAAGCGTGAACACTTCTCAAATTAGAGATCATCAAATACAAAAAAAAATACACTTAGTGAGACAAGGCAGTGTCAACTGACTAACAGGCCTTTCTTACATAAGTAATACAATCAAACAAGAATTATGCTCCGGAGGGGAGGGTCGTATACACGAGTACCTACCCTGCTTTCACAAACGAAACATTGTTAATGAAGTAACATTTCTAGTTAATCATTCAATGCTAACTCAGTCTGTCCGCTACAATACCCGCTTAGATTTCCTTGACATACTGCCGGCTAAGAAAGTCTGCTCCTACATTCTCCTTTCCAGGAATAGCTTCTATCCGAAACCTGTAAGGTTGAAGTTTCAAAGCCCATCGAATTAACCTGCGATTTGATAATCAGGCCGTACGGAGGAAAACTAATGGTTAATGATCCGTTTGAAGAACGAACAACTTGCCGTACAAATAGTTTGAGAACTTCTCGAGAGCCTCCTGCTTCAGTGTTTCTACCTGGTGTACCAACTCTGAGACTTGCTCCTCTATACTCAGTTTCTGTGAGTTCAGTGTTGCAGCCTTGCACCTGGTTTGTGCGACACGGCGGTCGAGATCTTCCTTGTCCTGTGTCAATGACAGGACAGTCTCGCCGACTTTCTTGCGCTTCCTGTAGTTGGCTGTCACCAGCTGAATACGACTCTCTTCTAGTTTCTGAAACTGCTGTTTCAGCTGTTTGAAGTTTGTGCTCACTTTCGCTCTCTCTTCCTTCAGTCTGTCATAGACGGTTTGAGGAACACTTTCCTGTTTCTCTGCCTTCAGTTTGTCGTAGACGGTTTGAGGAACACTTTCCTCTTTCTCTGCCTTCAGTCGGCCATTCTCCTTTGAGAGCTGGGAGACTTGAGACTGCAGTAGAGCGTTGTCTCGCTGCACTGTCTCCAGTCTCTCTGTCACATCTTCCACGGACTTCAACAATCTCTCTTTCTTCGTCGTAACATTCGTTTTCTCCTGCAGGAGGCCTTGGTGGTCTTCCTGCAGCTTGCCAAGTCTCTCAGCAGTACTAGCCAGTTTCTCACCCTGTTCTTTCCGACATTGAAATTGTCTGTGTAACAGACCTCTCTTCATACAGTGGTATCTCAATCTGGAATTTTCATCTCGAGGACTCTTAGCTTTGGCAAAACATGTCTTCAAAGTGGGATCCTCCTTTTCTCCTTGAGTACTGGCGTGTACACCTATCACATTGCCAATGATCACATCACAAATGGGATTGTCCACACAGAATACCTCGGTTTCACCGGTAAACACTGGTGACTCTATGTAGCACCGGGCTACGGGAACTGATATGGTTGAACGGTCTAGCATGACAAGGATCTTCTTATGTTTAGTTAATTGATCTGGATCAACTAGATCTCTCTTAACTACAATCCCACTACATCCTGTGTCTCTTAGAACCTCAACTGGTTTCTCATTCAGTCTGCCACGCATCACTGGTAAGTTAGGGTAGGTGTGATTACCCACACATCCTACAACTGAGAACTTACACCTACACTTCATAGTTGCTTCATTGCTACAAAGGTCGTCAACCTTCTCGACTGCAATGCAACAATTGCAGGCCTCGTGTCGTGGACTCGGCTTCCCTGGGGAGAACTGGCGGGGTTTACCCGTGGGACAATTTACAGCCCTATGACCTGGTTGTGAACACAAGAAACATATCATAGGCTCACGAGGGTGTGTGGCGCTAAGTCTCTTATATTCGGAGTACTTATCGGGGCGAAACAATGACTTTCCCTCTTCCTTTCGACCACCCCTAGAATGGGAGTTGTCGCGTGTGTCATTCTTTTTAGGTATTTCCTTAAGTCCTGCGGCCATACGTGACGCAGCATATACGTCCGCTAGTTCCTTCACTGCCTCCATGCTCGAGGGTGTACGCTCCCTAATGAATACGGCTAACTCACGAGGACATGAATGCAAAAATTGCTCCCGCAAAAATAAGTCCCTAAATGTTCCATAGGATTCGTGGATTCCTGCTAATCTGATCCACTGGCTCAGGTTATGGTCTAATTTACCAAGATACTGAGCTGCAGTCTCATCTACCCACTGTTTACTCCTAAAAAATCTTCGCCGGTAATCTTCGGCAGTCAGCTGAAATTTAGCTAAAAGGGCCTGCTTAAGTTTATCATAATCTTGCATGTCATCTCTAGGAAGACGAGAATACACATCTAACGCGCGACCCGTTAGAAAACTGCTCAGTCCTAATGCGTAATCCTCTCTATTCCACCCTGCGTTCTCAGCATAGCGCTCAAAACGAGTCAAATAAGCATCGATATTACCGTCTGCTTCCCTAAACTCGGGGAGTTTGGGCATCTTCATTCCTAATCGGGAATTATCTAGGCTTCGATTAGATGCATCCAACCCCTCTGCCTTAACTTTCTCGGCTTCTATGTGTAATGTTGCCATCTCTTTCTCATGCAACATTTCTTCTAGCCTCATCTTACTCTCCATCTCCTCCTGGGCACGCTGACGCTCAAGCGCGCTTTCCTCACGCTCTATAGCGGCTTTCTCTTTAGCCTGCTGCTGCTCTTGCCGAACAAACTCTAAGAGCTCAGCTCCTTCCAATTTCAACTTCTCGCCTATCTCCATAAGCTGTTGAAATTTCATAGTGTATTCCTATTACTAGCTATCTAGGTAATATCTATGGAAACACTTTAGAGGGGCTTATCTACCCACCTCTAATAATCGGGTCAAACTATGACAATAAATAACTAGGGTCACTCTGGATCTCCCAGATATCCGACTAATTCACTATGAGGTCTGCACGAAAATACTCACTGCATAAGGCCGACGGGGGACCTTCTATAACCACACATAAACTGGGTCAACACGGAACCAAATACTAGGATCTAACAAGACTTCCTAGTGATGCATCTATCCTACTATGCTGGCTGCAAGGAAATATCCATTGCATAAGGCCGACGGGGGACCTTCTCTAACCAACGTACCTCGGCTAGGGACCGTACACTAGTCAACTACTGGACTAACTCTGGGACCGCTAGCGCTTACATAAACTGTATGCTTTACAAACGATAACTAATAGCTGCAATAACGATCGTCATCGTATTCAGTCTATCTTACTGTCAATCGTTGTTACTCGTGAACCCCTTACTTCATTTAACCCATTAAGTAATGGTTCGTACCCTAGGTAAATAACTTCTCGATAAAGTAACTAATAGTTAATGGCATTTAGTTCCCTTCCTTAAAAGATGAAGTTCGAGGAGGACCTAACTTCTTAGTTTGGCACTGCCTTGCCTCTAAACTAATATCTCAGAGTCAAACATGTTATACAGTAATAGGGAAACGTAATGCTCTTGTTCAGCGAATCCTGTGAACCAAAAGTTACCGCCCAACTCAAAATCCCGGCGCGAGCCCCCAGTTGTCACAAAATCGAGTGTAAATATTAATAAATTAATAAATTGGCGGTACTCGATTTGACATAGCAAGTTATAGGTTCAGGTGCACTAGGATTCGGAGTGAACGAGAGACATAACATGACATCAGATATGTATGTACGAGAAGCCAACTGGCGTTCCCATTTAATACAACATAAACATATGCGGTTCAGTGAAAGTTGGCCAACCGTTACTCTGCTATGACATTATATTTATAACACCATACATCGACGAGTATGCATCCAAATACGAAATTACATAGGAGACAATTTAAACAGCTGGTCACTTACATGAAGACGGGTATACACCGTTGTAAAGTCTATGAACTGTAACCAAAGAATGTCTCGTGATGTGCGAATGTCAACGTTCGCATCGGTCGCGTTCGGCGAGATGTCAGGACGAAGTCGAAAGTCGCTCGGCGTTCGGCGAACGAATTCACGTAGATGAAAGCAGGCGTCTCGGGCGATCAAGTAGACGGTAGATTTGCTTTGTCGATCCCACGCGAATCACCAGGCGACAACACGAAAACGTTGTCACTTCAGCGATGTCGAGAAGGTCTGTCACAGAGTCTGTGTTACGACAGCTAGCAGACGAAACGGTGGTGGCCTTGCATTCGAAGATCACATCAAAACGGAACTGCAGTCGGTTATCGCTCAGTCTTCTTCACCGCGTGAGAGGTGCAGCGTCTCACAACTAACCAGTACTGTTGAAATCGTAGAAGTATTTACTACAGGCGTTGGGCGGATACACGTTTCAGCCCAATTCCTGGAGACGAGAGTGCAACACTTTCTTCTGCTCAAATGTTCGTCTGGCCACGAATGGCCGTCCGGCCCTTATATATCTTGACGACCGGAAGTTAGTCTAATCAATTACAACACTTAATACAAATTAAAGTCGCTTCAAAAAACTGGCTCCCGAAACCATTCACACTTCGAAGCAATCCATTCAACTCGCTGAATTTAAAATAGATTTTGCGAGCTAAACGTATGGCTATATAAGTGCTCATTCAATCTTTAACTTACGTGAATTACTTACATAATTAATATCACTGGATTCCCTGTATCGAGCCGGATACTACAATATTCATCGTACATTCCAACTCTCATGAATTAATACATAATTTTAATAAAACACGCACTCTATTCATAAGCTAGGTGTGACCCTAGTGTTTTTCACACCTACATTTCTGTAAACAACTTTTATAAGTTCATAATATAATCTTCTTATAAGCACAACATAAGTAGTTTGCAATGTCACCATATTACCAGTCATGTTAAATAATTTCTACTGGTACCAAATTTGGTATACCTAACCGTAGAATTAGTGGTGTACGCTACAAATGAAATTAATTAAATCTGACTCGTCGGCAGTTAAAACGTTACACGCCTTAATCGCCAGAGGGCACCAGCGTATACCTCCGCGACAATACATACCAGAGATGGCAGCACCATCCCATCAACCATACTTGTATACAAAACCACTGTTCTAAAGCCTGATTAAATTCTATACAAACCACTTTGTGACAGAATGGAACTTTTCGCGTTCTTCTCTCTCTCTCTATCTCTCACACACACGCACGCACACACACACACACGTACACACACACACACACACACACACACACACACACACACACACACACACACACACACGACACGGGCACGACACACATAAACACACGCATACACACACGACACGACACACACAAACATACACATACACGCACGCACCGCACACACACAGACAGAAAGACACACGTGCATTGGTGTCTGTCGCGTGTCTAAGCAGAGGACGATGCGGCCAAACGTTTGTTATCGCGACTGGTCCATTGCTATTGAAAACTTACGAGTTCTTGTACATAAACAAACGGCTGGAGCAGGTGATTGTAATCAGTTGTTTGACTGACCGATGTCCAGTGCTGGGACAGAAGTTGGTCTTCTTTGAGACGAATGCACTGGTCTAACAACAACTATTTGTGTCTCCGAAAAAAAACCCAGATGGATCAGCTGAAATGACCAAACATTTTGAAATGTGGGTACTAGAAACAGCCTTGTGTTAACATCATTTGAAGGCGACGTCGAGGGGAAGAACAAAGTAAACGATGATATACCGCGTGGATTGACATTACCATACAATGCATATATATATATATATATATATATATATATATATATATATATATATATATATATATATATATATATATATACATATATATATTATATATATATATATATACAGGCTATATAATATATATATATATATATATATATATATATATATAAAGAGCTTCAAATATGCAAGATTGTTTACTCTCATGGAAAATAATTAAACAACAAGAATTATAATAAAATTACGTTAGATTATATAAACTAATGTCTTTCCTGTCTAAACAAAACATATTTTCAATGAAA
This sequence comes from Paraescarpia echinospica, assembly GCA_020002185.1. Taxonomy (NCBI): domain Eukaryota; kingdom Metazoa; phylum Annelida; class Polychaeta; order Sabellida; family Siboglinidae; genus Paraescarpia; species Paraescarpia echinospica. The sequence continues at coordinate 12,774,039 of CM034538.1, forward strand.
CATAAACAGAACACGTCTGTACAATGTGTTTGATAAGTTGATCTAATGTCCAGATGTTTGTCTGTTACATGTGCATGCGAAAGACAGGTGCCAAAAAGAGATCAGCAAGGTGATTCATGGTTGAAGCCGGATTTAGATGCGAGTGCGAGTTTGCGAATTCAGTTATGGTGGAGCACAAATACAAGTGTTCGAAATGACGTAGTGGCATAATCTGTATAATGATTAACTTGTTTTGATAAAGCAAATAAAGAGTATATGAAATAAATTACATATCACTAGCTTACCAAGTTAAATGTGAGCATTATAGTCAGAGCTCCAGTATAGTGTATACGGACAACATTAATTTCACGTTCCATTCATGTAAGTGTAACATATGACTAGATTCGTCTAGTCCTTAACTGGCCAAGCTCTGTAAATACATCTTCTTCGTTGACGACAATAATGAGATAAGGTTTGAATGGGCTGACATATTTACATAATAGCACAGACTTCGACGTTACAGTGTGTTAGCAAACACGTGGAAATTGTTGCAAGAAAGAATGTAGTGACATAATTATTCAAAAGAAACAGAAACACTAATTAACATACCAGGACATTTCACTGACAACTTTGTATTAATAATAATAATTAGAACATTTATAAAGCGCCGTGACTCCAGGTTACCCTGTTCTAAGGCGCTGAGACAAAAAGAGTAAAACCGTCCAGATTTTATCAACATAAAAAACTGTACCAAAAATAGAAGATCATAAAAACGTGGCACCAAATGTGCAATCAAATTATCATTAAGAAACTTATACAATCATAAAAAAACAGCACTATAGATTTAAGATAATAAAAACATAGCATAGAATAAATAAATATATAATCAATAAAAAGTCCAATCGAGCGACAACACCAAACAACAGTGAAAGTTCAGGAGTAGAAGGCTCGTTTGAACGGAGTCTTTTGGAGTCTTTTGACGCATATCGCGGGGAAGATTGTTCCACAGGCGAGAAGCAGCGACGGAGAAGGCACGATCACCGTACTGACGGAGGTGTGCACTACGTACACTCAGTAGGGAATCTGATGACGACCGCAACGTTCTGCTGAGCTGGTAGAACTGGAGCACGTCTGTGATGTAACTCGGCGCAAGAAGATGAAGAGCTTTGACGTCATCAGTACGACCTTGTACTCGATATGGTACTGGACGGGAAGCCAATGGAGAGTCTCTAGAATGGGTGCTATGTGATCATAGCGACTGGCTTTGACCACCACGTCATATTCTGGACTCTCTGCAGCTTGTCCAGTAGCTGATCAGGTACACCGTAAAGGAGGCCATTTCCATAGTCCAGTCGCGATATGACGAGGGAGTGAACCAGGAGTTCAGTGGCATGTTGTGTCAAGCAATATCTGATGGAACAAATTCGATGTAGATGAAAGTTTGCTGCTTGGCACAGTTTCGACACTTGCGCTTTCATGCTGAGCTCACTGTCAAACATCACTCCAAGGTTGCGAGCGACGGTAGTAGGCTTGAGGATGCTGTCACCGATGACGACATCAGACAGGCTGTGCTTGCTGGCCGAGCTTGGTGTGGTGATCACAAGTACTTCAGTCTTGTTGTCATTCAGCTGATGACGATGATGAGTCACCCATGCTTTCAGTTCTCCCACACATGCTTGGATACGTGCCTGTGCAGCGGTCTCGTCGTTAGTGTCCTTGATCTTAAATGAGACATACAATTGAGAATCATCGACAAAGAGAAGGAAGTCAAGTCGGTGCCGCCTAACTATATGCCCAAAGGGTCCCGTATAGAGTGTAAACAAAACTGGGCCAAGACCCCTGCGGCACTCCCTGGAGCAGCTCCGACGGGTCTGACTTAATCTGGCCTAGACAGTCAGTCTGAGTCCTCGAAGTCAAGTATGACTCAAACCACTGATGCGCGACGCCGATGACACCCGCGCTCTTCATGCAAGCCAACAGCAGCGTATGATCTACAGTGTCAAAGACCGCTGATAGATCAAGTAGGATCAACCCGACACCCCTCTTGTTGTCCAGGGACGTCAGGATATCATTCTGGATTCGCATCAGTGCAGTTTCAGTATTGTGATTCGGCTTGTAGGCGGACTGGAATTTTTCCTGCAGATTGTTGCACGAGACGTGGTCAATGAGCCTGTCCAGCACAACCCTCTCTGTCAACTTTGAGATAAAGGACAGATTAGAGCTAGGGCTGAAGTTGTTCATGACATCCTTGTCCAAAGAAGGCTTCTTGAGCAAGGGCATTTTGTTGGAACAATTCCTGTTGACATGGACACGTTGACAATGTTTGTAATGCTTGGTAGAAGACAGTCTAAGTGTTCTTTCAGAAGCCATATCGGCATTGGGTCGAGTGAACACGACTTTGAGGGACTCTGGTTGACCAGTCGTCTCACCTCGTCTTCGGTTGCAGGCAACACAAAGCTGAGTTTATCGTCCACAGTGCCCGGACTCTCACATGAATGCACATAGTTGGGGTGTGCATTGAGCATCAAGTTCTTCTAAATCAGTCTGACTGACCTGGAAGAATGCATTGAATCTGCTGGCCGGTTGTTCCAGTGAACCACCACCAGGCAGGCAGGCTTGCATCAGGCTTAATCAACAGGGCGTTGACAACATTGTACAACTGCATGTGGTCAGATGCAGCTTCGGTGATCTTTGCAGTGTAATACGTAGATTTAGCGAAGGAGATGAGCTGATTGACGTGGCGTCTCTGCTCTTTGAAGAGATCGCGGTGAATTGTGAGCCGTGACTGTCTCCATCTCCTCTCCAATTGCCGTCTCTTCAGCTTAGCCATCTTAATGTCACCACTGAACCAAAGAACTTTGGGTCGAACCGTGATTATTCGTGTCCGAACTGGTGCATGTTTGTCTAATAGCGTTGACAGGGTAGTGTCGTACTGCTCGAGGAGACTGGCTGCTGAGATGGCAGGGTCGAGGCACATAGTAGATGCCTCAATGTCAACTCGGAGCATCTGTTTGTCTATGGCAGCATTATTCCTGTATTGCACTGAGCATCGAAGCTGCTGCGGTTTTGGCAGATGTAGATCACAATGGACAGCGCCATGATCTGTCAAGAAGTCAGATACAGTAGTCTTTGACACCAGATTGTCTATTGATAACCAAGTCTAACGTATGCCCATCCATGTGAGTGGGTCCCGACACATGCTGGCAGAGAGCGTGATTCGAAAGGATGTCACGGAAGCGGGAAGCATCAGCGTTCAGTGGGTCCTCACAGTGGAAGTGGAAGAAATCATCCAAAATCAGAGTGTTCTGAGATTACACCAAGTGGTGCTGGAGGAAGTTTTGGAATTCACTCAGAAAGAGGCCAACTGTGGACTTGTTTCTTTTTGATGGCGGAGGACGATAGATCACAGCCAGTTTCACCGTTGACAAAGCACTAAGTGTGACTTCAATGTTCTCGAACGATTTGGCTTTCCATGAAGACTTTGATGCCATTTTGATGTTAGATTTGTGGAGCACGGCAACCTCACCCCCTCTGGCTGTGGCGTAGTGTTGTATTAGAGACATTGCACAGTAGAACCGTTCAAGAAAACGGGTCCTTTAAAAAACGGTAATGCTATGCATAATTCCTTACACATTTGTGGATCGCGGTGTCGTAGTGTTTAGAGCATCATACTTTCTATCAGACGTTTGCGGGTTCGAATCCTTTTTCTGCCGATTCGAACCTTGGACAAGTTCGTTCACTCCACGATGCTCCAGTTCAATCAGCTGTGTGAACGAGTACCTGACTACACACTGTGGTGGGTTTTTATACGAATAACCTTCGCGCATTAATTGTAGCGTGGCTGAACCCTTCCCAGGTAATTCGGAATGGTGCTCGATTGAAGTGATCTATCTACCAATGAGTAAAGTGTAAATCGTTTTCAGCAGTCCTAAGGACTTGACATCACGCTAGAATAAGAACTCACCTTTACTTTGTACACACTTGTTGTTTCAGTGATTGAAGAAGCGAACTGGTTGTCCCTCTCTGACGACCTCAGAGACGTTCAAGGGGTGCCAGAGGGAGGGTTTGACGCCGTTCTCTGCTTGGGCAACTCGTTCGCCCATCTGCCTGACTTCGAAGGTACACTACGACACCAAAAGGTGGCGCTGGCCAACTTCTGGGGCATGATTAAGCCGGGCGGAATACTCGTCGTAGATCATCGTAACTTCGATGACGTACTGGCCAACGGACGCGCTCCGGCTAAGAATATATATTACATTGTGAGTGTAATGGCTAATGTTGTATATTTACAACTCGAAATATATGTTGTTATTTGATAGTGTATAGGTCATCACAGTGTTATTTACTAAAACCAACTCTTCTTTCAATAAGCTTATATTTGTTGACCCACTGGATATTAATATTGCGTTAACTATGTGAAACATTAAACGTCTCAGCAAAATCACAGCAAATGTTAGCTGTACAACAGGCAGGACGATATGTTATGAAACAGTCATAATAGTGGCACAATTTATTCAGTAAATTGCGTAATGTTTGTGCCGTACTGTCATGTAACCACTGTTTGACAAACGATCAGTATATACCTTATACCCCACCAACAGCGGTACAATTTTCATATTCAACAAACGATTTAAAACTCATTCTCGTAGCCTATGAAGCTTTCGTTTTACAGAGTGATTACATCACAGACATTCGGGTGTCCAACATTTACACGAACACCCGTCCAACCCTCACAACGTTCGACTATACGCTCTATATTCCGAATGGCAAGAACCAAACTGGAGACAGCATTGCCAATGACGGGTAGGTGAAGCGGTGGCCTCGGTTAGCCAGGCTCTGCGAGGGGGCGTCATTGTTAGTAGCTGAAGCATTCGCCTGGTTTCGACGAGCATTTCTAACTGTGACGGAAACCCGCGAAAATCCGGATGTTTGCCTCAGAATCTGGGTAAACGTTTTGGCTTTTGGGTCATTATCAGATTATCGTATACTTTCGATGTTTCAAAATTTGTTCTGGTCTCGTTAAAAATACTATTTTGTTTGTAAAGCGCCACAACCAATGTTGTTCACAGCGCTTTGCAACAGTATACAAATGTATGTTAAAAATAGTGCATTTGAATAAAAACAATAGTTGTTATATCATAGATAAAATGAACTAATAATAATAGTTATTAAAACAATAATTATAGTAGAAGTAGAAAAGGAATGTGGTATAAAATATCATAAAATAAAATTGTTAAGCTCATGTTATTATTATTGTCATAAATCAACTAAAATTAATGTAAACATCAATACATTAGGCTAAAATGTATATGAAAAATAAATAAATAAATAAATAAATAGGTAAATAAATAATAAATAAACGTTAAATATAAATCAGCTATGGTAAAACAGTGTTGGTAATCGTCCGAGTTAGGTATATGCTGCTGTGAACAGGTGAGTCTTCAACAGGGATTTAAATGATTCCAGTGATGTTTTGGTGGTAACACTTGACGACAGAGAGTTCCACACTGTTGCCGCTGCGTGAGTAAATGTACAGCCACCGGCTCTGCTGCGTGTTCTCGGGACAACCGGAACGTGGGAGTCAGCAGACCGAAGACGGTCTGGCTGGCATGTATACACGCACGAGTTTCTGCATGTAGACAGTTGAGAGGTCTTCGTGCAGCGCCTAGTACGTAAAAACAGCGATCTTGAATGTAATGCGATGTTGAATAGGTAGCCAGTGTAGTTCGCGAAGAATAGGGGTCGCACTTTCACAACGAGGCAGTCGAGTGATAAGGCGAGCTGCGGCATTCTGGAGTCGCTACCATCGACCGATGTTATTGGTTGAGGTACCGAACAGTAGAGTTGCAGTAGTCCAAACGGGATGTAATCATGGCATTGACTACCCGTTCCGCTGTCGGTTGAGTGAGATAACGGTGAATCAACCCGATGTTGCGCAGGTGCAGCGAGCAAGTGCTGATAGTATGTCTATCAAGGTAGACGTCGATATTTCTAACATGATCAGTTGCACTGATTTCATCTGTCCCGAAGCACACACGGAGCCCACTTACGATAGCAGACGCCGAATTGGGGACAACCGGTAGCATTTCTGTTTTGGTGTCATTTATGAGCAGATAATTCCAAGTCTTCCACTCCTTCGTTGCGATGGAAATAAACACAATAAAACAGTGTTTGCATACAAGTTGCTAACAATATATAGTTGTTTTATAAAAGGATCAATTATGATATTTTACCTAATAATTATTACTTCTGATAATTGAAATTAGGTGACCACATTTACCAACAATTACGTGTTTGGTCACTCTCATTTCACTTTACCATTTGGAATATTTGATATGTATGATAAATTACGTTTTGTTTTCTCAAAATTAAACTTTGCCAGATCCGACCAGTGGCATAATAAACGCATAGCACGTGGATATAATATTTGGTCTTTTGCACCGTTTTATATTACAATTGCATATCATGCGATAACAGTTTATATGGATTTTAGTATAGTTATATAATTTTTATAGTGTACGGGACTTGTTGATTGACTAGACATTTTTGTGTAAAAGATGGACCATCAAAAAACGAAAATGTTAACCAATATGAAAAAACCCAGAAAAAAACAGTGCATTCTGGCAATTATTTTTAAAAGAAAAATCCTGAAGATATACCGAAATCTGATGATGACTCATTGATATTGCACCCATTGATATATTGATAATGTGTTATAAGTGCATACATACATACGATGTCCTTCTAAATTCAACAAATAAGGGCGAATTTCAGGTAAAAGCAACAGCGAAATTACTATCTTTCAATTTTCTGTACGGTGCCAGAAATCAATAATTTAGACAGTGAAAACAGAACAGAAGAACAGAAGAGAAGTGGATTTATTTATCCAGACTGTACATCCAATAATAATATGACAATTTTTTATATAAAAAGGTGTACAACGAGGATGGTGGAGACTCCCACTAAGACTTGAAAAGAAGTCGCTACCGTGGGAGCCACACATGGTATAATTATAGTTGAGTTTATGTTGAAAGAAAAATATGTTGTCTATTATGTACGACATAAGCAGTAACATAAAATAAGATACATTGTCAGTGAAAAAACCAAGAGAGATTATTTTATTATAAGATGTATGTTCATAGAATGTGGTGAGGTAAGCTGGTAAAGTATTTTATGGTGTTTGGGTGTGGGTGAGGTCACTGTGGTTGATTGCGTGTATACAAACAGGCATAACAGTTAATGTTTGTGCACGTGTTGTCGTCATTTTGAATGAAATGGTTCTTAGCGTAGTTAAAACATGTAAACTGTGTATGTACAGTTTAGCTATCACACTAAGGGAAGTGTTGTTAATTGTGTTTGGTAAACTGTATTCAAGACCTAGTTTTGTAAATGAATGATTTGTACCGTAAATGTGAATTTTGTGTTGGTTGCATGTATTGTGACCATGAATCATGGTATTTGTAGGTATTTTCCAATTTAGAAGATGAGCAGATAATTTGTTATGTATAAATTTATAGTAACATTTTAATTCTTGAAGGGCTAAAATATAATTCACTTTTAGTAAGTTTAATTTTTTGAATAACGGGTCAGTATGAGCATAAAAATGACTCAAAGTTATTATGCGTACAGCCGTTTTCTGAAGTTGATTAATTCTTTGAGAGTGGTACCCCCATGTTGTTAAACAGTAAGTTATGTGTGGTACTCATAATGTATTATATAATATTATTTTTATTCCCATTGGCAGAATTTGTTTAAGTCTATTTAGTATACCGATTATTCTGGAACATTTGTTTGATACATTTTCAGAGTGTTTTTTTTCAGTTTAGATGTGTACCCAATGTTATTCCCAGGAAATTAAAATTGTCAACTTTTGTAATTATGCTATTGTTGATTTTAGGAATAGGTGTGTTATATGTTTTTTTGGTGTGTGGAAAACCATGAATTTAGATTTAGTTACGTTATGAGAAATTTTTATTATTTCTAGCCATTCATTAATTTTGTGGAGTACTTCATTAATCAATGTTTCAGCATCATCGGTGTGTGAAATTGCTCATTGCACTTAACAAAGTGGTGTCGTCTGCATAGGATATAAAATTGAACATTTGGCTCGCTTGAGAAAAGTCATTAATATAAATAATAAACAGAATTGGTCCAAGAATGGAGCCTTGGGGTACTACGGTTTCTATAGATAAGATATCAGATTTTACATCATTAATTTCTACATATTGTGTTCTATTTGATAGATAACTTTCCTGAAGTTTCAGAGACACCCCTTCAAAGCCGTAAAGTTTTAATTTACAAAGTAATGTATTGTGGTCTAAGGTGTCAAAAGTTTTAGAGAGATCAAGAAATATGCTAAAAGGTTCCTCATTATTATCCATGTTGGTTGTTATTCGGTCTACAAGGTTTAATGCAGCAAATTCCGTGTCCACTAAATAACGGAATAACTTCGGCCACCTTTCAGGGAATATTCCCGTATTAAAAACTTGATTTATAAGTATCGTTAACGATTTTATTATCCTAGGTGCGATATGTTTAAGCAAATTGGTTGAAATGAAATCAGACCCGGTACTATTTTTAGACGGAAGGTCTATTGTTTTTGTACAATTAGTTCGTCAACGTTGTTACGTACAAATTTGCAGTTAAAATGTTTACCAAAGTAATGCCTAAAATCTGTGTCACCTAAATATGTTATGTTATTAACCAGTTTTATGCCGATATTTGTAAAGAAGGTGTTAAATGTGTTAGCTATATCTAGAGTGTAGTTTATATATTATTTATACTGAATTATTCGGGAAAACAATTCTTATTGTTTTTTTCTTGAAATAATTTCATTTATAGTTTTCCACGTGTTTCTGATATTAGATTTATATTTAGCGAAAGTGGACGCAAAATAATGTTGTTTGGATTCATGTAGGTTTCTCTTTAATATGTTACCATAAGTTTCGAAACTATGGATTTTAGCAGACACGTGGTAATCCATTAATTTTGTGTGTTTGTATTTATTAAACTTAACTAATTTGCTTACCTTGTGCTTGTTCTTGGCCGTTTCAGTTACTTCGAATATAATGTCGTAGCTAAGATCACGGTCTGTCTTCCCATTTTTGTCAAGTAAGTTGTACAAATCAGACGAATTAATGTCATTTATTATATTTTGAGTGGCTTTTTTGTTTATTGTGTTAATTTTAATTCATCTTGGGTTTGGTGGATTTACTAACGAAATTTCTGAGAGAATAAAACAAGGGAGGTGATCGGATATCTTATTTATTAATATACCAGATGTAGTTATGGATATAGAACTCTGATTTTTACAGAATACGTTGTCAATTAATGTGCCATTTGAGTGTGATAATCTTGTGGGAAGTGTAATTTGTGGGAATAAACTGTGAGATGTCAACAGATCGAAGAATTCACTGCAAATTGGTATTTCGTTTATCTTGAGGAGATTAAGATTGAAGTCTCCGGCAATGTTAATGTTTGTGTTTGATTGTTCTATTGACAAGATAAGTGTGGTGAAGTCATTAATAAATTGCCTGACATGTTCTCTTATCATACTCGGAGGTCTGTATATGTTGCCAATAGTAACTGGTTTTGATAAACCACCTCCAGTTACATTAATAATTAGTCCCTCCCAGTGTTCGTATGTATTTATGTTTAGTTTTACTATATGTTGGAATCTGTTGTCAATATACACGTGTATGTGATTAAGCCACCATTGTTACTGCTACTCTTTCCTGGAGCAATACAAGTGTACCCAGGTAGTTGTATATTTACTAAATCGGTAATGTTGTATATCCAACATTCTTGTAGGCTAGTTACACTAAATTTATAATTTATGTCCTGTAGTGCACTGACGAATAAAACTAGTTAATCAAATTTAGAATTTATAGATTGAATATTTAAGCTGAGTATTAAAAATTGTCCATTTTTATCATCAGCAAGCATCTTAAAGTGACCTATGTCATAATACGATTAATGTTTTATGACTTGCAGTTCATTGTTATCAATATATAATGTATTAATTAAATTGTTGTTGTCAATATCATCCAAGAGTGAAAGAAAAATGCGATCGAACTGTTTTATCATTAATTGGTAGTATTAAAAACAAACATGTACACGTGCAAGATCCAGTGTATAATGAGGGTATGTTCACAAAAGAGGCAATAAATAATATCTCTTTATGATCGCCAACCGAATAACATAATTTTGAATAGTTGCATCATTGAGTTTGTTTGTATGTTTTGTTAGAAAATGTTCAGCAAATAAAGCAAAATAATATGATGACGGACATGTATCAGTACAGAAACAGAAACAAATAAAACGTAAATGGCTTTGCTGGCTGCATAAAAAGATACTACCATGCCATAGCTCACAACAACGAAGTGATATATAATAGCTTAAACCACTGTACAGTAATACACTAGATGAGAGATTACAATTAAACAAAGGAGTTACCTACGAAATATATATAAGCATTACATAGTTACATTAATTATAACATTGCTCGTAACAAAGTGGAACCGCATTCGAGGCCATATTTTTATATAATCCTATATATAATTATATGCCCTAGAACAACAATGTGTTCTATGCTTAGTTAAACACCGCCTTAAAATTATTAAGTGAAAGGTATCGTCTTAAGTAAACCAAAATTACAGGCATGCCATCCATTATTAAACCACATAGGAAAAGACATGTACCGTTAGCAAGCAATTAAGGAGCCATTTAAACACTAGGTGTACAATGCAAAATTATATTACATTACAAAATATTTATGTCAGAACGACATTAGACAATGTGTTAGTCTGTTAATTTTGATATGAATGAATAATATATATATATATATATGTAATTACTTTATATGTCATAATCATGTAAATATATATATATATATATATATATATTTACATGATTATGACATATAAAGTAATTACAGTTGTTCATAACATACTAAAAGCGTAAGTTAATTAGTAGGTACCCTAAAAATCAGTTACTAAACGTTACACTAAACACTGTATTTGCAAGAAAATTAAATAAAACGAAACAAAAAATAAAAAGATGAATGAAAGGTTAAGTCTGGCCAATGAGTAGAGTCAGAAACGACGGCATCAACCTCGTAACTACATGTGATAGACACAAGTAGTTTTGTAGTAAAGTCTATAGGTATGTCATAATGTCTTTTGAGCTTGTGATTTCGCGGATCATGTTATGATTGTCGTTGATAATAATTTTGCCGTTGGCCGTCCAACAGTCATTGATCTTTGTTGCCTTTTTAAGTTTTCTGTTTTCAAACGCTAGTTTGGAGCGCTATGACGTGATATCTTCGTTGAGTAGATGCGATTTTCAATAGGGCAGGTTTTGTTGAACTCTTTGAGACCGCCCCTGGCGCGATACACATCTCTACAGTGCTCATTGCGAAAGCGAACAATGGTAGTTTTGGGTTTCGTCTGCCCGTCGACAGGTCGGCCAAGTCTATGGCAACGTTCTAGAGCACTGAGCTCAGTGGGAGAGATGACGTGCATTTTGTTGTTGAAAGTATCGATGACTTTTTCTTCCAAGTTTTCATCACGCAAGTCATCGCAAATGCCTGATGCGGAGATTGGGTCGTCGGGTGTACTGCTGGAGCGAATCCAATTCAACCTCCAGAGTTACCACCCTTTTCTCAAGATGTTCGACTGTGTTGCACTTGTCAGACAATTGTTCGGTGAGAGTGACAATTTGTTTATTAAGAGGGTGTCAATCTTCAGGACTAAATCATGTGGAAACAGAACCTCTTTCAGTTGTTTGGCAATTCTCTTATATTGAAATAAGAATAGCATC
>CM034538.1:12786837-12894337 GCA_020002185.1 Paraescarpia echinospica
AACTCTTCCCTTAAACTCTTACTTAAGTGTCGAGGTGCATTCACACCCAATGACCCCCCAGCCTACGGGTCTGCACCTTTACATGAAAAAATTACCTACAACAAGAGATTGACAAAGACAATTATGCAATGTGCTGATAGAAATGTACAATGGTTGATTGCTTGTATAACAAAACCATGCTGTGAAATAATATATATATATATATAGTGTAGTGGAATGCAGTAGCGCAGCGGTAAGAGCTCCGGACTCTCGACTGGGAGAACGCGGATTCGATTCCTGTGCGGGGGTGTCGTACCTTGGGCAAGTTCATTTACTCCTCATTGCTTCAGTTCACTCGGCTGTATGAATGAGTACCTGGCAATATACAGTAGTGGTTATTTGTGTACGAATAGTTCTCGCGCATCAATTGCAGCGTGGCTGAATGCTCAATATGGTGTTCGATTGAACAAGTCTGCCAGGGAGTAAAGTGTAAAGCGCTTTGTGCAGTCCTTAGGGCTGGATACTGCGGTATAAAAGAACTTACCTTTACCTTTATATATATATATATATGTATATATATATATATATATACAATAACAGAATATAAATTAAATTCCAAACGCACATAATCGTCGAACAATGGTATTAAAGATGGACTTGCTTTTACTTAAAAACCGTGATTAAATAATTAACACTTTGGCAGTCACTATATATATATATATATATATAAGAAAGATATATATATATATATATATGCATATATAGTGACCAAAGTGTTAATTATTTAATCACGGTTTATATATATATATATATATGTAATACATACTTCTAGTCAATTCGTATGTATTGCATTATGCACTATGATATTCGTATACAACAGAACCTCGTTTAATTATGATAGAAATAATAACCTACCGCACGGTATGATACATCTAATGATTGCCGGCTCTGCAGCGCAGATGGTTTGTTTTGTTACGCAGTCATGCGACACCAGCTGGCGTTTCTCTCCGTGTCGCCTTTTGTTGTACGCTTGTCATCCGCAGTCCAGAAGGATGTCAGCGAGAACACGCGTTGTCCATAATGCGTCATGAGAGAAATCAGCTCAGGTCTTTCCTACTGCCCGACCACAATCACTGCAGTGTGTCGCAGTGCATGCCAGTAACGTTGATAGGCAAGAGGCATTTTAGTACGATGTAAAATATGATTATACATTAAAATGTGAACATTTAAACACCAGTTTAGAATCTAGAACATACCATTTGCCGCTCATTACCTACTAACTGTCGCATCTGGCCAGTGTAACGCTTTGATCTTTACAGCAGCTCAAGTTGTAGTGTACTCAAAATGTGTTAGCTTAAAGTATTGTGTATTTTATTGTGTGAAATCATTTATGTCGGAAAATAATGTGATTTTGTTGATTTGAATTTTTTTCGTTCAGTTATTGGAAATATTTGAAAAAAACGTGCTGCCAAAATGATGTCATTATCACATAGTAATGCATCTTTAATGCGATGGTTATGGGATTACATGTTAGTGCTATAAAAACAAAACATAAATTAACTCTCAAACGCACAGACATCATCGATCAGTGTTATTAAATGTGCACTTACTTTAAAACCGTTATTAATTAATTAACACTTTGGCAGTCAATATGTTTATAACTAGAAATGTATATTATATATATATATATAATATATATATATATATATATAATATGGATTGAGAAAGACTTTCCAGGACATGCGGTCATAGTATTTATAGGGACAATCAATAAGTAGAGATGAAAATAGCAATAAATGTATTATTCACGTTATTAACGGCATTGATAAGTTAATATTGACATATATATATATATATATATATATCAATATTCACTTATATATATATATTCGACGTTAATTGAGTTGGCACTAACGCTAGACGGAAACGCATGGTGAATGATTACGTGGTAGGACGTTTCGTAAGCTAGAGAACCTGTCGCTTATTTTGTTGGCAAGCCAAAGGCAGTCCAGAAAGCGCAAACCATGCGCACAAACATGCTGCACAACGCTGCACACAAAGTCACTTTGATACGACACGATGAGGTTTTACAACGTTGAGAACAAGTGCGGACAAACACGTGTTCGGGACAAGTCGTTTTAAAAGAAAGAAACCACTTTCCACAAATTCGCGTCTATGCTTTATCGTCGACGCATACGGTTTGTGTTGACATCTGCCAGTACATTGTAAAGAGCACGGCACAACCACCCCATGTGCCCCATACCCCGGCAACATTTCCGGCACCCGCTGCACAGACTAGCATTCTGTGAATGGTGCAGCGAGCCAGACACGCGTACGGAACACAAGGACAACAGGATGCCCTCGACAACATCACAGGGAGACAAGCCGCATTTACCCACATGAAGCATTTCACCATTGCAATAACGCCATCGGATTACGTTTTCATCAGTGTTCGAATGTACCGCTGCATGGTCCGTATTGTCAACGTCTCGGTTGGGCTGGGAACTATCAAAACGTGCCGGTGTGAGATTGTAAATGGACCGGTGGTCCATTTAACACAGGGTTGTATTAATACCCTTTTTGTGAAAAGTGGAATTGTTTAATGATTTTAGAATTACTAACATAGTTTACCGATCTCTAGACATTGAAACATGCACTATTCTTAAAGGCAAACTGTAACCGGGGGTCCATTTTCCACACCGTGGTACTTCCAAAAGTGGCTATGCAAATGTCAATTTGTATTACATGTTAATACGGACCATCAACTATTCAGAGGGACCACCAAGTTTACATAGTTGAAGTTCCTGCTGACTACTGACATATCTTGTTATGTGAAGAGCTCTGTTGAAATCATAACGTATTCTTTGTGTGAATGTCACCTAGTCAGTATTTACTTTCATAATTGTTGCGTAACAATGAACCTGTTGAAGTTGCCACAATAGTAAAAGCATACAGTCAAAAATCGCTTACTCATACCTGCGACAGGGATCCTTTGTACTCAAAAGCGCACAAAAAAATACTCTTGTAATGGAAAGGTTTTCCGAAACAAACACAATTGCGCATGACCTGCTTCATTAACCACCATACTGAGTCATGTCGCACGCAAGGACGTTCACTGACATTTCAGTAAGAGACAACGCTAGACAAGACAACATAACTTATTATGTTTAATGGCGCACGACAACTTGTCAACGTCAAACGAAATGTGTGCGGTCAAACTTACACAGTGCGATCCAGCGAGTGTTGGGTACGTCGGGAAAACAACAGTGATTGTCATCTTTATTGTTTCTTTTTTTATAACACAGATCAGACTTGAGATGATCGCAGCCAAGATGCGTCCGTATTGTGTAACAGCTAGTGGGCGTCCCGTTGTTAGCCGTCTGGGCGACTTTCTCCCTATATCACCACCGATTTTAGCAGAGAACAATACATTCTGGACATATCTCCACGCAGAGACATTAGTATCACCAGAATAATTCTTTCCTGCGCACAATGTAGGACACAAACGATTGATGTCAAATAGCTCGGCTTCTGGAAGTCGTCGATGTGACAAACTAGCTCCTGACACGAACTGGTGGCACGGCACTGGAACAAAGAAATCAATGTACACGGTTGAGTAGCCATCAAGCACGAGTGAAAGATCGCCATAGACCCGTAGAACCGGCGGAGAACAAAAACGCATGTCAAACAATTGTTTCACCTCTGGGCATAGGGAAAATATTAAAAACGACGACGAGAAAGAAGTTCAAAATTGTAAGAAAAACAAACAGAAAATTATTTTCTTTAGTGAATTAGTAAACATCTATTATTTGTTCACACAACATAGCGGTCAATGATATTTCAAAACCTCAACGTGTGCATTGTTGTTTGACAAGGTTTAACAGGTTCTCACATTTGGCGCCGCACCGTAGATATCTGCAATGACAATCCGATATTGTGTAGTTTTCATTGTTGTGCACAATTACTTTTATTTCAGCAGCGCCAGGCTCATTTCTGTAAGAAAACGCAGGCGTGTTCGAACATCTAGTTCTGATTATTTATTCACGTAGTAAAAACAAACGCTTTTCTTGGTGGCTGCACCAACTCAATGGAATTCACTCGTTCTTGGCGTTACGTCTGCATGCGTTATAATGGCGTTATGGCATCACAAAATACCCATCTTCGTCTTCTCCAGCCGTTGACGACACTGATTGCAAAATGCCTTTCCCTTTGGTTGTGTTGGGATGCTGAGCTCGCCGAATATTGCAAAGTACGTATATTTCTATTGTCAACGATATGATCTACAGCTGTCTGATAATGCATTTATACGGTAATGCCACTCGTAATCAGCTACATAACTTATGATCATGGTCAGCGACGTATACAGCATTACTGTTACTCCTGATACATTATTCCTTTGCTGTTTTTTTCTCGTATACGGACAACAAACAGTTGCATGGGTATAAACAATTTAAGACATACTGGGCAGGACAGTGAAATGATAATTATTATGATTTGCGGTTACCTGGATATGTGAAATTATTTCGGACACGTCCCCTTAGCTATATATGTAAGCGGCCGGCATGACTCGCCCCGTTTGAAGACTCGGCCCGCGGGATCTTCACAGACACGCCCCGTGTAACTGATGGCTGTCGACCACACAGGCAATATGGTCCGACAGAGAGGAAGCCATCACTTTCTCATGGCCTGTTCTCTTGCTGCGCCACACGTATTCAAATGACGGCGCGCAAGTGCGAGAGAATCTATTGGCGTCGTGCGTGTGCGTCGTCCGGGTGACTGGACATCACGTCACGTGGGAGGTGTCTATAAAACAGCCGCAGACGAGAGCGAGAACCACAGTCGTTGCATGCGCATGTGGTGGTCGCAAGAAAAAGTTACCAGTTGGAACGTTTCTGAGCCTACCCATTTCCAAAGTTACAACCGGGATAATGTATCGGGTTGTTGTCGTTGTTTTGCTCGTCTGCAGCACTGCGAGTGCAGGACGTCCTCGTAGTCGCTCCCGCGACGAGGGAGGAGACAACTGCAAACCGGAGCGCAAGACGTACTCGCAGGAGCAGATGCAAATCTTAAAGTCGATGCAGGACGAGTGGCAGACGAACACGAACTCGCTGACTCTGACGGACAAACAGAACGTTTGGTTCGCGACCATCAACGGAGGGTCCTCACGTCCGTTGCCTTCCCCGTCGACTTACGGCGGCGGTGGCAACAACCGGTCGACCATTGCCGAGATCCGCATGCCTGAGGTCTGGCCGACGGGTGTACGTAAGGAGTATCGGCAACTGAGCGGCGTCGAACGCGATCGCTTCCATCGGGCACTACAGGCGATGAAGAGGACGTACCCCGACCCGCTAGACCGCGCGACGAGCGAGTATGACATCTTCGTGAAGAAGCAGCGTTGGATGGAAGCGCCTGCTGCTCATTTCGGCGCTGCCTTTCTTCCATGGCATCGGGAGTTCCTCTGGAGGTAGGATATTTAATAACCCTTACCTAGTTGTTTACTTAGACGCATTTGCTCAAGCGTCTAGAGACGAATGAGGCAGTCATAGAGCTCCACTGTTGGCCTGTGTGAGCCATGGTTAACGGACTGGCGCCAGTCTCATCCTCTGACTAACTGGTGTCCACGTAATTGTATGTATGATTGATAATTACATAAGATGTGTTAGACACCATTCCCATTGCTTGACTAAAGTATAACTTACATATATAGTGACCTATGTCCGAATCAATTTAAGGTGTATTAATGTTGTGTAATAAGTTTACTAACCAAGCTGCTTTTATGGAATTCATCGACACATTATACAAATGTTGAGTATGGCAAGTAGATATGTAAATATGTATCCATTGTTCGTGTGCATAGTGCAATGACCGAGCGATCAGAATATATATAATTGTATACAAAGCACTTCCTGTTCTAGGTGCAATGTTGTCAGCAATACAACCGCATAGCGACGCATCTCAGTAATGCAGAAATTTCTAATTAGTCAACGTGTTATTAAACGTGTCCAGTCCGTTTGCCGTTTGTCTTTGTAGTGTTCTCCTAACAAGGATTGGTAATGCGGAACATATAATATCTGCTAAAGAGAACGTATTTTTAAATAAACTTTAAATAAACTTTTTTCTCTTTTGAATATTTCGACTGCATCTCGCAGTCTTCATCGGCAGAATGACATTACGAGTGATGGTACATGACAGTGTTCATGTGACACAAGCTGGAGAAGGACTGTTGGGAGCTCCTGGCCGACGTCGCGATTCAATGTAGGTTTTCCTCTGTGGATGTTGATTGCCTCCTTTATCTTTCTTCGGTGCCAGCTCTCCTCGTGGTCTAAAATTGTGACGTATTTCAATGAATAATGATAGCCTGTGTACAGTTTATGTTCACTTATGGCTGATAGGGGTTGGCGACATGACATATGTTCTTTCATTCGTGTGCCAAGTGCTCTAGGTGTGTCCTCTATGTACTGCTGGTCACATTCTGGGCATTGAATGTCGTACACCACACCACACTTTGCTGCCTTTTCCGACCTGTATTTCGGGTGCACCAGTGGTGACCTCGGGGTGTTGATAGGTTTGTGGTACACTGGTATGTCACAGGACTTGAAAATCCTTGCCAATTGTTCTGACAGTTTACTGATGTAGGGCAGACCTATGGCGTGTTGTCTTCTACTGGTTTCTGTGGTGTTGTTCTCCTTCTGTCTCCTTGGGTTAGTGATGCTAAACATCCATCTTTGGTCTTGTCCTCATCTTTTGTTACCAGGTTTTCTGCTCTTTGTAGGAGTGTTCTCACGACCGATCGTTTGTCCTCTAGGTGGTGATTAGAGTCCGATATAAAATACTGATCTGTGTGGGTTGCCTTTCGGTACACCTTTAACTTGGTTGGTCCATCGTCCTTCAGACGTATAATACACGTGTCTAGGAAGGCTAGCACACAGTACTGTTCGGGGTCTACAGTGAACTTGATGTTCTCGTCCTTCTCCAGCTTGTGACACGTGACAGTGGTCATGTGACTCACCCGTAACGTCGTTATGCCGATGAAGTCTGCGAGATGCAGTCGAAATATTCAAAAGAGTAAAAGTTTATTGTGAGGTAACTATGCCATATTATAACAAACAAGAAATCGGACCTTCAACACATTCAAGTATTTTGATTATTGTGTTCATCATCTTCACCTCAGACACACGCCAATAATGCATACACTCTTGTGGTTTAATGCCTTAAGATACGGGAATATAACAACGTAGAGACTCTTGGAAGATTGGTGAGAAGCCGGATGAGATGGGCAGGCCAAGTGGTAAGGATGGATGCAGGCAGACTAGGAAAGAGAGCATAGGCCAGGGGTGCGACAATATAGAGGGTCGCAGGAAAAGGGAAGGTCACAGCTGGGAGGGGTGTGTGACGAGGGATATGAGAAGATTGGGGAGGACGAAATATGGAGAGAAGGGACTGTTGTTTGGAAACTGTGGAAAGAAAGAACTGGACGATTGGTTCGACCATATTGTACCTGACCTTCACCACTGTACAGCATGCAGGGAAGAAGGCAGAGGAATAAGCTTTAAAAGTATTTAGCCAAATCAAAAAGGAAGACCAGGAAGTTAAAATATATATAATAACAAAAGGAAAGGTCGAGGGAAATTGCGGAGGACTAAAGATAATACAAATAATAGATAGTCTGTCAACATGGTTTGGAAACAGTGTAAATGCTACAAAATATAAGCAACCTAGCGGTTTGGAGGTCGCTATGATCGCCAACACCAGTGGCACACACGGCACATAGAAGAAGAAGAAGCAGACTTAAAGACTAAGCGAAATTAACTTTTTATTCCAAATCTGAATGAAATATACTCTAAAAACAGCGTCCTGATAAGTCAATTAATTTTTAACCCCCTTCGTCACCTTGTTCAAGGCCCCTTTTGGTCGCGCTTTTCTGCACATTTTCTACACAGTTTGTTGCGACACCTACGGTCGAGGTGACGTCACCGCAGGTAGCACCGCTAGGATTTAGCATGGTGTTTCAGGCCGTAGCTAAAATTGCAATCGCGGAAATTAATACTATTTTACATCACCGTAAAGATAGTAATCTTACCTGTAAATGTGTCGCTGGATGCACACAGGAATTTTGTTTACTTTTTGAGTTATTGCTGCTTGAACATGTCGAATACTCAAACATGCAATTGGAGTTAAAACTGCTCGTATAAATGCTCTTGTATTGATACAATACGATGTAGTCACCATCTTCTTTATTATAGGTGATAACACCTCTTTATTATTGTTATGTGATAAGTTGTCCCTAGATTTTGTTGACGGATATTGTCGGGAAAGCACGTATACCGTCTGCAAACCCACGGCAGGCGAATACGTCTTTCAATGTTGTTTAATACATAAAACAAGATTTACAGTTATAGAAGAAGATTTAACAAAATTGTCTTCCAGCGCAACAATCCGATCTGGAAAGTGGCCATGGAAGTATTTGGCTTATCGAGAATCGGTTGTATTTTATTTATCTGTAACTCGCTCTTCTGAGATGGTTGTTAATTTTATTTCTAAACATAATATTCACATCACTACCGTTGTATGCATAATCTGCAGATCATTTGTTCATATCATGCACTGTTCTCTGGTACGAGTCACACTATAAGTAAATAAGAAACTACGTAATAATCCTATATAATTTAAACGCAGGATATTGTAACAAGAGGTTACTATCTGGCATAGTTTCACTACAGCGATTGTATTGTGGTAGCTGTAATTACTATCGCGATACAATCGCAATAGTATCATGGAAGCTAACAATTATGCTGTTGTTCCAATTTTATTACATTTGCGAATAGTCAAAAAAGCAGTCCCAAAACAAAATTGACGGGTAGCGCCATATATTACTGTCGGGGTCAGGTGCTTCACGGTGACGATCCGTGAGTGACGCTGATTTGATCGCCAATTGTTAACATTGGGTCGGTGAACTCGGTAAATAAATAACCATTACATAGTAAAGTTGAAAAATCACGTCAGTGAGTAGCATTACAGCGACACAAGTACACCTGCTGGTGTGTTTAGCCAAATATCGTTACTATGGGTAACTATCGCAAATAACTATCGATAGTTAGATTTCTCTCGCTGATACTGCATCGCCACATCATCTCTCGTAGTGCATCGATAGTTCGATGTATTGTTGCACCCCTAATTACAACCACACCTTCACGCGACCAGTATTGACCGTGTTCCGTCTGTGTGTAGGTTCGAGACAGCCCTGCAGGCTCACGACCCGATGGTGTCCCTGCCTTACTGGGACTCCACCCTGGACCAGACTCTGCCGAACCCGGCCGACTCCGCCATCTGGACGGCCAGCTACCTGGGCAACAACGACGGCACGGTCCGGTCTGGGCCGTTCGCCTTCTGGGGCGTTATTCCGTCCTGTCAAAACATCTGCGGCACGCTGAAGAGGAACACGCTGGTGGGCAACTGTTGCCCGTGGCCACGAGGGTAGGTGACTGGGCTCCGCAGATGAAACCCGGAACTTTGATGCTATATTGCGGAAAGTATCCAATCATAACCGAGCTAGCGTTTGTATGTGGGTATTTAACGTTTCCCTCCTCGAAGGTTTGTAAGTGGGTATGTTAACGTTTCCCTCCTCGGCGGTTTGTATGTGGGTATGTAAACGTTTCCCTCCTCGACGGTTTGTCTGTGGGTATGTTAACGTTTCCCTCCTCGACGGTTAATATGTGGGTATGTCAAAGTTTCCATCCTCGACGGTTTGGATGTGGGTATGTTACCGTTTTCCTCATCGACGGTTTGTATGTGGGTATGTAAACGTTTCCCTCCTAGACCGTTTGCATGACGGGCGCCGATCTTTCAGATATTAGTCAATGGTCCCTGTAAAGAAACGTAACGTTTTTATTTTATCGAAATTCCCGTGATTTAAGGTTCTCACCTGCTACAAGTTCGTATCTGATGTTAGACGGACGGTGGACGATTGTTCGCAACGGTACGCATTTTACTGCGATTGTTCAGAGCTACGTAAAGCATTCATCATCAGTTGGTGCCTTTTAACTCTAGTTCAACAATAGTTTAAAACACACTCAGCTTTGCGAAAACAACTGTCCAAATTTACACCATGTTTGTTAAACAAAAACTTCGGTAAGTCTTCTTACGCGTTTGTTCGCATATTGTGCCACCGGGAGGATGGGTATGTTTTCTAGTAAGTTAGAACGAATAGAGAAAATACAAGTAAAATACGAATTAGACCCACACATGCTAACGGAACGCACAAGGTGTACTACACCTGTAAATATAGCAGACGTTCATTATTTAGATGGTGAACTCTGTTTCTTCCACCAATGATTGCCAAAACACATTATGATTATTTGAAAACTGTAGCAAATTAAAGAAAATAACGAGTAATACTAACTATGTAGGCTGGATTTGTTCCAGTAGTACATAAGGGGAAGCCTCGGGGAGGGGTGTAATTGGAGATTTTTGGAAATCCCCAAGGTAGATTTTATGGTTCCTCAGGGAGGTGCAACTTGAGGTTTTTGGTGAACCTTAGCTGCTTCGAATATTCACTACGTTCCGACGCCACTGAATATAAACACATTTATTGGCCTGATAAGTCAATACTTCTGATGCAAATACCTGTGTCCATCTATGGTCAATATGATCGCGCCATAGTTGTACGTTTCGTCAGATTTACCGATATATTTACTGTTATGTACGCACCATCTATTGAATTTGGCATTTCTTGCTTATTTAGTCGCAGTGCTCCCATCGGAGCCATTCCGAGGGCAGCCTCGGCATTGAAGACACAGAGCTACTACGACGAAGGAACCAGATATCCCAAGACCAATTACGCCACTGTCTGCCCTCCTCAGGTAAGCCGCTACACATTGATTGATCCACAATAATATTGTTTATCTATTTCACAGTTTAATTTATACATAATATTCCAATTATTGCCGGACGTCAATTTGTCTTGAGCTACAGAATTTCCAAACAAAATATTAATAGAACCCAGTGAACACCATAAAAGTGAAATTATTAGTAAGCTGCACAAATGTCTTCCTAGGAACATAACAAAGAACAAAGTAGACATTATAAAGTAATACTAAGTTTAGCATTGTTTCATTCCCGACGCCGTAATCCACATTAAGGCAATTAGGATCATACTTCGTAAATTGCCCTTTCATGGAACAAGAACTTGTACCAAAATCATCCCCAAATACAACCGATTTGTTATCGCTGATCCTAAACGAGTCCATATTAAACTAAACTATTAGTGTGGAGATGCACTGTTTATCTTTACTTTCCTCTTTGTTCCTACAGTAAGGCGTAAAGTTGGGTTATATGCTGGTCCTAGGTACGCTTAAATAACTAATTCCTGCTTGGCGTTCCTTGATACGTTTATCGTCCGTGACTGGAAACCACTTAATAAGCATCGAATTATGATATATTGAGGGTACATCGCTATAAATGGTCTCATCAATGGGCATGCATGATGTCTTCCAAAGTATCTCCTCTCAATTACCACAATGCTTTTTATAGTATCCAAAAATGAAACTACCTGTCGAGAGGCTTTCGTGTCTTGTCTAGATAGCATCACCAGTAGGCCTTCACCTGTCCTCGTGTCTAGACAGCATCACCAGTAGGCCTACACCTGTCCTCGTGTCTAGACAGCATCACCAGTAGGCCTACACCTGTCCGCCTGGTTAGATGACGTCATCGTAGCTCCCCACATCTCGGTTGACAGCTGCCTCTGTTTCTACTATCCATGTCGTTTCCCCATCATGAAGAATTCCAGTAAGCAATGCTAAACTGGTGGTGTTGTTGTAAACGCAATAAGATCAGTGTGAAAATGTTCTCTCATTGTAGCCATTCAACGCAATGGTTCATATTATGTCTAAATGTTTCAAATGTGGGCTCAATTGATGACATGATTCTATGTAATATGATGCCTGGTTACTGCTGCGATCTCATTCCAATCCATTACAAGTAGCAGCGACATGAGAAACAAACGTTGAAACCATTACGAGCAGCCGTGTTGTATAACACAGTTCACGTGTTGTATAACACAGTGCACGTGTTGTATAACACAGTGCACGTGTTGTATAACACACTGCACCTGTTGTATAACACAGTGCACGTGTTGTATAACACAGTGCACGTGTTGTATAAAACAGTGTACGTGTTGTATAGCACAGTGCACATATGGTATAGCACAGTGCACGTGTTGTATAACATAGTGTACGTGTTGTATAGCACAGTGCACGTTTTGTATAGCACAGTGCACGTGTTGTACAACACAGTGCACGTGTTGTATAACACAGTGCACGTGTTGTATAACACAGTGCACGTGTCGTATAACACAGTGCACGTGTTGTATAACACAGTGCACGTGTTGTATAACACATTGCACGCGTGTAGCACTTCTTTTTAGTCACACACAGGTTGCTCGAGTTGCTGTTTTGTGTACCCACTAAATATTGTGCTAACTGACGGGTCCACCACATCGTGGCTTGCTTACGTCACAATACAAAATTGTGCGCATGACTTTCGTCATGTTCTACTTTTGCTTCCACATATTATGTGAACTGCATTGTTATTGCGACGTGACATTTCCTAGATCAAACTTCCCCCCTGACACTTGTCAGTTTAAAAACTTTACCTTCTGTTTTTTTTTTATAAAAAAACGTTTGGGGCCAGAATTTCAACACAATACAACTGAATATGTGAACTCTCCAAGTCTTCGGCATCCATTTTTGATGGATTGACAGAGCTTTTGCTAGGCAGCAGGTCACGTGATGATTCTGACAATTAAATTATGGAAGATATTGTTCATGGCGCCAAGATTAAATTTGAATATCAAGAATTAAACTTACATCGGAGCTGTATTTGAAACTTGCAACGTTTCCATCAGTCTACAGCGAATGGCGGGCAGGCGGTATCCCTGATCTCGGTTCATTATATGGGCTCTCTGTTTGAAGTAGATGGTCTCCTTTACTATTCTCTTGTGCCAGTTCTGTTCTCGGACCAAGACCTGATTGATATTGAGTGCCATGTGGCTAGACTCCTGCCCTGAGAGCCAATGGCTATCCGGAGTGGGCGCTTGAAGTCCCGCCGTCTAGTGAGAACAGACCACCTCCTAATAGCAACAGTGCAAAAACAATGAACTCGAACCGGCCCATATTTAGACTACCATACGTGGTAGGGCTATCAGAACAACTTGGACGAGTTTACAAGTCACACAATGTGCACTTGTATCATACACCCGCCAACACCCTCCGTTCAGTGGTAGAGCACCCGAAGGACAGAACCCCCACAGAACACCAGCGTGGAACTATCTATCACATTACCTGTAGCAGCAGCCACAGTTACATGGATGAAACCAAAAGACCACCCAGCCAGAGGTTTAAAGAACACACAAACCTGGATAAGCCAAGCCAATACAGGAGTAGGAGATCATTGTCTGGCCACAGGACACCCAGTATCAATGGACAACACCAAGGTCTTAGCCCGAGAACAGAACTGGCACAAGAGAAGAGACCAAGATCCGCTGTAGACGGATCGAAACGTTGCGAGTTTCAAATACAGCTCCAATGTAAGTTTAATTCAAAAGACAATTAAATTGTTCTTCATAAAGAATGAATACATGTACAGTTCGAGGTTCGACAGTGTTACTATCATTTCCTCACACGTGTTTCGCCGTTTCCTCTCAGACTCCCTGCGACTACCTCTTCTCCGACGCCGACATTGCACACGTCCTGCTGAAGAACAAGTATTCGAGCATCGTCGCCAACTCAGACGCCAAATTTGAGAACGATCACGATCTCGTTCACGCGTTCGTCGGCGGACACATGCGCAGTATCGACTGTGCACCTAGTGATCCCGTCTACTGGCTGACGGCTGCCTTCGTCGACTGCGTGTGGGAGAAATTCCGCCAGGAGTCGCAGGTGTGTACGGCGTTGAAATATTCAACTAGATTTAACAATAGTTAATAACATTTTCAATCATGGCAAATTCTCCAGTTGGCAAGTGCATATTGGGTTATCGAGAGTCCAAAGTTTGTATGTATCTATATGTACCCGGCCGTGTCAATATTGTTATTAAATATATTCACTCTGCTAGCATTTACACAATCAGGATCCATGGATATGATTGAGTTGGTTAAATATGTTTCATTCAGGTTGCTAACCTTTTTAATCTGATTTATTTTTGTATTCGTCATTGTGAACACATTTTTGTATGTACGTATTGCTTTGTCATTTGATACTATTGGCATTGCAAACGGGATATAAATAGACGCTCTTGATCATTGTTTTGCCATCTCTGCAGACCCCGCAAGATAAACGTCAGACTGAGTACCCTCGTCTTCACATCGGCGGAAGTCGTCACCAGGCCCACGCCCCCATGCGTCCGTTCTGGCCACTGCACAATGTGCACGGACTGAGTGATCACTACACCAACTACTACTACGAGTGTTCTCCCCGTCCCATCAACTGTATCGACGACCGCCAATGCGAGTCGGACCTGCTCTGGTGTGACAGAGCCGTCGGAAGGTGCCGAGCAAAGGTACGTGCGTGTGTGTTTGTGTGAGGGGGTTGTGTGTGCGTGTGAACGTGTGTGCGTGTGTGCGTGTGTGCATGTGTACGTGTATGCGTGTGTGTTTGTGTGTCTATCTCTGCCTGCCTGCCAGAGTGCTTGCCTGCCTGCTTGCCTGCCTGCCTGCCTGCCTGCCTGCCTGCCTGCCTGCCTGCCTGCCTGCCTGCCTGCCTGCCTGCCTGCCTGCCTGCCTGCCTGCCTGCCTGCCTGCCTGCCTGCCTGCCTGCTGCCTGCCTGCCTGCCTGCCTGCCTGCCTGCCTGCCTGCCTGCCTGCCTGCCTGCCTGCCTGCCTGCCTGCCTGCCTGCCTGCCTGCCTGCCTGCCTGCCTGCCTGCCTGCCTGCCTGCCTGCCTGCCTGCCTGCCTGCCTGCCTGCCTGCCTGCCTGCCTGCCTGCCTGCCTGCCTGCCTGCCTGCCTGCCTGCCTGCCTGCCTGCCCGCCCGCCTGCCTGCCTGCCTGCCTGCCTGCCTGCCTGCCTGCCTGCCTGCCTGCCTGCCTGCCTGCCTGCCTGCCTGCCTGCCTGCCTGCCTGCCTGCCTGCCTGCCTGCCTGCCTGCCTGCCTGCCTGCCTGCCTGCCTGCCTGCCTGCCTATCTGTCTGTATGTCTGTATGTATGTATGTATGTATGTATGTATGTCTATATTTCTGTCTATCTGTCTGTCTGTCTGTCTGTCTGTCTGTCTGTCTGTCTGTCTGTCTGTCTGTCTGTCTGTCTGTCTGTTTGTCTGTCTGTCTGTCTGTCTGTCTGTCTGTCTGTCTGTCTGTCTGTATATATGCATTTGCTTGCAAATCTAAAAACAAGATTTCTTTAGAATACTTGGGAATCTATGACGTTGCATTATCATATCTTAATGTGTAAGACGTATTCGTCAAATACCACTTTGTATTTATTGTAGCCATTAGAGAGTAAACGATTACCTAGAAAATACAAACAATACAATAATATGTAAAGGTGCTGCAACCTTTAATTCTGTTTTCCATATCAGGAATTCAGAACATTGACAGCAAGTAATTCTTCAACATAATTGTATCGACCAGCATCAAGTCACACTCCATGAAGTTGTACCCGCAAAGATCCAGACTCCCGTTACGCCAACCTTTCTTCATCCATAGAATTGTCAATTCGTGGAATAAATCCTGTCACCATTTGATGTATTTCCCTATCGTAAATATCTCCAAGAACACATTTGACCACGTGTGCCTGATATGCCCCTAGGTTTATATTGCCTAGTAAACCAAACTGTAACTGTTCGCGTGTGTGTCGTAGGTTCGACAGGACGGTATATGTACCGGTCTACCAGACGTCGCCTGTGCAGGCCCTTGCGAGTGGGGACTCACTCCCAGGTGTTTAGCCAGAGCCGAGATCAACGGACAACGCTGCGTGTGCGCGTACCCGAACACCCGCAGACCTGTGTTCAAGTAGGTCATGACCTCCGACGGTACGACCTCTGACCTATGTCAATTACCGAAACGCCCGGATAGCAGTGATGCAACAACAGTGTTGTCAGCAGTCGTCTGTACAAGACGTTCACTGCACTGGCAGTTGTTTCAACGTCGTTCTGCGGGCAAGACGTGAAAGCACCCATTTGCTGTTGTTTTAGGGTAGTCTTTAGAATAGAGCGGGTAGGCATTTGACAAAGAACCAGGTGAAATGCTAATCGCGCCAACGGTTGGAAGGTGTCGTATTTTATGTCCTACAAATATTGCCCTAAGGCTATGACTTATTGTATTTTATCACCTCTCTTTGTGAAGTCGATCGAAACAGAATTATAGGCGATCGGTGTTTACAACAACAGGAAACTCTAGTAAAAGCCAACTTATGTTGCATCATACAAACAGTAACGAAGACCTACTGATAACGTGGTTTTGATGTAAGAATTTTGTGTATATTTAATAGTTTCATTTCTACGTTATGAACATGTTGATCTAATAGCTCAATGAGTGCACTAGAGTCAATGTATGTTTTTACTTGCTTCATTATAAGCGTAAACAGCACTTGTCACAGAATTGTATTGTAACGTAGGAAATTGTTTTTCATAACGTAGACATATTCATACTAATTGGCGTTTTGTATCGTTATTGTCGCTTTTGTATGCTTAGAACTATGGTATAAATTTATTGTGTCACATACTGGAATAGCGATCTATTTATCCGTCTATTTGAAAAAAGAATGTTAGTTAGCCTACTGCATCGCAATAATAACGTCGTGATATATTAAAGTGCCCCGTGCTTGTGTATAACGGAGCCACCGCAATAACCAACATATATAAATGTGTATATCTTTGCATAATCTTTATTATTCGGTTGATGGGTTTTATACTGTAACTTTATATAAGATGATGACGAATGCTAACTTTGATGTAAGATACGGTGGCGGGTGGCGAGCTGTATTCGCAGACGTTGTGTGACGTCATAGATGGTTGCCATGTACGTTCGAGATTAATGTTGTGTGCGCGCACACGTGGAAGATTGTACGAACATCTGCGAATTAAAACGTACATTGTTGGCACGGATTATACGAGACTTGATGCGTTGGTCACTTTGAGGTACATCACAGACACGTCTACGGTATGTTATCGCCATGAACATTTTCTGAGGCCTTCTCCAATATGTGCCGGCTAACAAACTGAAACCTGTTGTCGCTGGTAGAACCGTACATATACTCTTAAGGAAAAATTGTTCAGTTTATTTGTTGGGTGACTGTACGGAATCGGGCAAGTGACTTTAGTTGATCCATTTACTATTGTTAAAAGATGGCAGTCTGTTCCTAGTTGTCATTGATTAATTAATATAATGTTCTTAAGACTCCACAAACTATGTTGAATATATACTGCCTGCCAAATTGTGTTCATAAATCCCGTAACAACCTTCGCAATTTGGAAGTTACGACCCCGGAGCATGTTCAAATAGTAAACAAAACATCCAGTTTCAAAACAAGTTTTATTGACAATACGAGTCGGGCTGAGTTAACTGCAATACCCTTCAATGTTAAACAGTGTCCTGTTTTTTCACTTTTATCACAGCAGACATTACATTACATTACAAATTACTACGCCCGGTAAATCCGGGTGGAGGAACTGACTTGCTCCCTTTAAATAGTTGTTCAAAATATCACACATTCTCATTATGAACATATATTTTATGCAGTGTCTCATGTTGACCAATGACAAACCTACGAACATCGATAAGTTGTCAAGCGTGACCGTACCTATTGTGTTTTATACCGAATATCGAGTTCTCCTGACTACACTTCAGGCATTAACGGGTTTATTACGTAAGTACCACAACGCTGTGGTAGAAGGCATCACTGTTGGCTATTTCGTCATATTACTGAATGGGCATCTCGCACATTAACTCGAATGCAACCATTACATATAGTTATATGACCCTTACTGTTGCAATATACATATTTAGTTTAATACGTTACATCAGGGTGTGATGATGGTGATAATAATGATGATGATGGTAAACATGGTGTTAACGCACCAGGAAGAATAACATTGAGTATGTATGCTATTAATGATTTTACGTTTAACACCAAACCTTCTAATTTTGAATTACCCACACAAGGAGTAGCTACGTAATTCTGCAAGACAAATAATGATAATAAAATGACTACTTTGGCGCGAATATCTTCGGAAAATCGAAGCTCTGCGGCGCAACAAAACATTTGAACACATATTGCAAAACTCGCCAACTTATTAATGGATGTGGTAAGAAGCTAAAGAGAATAGGCAATATAAAAAATAAATGTTTTGTAAAGTAGGTAGGAGAACTCGTTCAACATCCAGGGTAAGCAATTAATATATCAGCCTGTAACTGATCTGGGTCCGAGGAGAGTATCATGTATATGCGACACGAGTCCGGGGGCAACGTAGTCTCAACATGACAGTATCATGTATATGCGACACGAGTCCGGGGGCAACGTAGTCTCAACATGACAGGAGAAAAAAGTCAGTGCTACATTATACTTACCTAGTTCCTTAACCGACTTGGTGGTCGAGGACACATAAGCAACCCTGCAGCTGTGATATTTCGCCATTCTTGTATGTCATTGGCTATGGTGAGGAGCTGTGACACGGAGAGGGCAGTCTACTCCTTGACATTGTCGAACGAAACTTTTATCTGCCGTCGGCGGCGGCTGCCCTCCACGGTGCCCTGAATAATAGTTTTCGGGAGGCCGTGTCTTGTTACATGCAAACATTATAGTATATATTATACAGTAATACAATTAATATGCACATTGCACATTTAATTCCATTATTATTCAACAGTGTTGACAATCTTGATGCACACAAATTAGATATGCCGTTAATGTACATCTTACTTCCAGAATAAACCTCGCTGGGAAGGGAAGGGAGGAAGGGAGAGATGGAGGGAGGAAATAAAAGAAGGAAGGGGAGGAGGAGGGAGGGAAGGAGGAAAGAGGGAGGGAGGAGAGAGATGAAGGAAGGAAGGGAAGGAGGAAGGAGAGGGGGAGTACAGTGTGTCCCACTGGTCACAGAAGATTAGATGAGCATTACATAAGTTTCAATGTTACAATAGATTGTTCATAGAAGATGAGCATTGCATTTGACGAACATAAATTGCTCAAACAGTTTATCGCCAATACGGGCACGGTCGGGGCGGAATATCTCCGCTGCCGTGCTAACAATTCGCTCCCCATGGGCAGAAGATGATGGAATGCTCAGGAAGCGACGATAAACCTATACCAGCCTAGGAAGCCTATGCTCGTTGTCCTTCCAATACACCAAAGGGTTACTGTCCATGTATACCGTCCATGAACGAAAACAGAGACGTGCGAATTGTCCACCACCGACGTTCGGTAAGAGTTCAGTCATGTCAGTCTTCACTTGCCTCGCCTCCGTATCCTTACACCAGCGCGGCTTGAACCTGGGGTTAATGGCGGCAGCACGCTGGCATACTTTGTTTCTTCAAAAGAGGAGAGGCGCTTCTCTAGGTTGTTGGTCAGTGCGCGTAGCAGACTTGTATTGTGTTTAGCGTGAACGTTGGACATGTGATGGCAGAGACCTCTGATACTCGGTATTACAGTGCTTGCGGTTATAATGTTCTGCCCATGCGTCTTATCTGTAGCCTCCTCGAATGGCTGCATAATGGCCACAAATTCGGTGAGGATTTCGCGATCAGTGGCAGACAGTTTGTGTTGCGTCGGTGGAGCATCCAACTTCTCCTTATTGATGGCCAGGACACTGCGTGTCATCATTAGCTGCGAATTCCAGCGAGTGGCGATGGCAGCTAGGAGTTCAGGTAGATCCTCCAAGATCTCTGAAGACGCGCACGATTTGCGTGTGTGACTCACGATGGCTGACGTTTTACTGATTGCGTTATTACTTCGTGTTGCGGCGTCAAGGCCGTCCTTTATGACTAGCTGGAGAGTGTGTGGAAAGCACCGGTGGTGGTCCGGCACGTATCCGTAAACAGCGTCATTAGCCAGACGGGAGTCGGATGTTTCGGCCCCGGACGGGTTGCGCGAACGGATGGTTCGCGCAACCGGTTAACCGTGACCTGCTTGCGTTCGCGTAGGCCGAATCAACCGTTTCTGTAACCGGTGTCGGCGGTGAAGTGAGCCGAACCAACCGTTTCTGTAACCGGTGTCGGCGGTGTAGTGGGCCGAACCAACCGTTTCTGTAACCAGTGTCGGCGGTGAAGTGGGCCGAACCAGCCGTTTCTGTAACCGGTGTCGGCGGTGAAGTGGGCCGAACCAACCGTTTCTGTAACCGGTGTCGGCGGTGAAGTGGGCCGAACCAACCGTTTCTGTAACCGGTGTCGGCGGTGAAGTGGGCCGAACCAACCGTTTCTGTAACCGGTGTCGGCAGTGAAGTGGGCCGAACCAAATGTCGCTGTAACCGGTGTTGCAACAACGATGTTACCATCGTCCGAACGGGCCGTCGCAGAAAAGTGCGTGTTAACGCTGAGTTACTACTTCTTGACAACGTATACACAGTTCCAATACAGAAAGTCAACGTTTGGACCGAACGCAGTCTCTTATATACATGTATCAATGGGGTCACAGTTTGGATTCGTCAATTTGCCATTTCCTTTCATCAGTGCAATACACTAAGGGAGCTTATCACATTTCACTACAAACTAGGCCAGGTCCGTAAAGTAACATCTCCTCCAGCGAGTCTTTGCCGCTATGGTCACACATTCCATCAGTTCTACTGACTTCTAGTTAACATACTACATCAAGCGGTTGAGCACAAACAATGTGCTCAGCCATCTTCAAACATATTGGCGTAGGCCGGTGTTGGTTTTGGCTAGTGGGAAGGATGCTGCTACTGCACACAAACAACTCACAAACAGGTATAGTAAGGGTGTTACCTCAAACAGTAAAGACGTGGTAATGCCTACAAACATGCATGTGCTTATGGGCATTACGCATATGCACAGTAGCAGATTTGTTAGATTATATTTACATTCGATATATATATATATATATATATGTGTGTGTGTGTGTGTGTGTGTGTGTATGTGTGTGTGTGTGTGTGTGTGTGTGTGTGTGTGTATGTGTGTGTGTGTGTGTGTGTGTGTGTGTGTGTGTGTGTGTGTGTAAGTGTGTGTGTGTGTGTGTGTGTGTGTGTGTGTGTGTGTGTGTGTGTGTGTGTGTGTGTGTGTGTGTGTGTGTGTGTGTGTGTGTGTGTGTGTGTGTGTGTGTGTGTGTGTGTGTGTGTGTGTGTGTGTGTGGAGGTGTTATTCTACATGTCACAGCTCTATTGTAACGATTTTTCAAGGGCTGTATGATGATGACGAATGTGTCTGCTTTCAAGAATAACAAACAACTGTATCACATTTGGTTAACAAAACGGCCGAGTACCTGACAGGATCTAACACAGAGCCATATTCCGTAAAATATATGAAGGCTAGACTGAGGGAACATTTTGGTGACCAAGTGATTATCACTACTATAAATTACAAATCAAATGTTGTGACTATGGGGCAGACGGCTGTATGAGTACGTACTGCTTGAGTTTCATGCTAGTCAATCGAATGATCCAAAGCGCGAGAAAATCCGCATAATACAGGCTGCTGGAAAGTTCGTCCGGGAGGACATCGAGGCATTAGACACATCATACGAATCGTACCCAGCGTCAAATGAAATCGAATCTGAAGAAGCTTGTCTTAGCTACTTACCTTCTAGTTTGAAGATGTTGCTTGAAGGAACCGTGAAGGGAAGAGGTGTTGGTGCAAAGGAAGTACCCATTGGACAAGCCATCATGCAAGCAGCGCGACCTCAAGTTCTTCTAAATCAGTCTGGCTGACCTGGCTGCTGAGGTGGCAGGGTCGAGGCACATAGTAGATGCCTCAATGTCAACTCGGAGCATCTGTTTGTCTATGGCAGCATTATTCCTGTATTGCACTGAGCGTCGAAGCGGCTGCGGTTTTGGCAGATGTAGATCACAATGGACAGCGCCATGATCTGTCAAGAAGTCAGATACAGTAGTCTTTGACACCAGATTGTCTGTTGATAACCAAGTCTAACGTATGCCCATCCATGTGAGTGGGTCCCGACACATGCTGGCAGAGAGCGTGATTCGAAAGGATGTCACGGAAGCGGGAAGCATCAGCGTTCAGTGGGTCCTCACAGTGGAAGTGGAAGAAATCACCCAAAATCAGAGTGTTCTGAGATTACACCAAGTGGTGCTGGAGGAAGTTTTGGAATTCACTCAGAAAGAGGCCAACTGTGGACTTGTTTCTTTTTGATGGCGGAGGACGATAAATCACAGCCAGTTTCACCGTTGACGAAGCACTAAGTGTGACTTCAATGTTCTCGAACGATTTGGCTTTCCCTGAAGACTTTGATGCCATTTTGATGTTAGATTTGTGGAGCATGGCAACCTCACCTCCTCTGGCTGTGGCGTAGTGTTGTATTAGAGACATTGCACAGTAGAACCGTTCAAGAAAACGGGTCCTTTAAAAAACGGTAATGCTATGCATAATTCCTTACACATTTGTGGATCGCGGTGTCGTAGTGTTTAGAGCATCATACTTTCTATCAGACGTTTGCGGGTTCGAATCCTTTTTCTGCCGATTCGAACCTTGGACAAGTTCGTTCACTCCACGATGCTCCAGTTCAATCAGCTGTGTGAACGAGTACCTGACTACACACTGTGGTGGTTTTTTATACGAATAACCTTCGCGCATTAATTGTAGCGTGGCTGAACCCTTCCCAGGTAATTCGGAATGGTGCTCGATTGAAGTGATCTATCTACCAATGAGTAAAGTGTAAGTTTTCAGCAGTCCTAAGGACTTGACATCACGCTAGAATAAGAACTCACCTTTACTTTGTACACACTTGTTGTTTCAGTGATTGAAGAAGCGAACTGGTTGTCCCTCTCTGACGACCTCAGAGACGTTCAAGGGGTGCCAGAGGGAGGGTTTGACGCCGTTCTCTGCTTGGGCAACTCGTTCGCCCATCTGCCTGACTTCGAAGGTACACTACGACACCAAAAGGTGGCGCTGGCCAACTTCTGGGGCATGATTAAGCCGGGCGGAATACTCGTCGTAGATCATCGTAACTTCGATGACGTACTGGCCAACGGACGCGCTCCGGCTAAGAATATATATTACATTGTGAGTGTAATGGCTAATGTTGTATATTTACAACTCGAAATATATGTTGTTATTTGATAGTGTATAGGTCATCACAGTGTTATTTACTAAAACCAACTCTTCTTTCAATAAGCTTATATTTGTTGACCCACTGGATATTAATATTGCGTTAACTATGTGAAACATTAAACGTCTCAGCAAAATCACAGCAAATGTTAGCTGTACAACAGGCAGGACGATATCTTATGAAACAGTCATAATAGTGGCGCAATTTATTCAGTAAATTGCGTAATGTTTGTGCCGTACTGTCATGTAACCACTGTTTGACAAACGATCAGTATATACCTTATACCCCACCAACAGCGGTACAATTGTCATATTCAACAAACGATTTAAAACTCATTCTCGTAGCCTATGAAGCTTTCGTTTTACAGAGTGATTACATCACAGACATTCGGGTGTCCAACATTTACACGAACACCCGTCCAACCCTCACAACGTTCGACTATACGCTCTATATTCCGAATGGCAAGAACCAAACTGGAGACAGCATTCCCAATGACGGGTAGGTGAAGCGGTGGCCTCGGTTAGCCAGGCTCTGCGAGGGGGCGTCATTGTTAGTTGCTGAAGCATTCGCCTGGTTTCGACGAGCATTTCGAACTGTGACGGAAACCCGCGAAAACCCGGATGTTTGCCTCAGAATCTGGGTAAACGTTTTGGCTTTTGGGTCATTATCAGATTATCGTATACTTTCGATGTTCCAAAATTTGTTCTGGTCTCGTTAAAAATACTATTTTGTTTGTAAAGCGCCACAACCAATGTTGTTCACAGCGCTTTGCAACAGTATACAAATGTATGTTAAAAATAGTGCATTTGAATAAAAACAATAGTTGTTATATCATAGATAAAATGAACTAATAATAATAGTTATTAAGACAATAATTATAGTAGAAGTAGAAAAGGAATGTGGTATAAAATATCATAAAATAAAATTGTTAAGATCATGTTATTATTATTGTCATAAATCAACTAAAATTAATGTAAACATCAATACATTAGGCTAAAATGTATATGAAAAATAAATAAATAAATAAATAAATAGGTAAATAAATAATAAATAAACGTTAAATATAAATCAGCTATGGTAAAACAGTGTTGGTAATCGTCCGAGTTAGGTATATGCTGCTGTGAACAGGTGAGTCTTCAACAGGGATTTAAATGATTCCAGTGATGTTTTGGTGGTAACACTTGACGACAGAGAGTTCCACATTGTTGCCGCTGCGTGAGTAAATGTACAGCCACCGGCTCTGCTGCGTGTTCTCGGGACAACCGGAACGTGGGAGTCAGCAGACCGAAGACGGTCTGGCTGGCATGTATACACGCACGAGTTTCTGCATGTAGACAGTTGAGAGGTCTTCGTGCAGCGCCTAGTACGTAAAAACAGCGATCTTGAATGTAATGCGATGTTGAATAGGTAGCCAGTGTAGTTCGCGAAGAATAGGGGTCGCACTTTCACAACGAGGCAGTCGAGTGATAAGGCGAGCTGCGGCATTCTGGAGTCGCTACCATCGACCGCTGTTATTGGTTGAGGTACCGAACAGTAGAGTTGCAGTAGTCCAAACGGGATGTAATCATGGCATTGACTACCCGTTCCGCTGTCGGTTGAGTGAGATAACGGTGAATCAACCCGATGTTGCGCAGGTGCAGCGAGCAAGTGCTGATAGTATGTCTATCAAGGTAGACGTCGATATTTCTAACATGATCAGTTGCACTGATTTCATCTGTCCCGAAGCACACACGGAGCCCACTTACGATAGCAGACGCCGAATTGGGGACAACCGGTAGCATTTCTGTTTTGGTGTCATTTATGAGCAGATAATTCCAAGTCTTCCACTCCTTCGTTGCGATGGAAATAAACACAATAAAACAGTGTTTGCATACAAGTTGCTAACAATATATAGTTGTTTTATAAAATGATTAATTATGATATTTTACCTAATAATTATTACTTCTGATAATTGAAATTAGGTGACCACATTTACCAACAATTACGTGTTTGGTCACTCTCATTTCACTTTACCATTTGGAATATTTGATATGTATGATAAATTACGTTTTGTTTTCTCAAAATTAAACTTTGCCAGATCCGACCAGTGGCATAATAAACGCATAGCACGTGGATATAATATTTGGTCTTTTGCACCGTTTTATATTACAATTGCATATCATGCGATAACAGTTTATATGGATTTGAGTATAGTTATATAATTTTTATAGTGTACGGGACTTGCTGATTGACTAGACATTTTTGTGTAAAAGGTGGACCATCAAAAAACGAAAATGTTAACCAATATGAAAAAACCCAGAAAAAACAGTGCATTCTGGCAATTATTTTTAAAAGAAAAATCCTGAAGATATACCGAAATCTGATGATGACTCATTGATATTGCACCCATTGATATATTGATAATGTGTTATAAGTGCATACATACATACGATGTCCTTCTAAATTTAACAAATAAGGGCGAATTTCAGGTAAAAGCAACAGCGAAATTACTATCTTTCAATTTTCTGTACGGTGCCAGAAATCAATAATTTAGACAGTGAAAACAGAAGAGAAGAACAGAAGAGAAGTGGATTTATTTATCCAGACTGTACATCCAATAATAATATGACAATTTTTTATATAAAAAGGTGTACAACGAGGATGGTGGAGACTCCCACTAAGACTTGAAAAGAAGTCGCTACCGTGGGAGCCACACATGGTATAATTATAGTTGAGTTTATGTTGAAAGAAAAATATGTTGTCTATTATGTACGACATAAGCAGTAACATAAAATAAGATACATTGTCAGTGAAAAAACCAAGAGAGATTATTTTATTATAAGATGTATGTTCATAGAATGTGGTGAGGTAAGCTGGTAAAGTATTTTATGGTGTTTGGGTGTGGGTGAGGTCACTGTGGTTGATTGCGTGTATACAAACAGGCATAACAGTTAATGTTTGTGCACGTGATGTCGTCATTTTGAATGAAATGGTTCTTAGCGTAGTTAAAACATGTAAACTGTGTATGTACAGTTTAGCTATCACACTAAGGGAAGTGTTGTTAATTGTGTTTGGTAAACTGTATTCAAGACCTAGTTTTGTAAATGAATGATTTGTACCGTAAATGTGAATTTTGTGTTGGTTGCATGTATTGTGACCATGAATCATGGTATTTGTAGGTATTTTCCAATTTAGAAGATGAGCAGATAATTTGTTATGTATAAATTTATAGTAACATTTTAATTCTTGAAGGGCTAAAATATCATTCACTTTTAGTAAGTTTAATTTTTTGAATAACGGGTCAGTATGAGCATAAAAATGACTCAAAGTTATTATGCGTACAGCCGTTTTCTGAAGTTGATTAATTCTTTGAGAGTGGTACCCCCATGTTGTTAAACAGTAAGTTATGTGTGGTACTCATAATGTATTATATAATATTATTTTTATTCCCATTGGCATAATTTGTTTAAGTCTATTTAGTATACCGATTATTCTGGAACATTTGTTTGATACATTTTCAGAGTGTTTTTTTCCAGTTTAGATGTGTACCCAATGTTATTCCCAGGAAATTAAAATTGTTAACTTTTGTAATTATGCTATTGTTGATTTTAGGAATAGGTGTGTTATATGTTTTTTTGGTGTGTGGAAAACCATGAATTTAGATTTGGTTACGTTATGAGAAAATTTATTTATTTCTAGCCATTCATTAATTTTGTGGAGTACTTCATTAATCAATGTTTCAGCATCATCGGTGTGTGAAATTGCTCATTGCACTTAACAAAGTGGTGTCGTCTGCATAGGATATAAAATTGAACATTTGGCTCGCTTGAGAAAAGTCATTAATATAAATAATAAACAGAATTGGTCCAAGAATGGAGCCTTGGGGTACTACGGTTTCTATAGATAAGATATCAGATTTTACATAATTAATTTCTACATATTGTGTTCTATTTGATAGATAACTTTCCTGAAGTTTCAGAGACACCCCTTCAAAGCCGTAAAGTTTTAATTTACAAAGTAATGTATTGTGGTCTAAGGTGTCAACAGTTTTAGAGAGATCAAGAAATATGCTAAAAGGTTCCTCATTATTATCCATGTTGGTTGTTATTCGGTCTACAAGGTTTAATGCAGCAAATTCCGTGTCCACTAAATAACGGAATAACTTCGGCCACCTTTCAGGGAATATTCCCGTATTAAAAACTTGATTTATAAGTATCGTTAACGATTTTATTATCCTAGGTGCGATATGTTTAAGCAAATTGGTTGAAATGAAATCAGACCCGGTACTATTTTTAGACGGAAGGTCTAATGTTTTTGTACAATTAGTTCGTCAACGTTGTTACGTACAAATTTGCAGTTAAAATGTTTACCAAAGTAATGCCTAAAATCTGTGTCACCTAAATATGTTATGTTATTAACCAGTTTTATGCCGATATTTGTAAAGAAGGTGTTAAATGTGTTAGCTATATCTAGAGTGTAGTTTATATATTATTTATACTGAATTATTCGGGAAAACAATTCTTATTGTTTTTTTCTTGAAATAATTTCATTTATAGTTTTCCACGTGTTTCTGATATCAGATTTATATTTAGCGAAAGTGGACGCAAAATAATGTTGTTTGGATTCATGTAGGTTTCTCTTTAATATGTTACCATAAGTTTCGAAACTCTATGGATTTTAGCAGAAACGTGGTAATCCATTAATTTTGTGTGTTTGTATTTATTAAACTTAACTAATTTGCTTACCTTGTGCTTGTTCTTGGCCGTTTCAATTACTTCGAATATAATGTCGTAGCTAAGATCACGGTCTGTCTTCCCATTTTTGTCAAGTAAGTTGTACAAATCAGACGAATTAATGTCATTTATTATATTTTGAGTGGCTTTTTTGTTTATTGTGTTAATTTTAATTCATCTTGGGTTTGGTGGATTTACTAACGAAATTTCTGAGAGAATAAAACAAGGGAGGTGATCGGATATCTTATTTATTAATATACCAGATGTAGTTATGGATATAGAACTCTGATTTTTACAGAATACGTTGTCATTTAATGTGCCATTTGAGCGTGATAATCTTGTGGGAAGTGTAATTTGTGGGAATAAACTGTGAGATGTCAACAGATCGAAGAATTCACTGCAAATTGGTATTTAGTTTATCTTGAGGAGATTAAGATTGAAGTCTCCGGCAATGTTAATGTTTGTGTTTGATTGTTCTGTTGACAAGATAAGTGTGGTGAAGTCATTAATAAATTGCCTGACATGTTCTCTTATCATACTCGGAGGTCTGTATATGTTGCCAATAGTAACTGGTTTTGATAAACCACCTCCAGTTACATTAATAATTAGTCCCTCCCAGTGTTCGTATGTATTTATGTTTAGTTTTACTATATGTTGGAATCTTTTGTCAATATACACGTGTATGTGATTAAGCCACCATTGTTACTGCTACTCTTTCCTGGAGCAATACAAGCGTACCCAGGTAGTTGTATATTTACTAAATCGGTAATGTTGTATATCCAACATTCTTGTAGGCTAGTTACACTAAATTTATAATTTATGTCCTGTAGTGCACTGACGAATAAAACTAGTTAATCAAATTTAGAATTTATAGATTGAATATTTAAGCTGAGTATTGAAAATTGTCCATTTTTATCATCAGCAAGCATCTTAAAGTGACCTATGTCATAATACGATGAATGTTTTATGACTTGCAGTTCATTGTTATCAATATATAATGTATTAATTAAATTGTTGTTGTCAATATCATCCAAGAGTGAAAGAAAAATGCGATCGAACTGTTTTGTCATTAATTGGTAGTATTAAAAACAAACATGTACACGTGCAAGATCCAGTGTATAGTGAGGGTATGTTCACAAAAGAGGCAATAAATAATATCTCTTTATGATCGCCAACCGAATAACATAATTTTGAATAGTTGCATCATTGTGTTTGTTTGTATGTTTTGTTAGAAAATGTTCAGCAAATAAAGCAAAATAATATGATGACGGACATGTATCAGTACAGAAACAGAAACAAATAAAACGTAAATGGCTTTGATGGCTGCATAAAAAGATACTACCATGCCATAGCTCACAACAACGAAGTGATATATAATAGCTTAAACCACTGTACAGTAATACACTAGATGAGAGATTACAATTAAACAAAGGAGTTACCTACGAAATATATATAAGCATTACATAGTTACATTAATTATAACATTGCTCGTAACAAAGTGGAACCGCATTCGAGGCCATATTTTTATATAATCCTATATATAATTATATGCCCTAGAACAACAATGTGTTCTATGCTTAGTTAAACACCGCCTTAACATTATTAAGTGAAAGGTATCGTCTTAAGTAAACCAAAATTACAGGCATGCCATCCATTATTAAACCACATAGGAAAAGACATGTACCGTTAGCAAGCAATTAAGGAGCCATTTAAACACTAGGTGTACAATGCAAAATTATATTACATTACAAAATATTTATGTCAGAACGACATTAGACAATGTGTTAGTCTGTTAATTTTGATATGAATGAATAATATATATATATATATGTAATTACTTTATATGTCATAATCATGTAAATATATATATATATATATATATATATATATTTACATGATTATGACATATAAAGTAATTACAGTTGTTCATAACATACTAAAAGCGTAAGTTAATTAGTAGGTACCCTAAAAATCAGTTACTAAACGTTACACTAAACACTGTATTTGCAAAAAAATTAAATAAAACGAAACAAAAAATAAAAAGATGAATGAAAGGTTAAGTCTGGCCAATGAGTAGAGTCAGAAACGACGGCATCAACCTCGTAACTACATGTGATAGACACAAGTAGTTTTGTAGTAAAGTCTATAGGTATGTCAGAATGTCTTTTGAGCTTGTGATTTCGCGGATCATGTTATGATTGTCGTTGATAATAATTTTGCCGTTGGCCGTCCAACAGTCATTGATCTTAGTTGCCTTTTTAAGTTTTCTGGTTTCAAACGCTAGTTTGGAGCGCTATGACGTGATATCTTCGTTGAGTAGATGCGATTTTCAATAGGGCAGGTTTTGTTGAACTCTTTGAGACCGCCCCTGGCGCGATACACATCTCTACAGTGCTCATTGCGAAAGCGAACAATGGTAGTTTTGGGTTTCGTCTGCCCGTCGACAGGTCGGCCAAGTCTATGGCAACGTTCTAGAGCACTGAGCTCAGTGGGAGAGATGACGTGCATTTTGTTGTTGAAAGTATCGATGACTTTTTCTTCCAAGTTTTCATCACGCAAGTCATCGCAAATGCCTGATGCGGAGATTGGGTCGTCGGGTATACTGCTGGAGCGAATCCAATTCAACCTCCAGAGTTACCACCCTTTTCTCAAGATGTTCGACTGTGTTGCACTTGTCAGACAATTGTTCGGTGAGAGTGACAATTTGTTTATTAAGAGGGTGTCAATCTTCAGGACTAAATCATGTGGAAACAGAACCTCTTTCAGTTGTTTGGCAATTCTCTTATATTGAAATAAGAATAGCATCTGCGAAATGAAATTGCTGTCGATGTCAGCTGAGCCACCATTGGCGACTGGCTCAAAGTCCGATATGCTGTCTTTTCTTCTGGGCATGGCGGCGATTGTACGTGTAGGTATGTGAAGCAATGTTACAAGGCGTGGTCGTGGTCGATATTGGGGGTGTTCGATATTGCAGGTTGGAATTCCTACCTTTAATGAACTGCACAGCGACAGTATAGGGTCATCACTTTCGTCGAGGTACTGTTAATTCTTCTGCTAGTTTTGCACTGTCTATAGTATAATCTGCATTCGCCACCTTCGCTGTGTGGCCGGCAGAACCTTTCTAGCACTTAGCTAACGACGCCATTTTTCGGAGCAGAAACGTCTCAACGTACCGAGTTTCGCATACAGAAGGAGAAGACAAGACATTATTCAAGTGTATTTAATTGAAAATGCATCGATGACAACAGCAAATATGATTTCTTCACAATCACCACTAAATGCTAATTGGACCACAAGGAGAACACATGAAAGAAACCCAGCAGACGTGATATCAGAACATAGTCCTCACAACGCCTGTACCAGACTAGAACAACCGCCAGAGCCAACGGCGGAAGAAGAAAACATTGTTTATTTTGGTAAAAGGCTCGACGAAGACTGGAGAATGGACACGGTCAAATTTTAACAGCCTTAGGCAAGTAATCCAGACAATTAGTGACACTACCTGCCTTTCGCTAATGGCTACAGCGGACGTTGTTTCGGATCGGCTTTTGATAGTAGGATTAACAGACCAGAGCCAGACGGCATCTTTTGACTTCAGCAAACGTCAACAGTTATCGAACAGAAGAAACGGAGCAAATGGTACAAATACGACGTAACTAAAACGTTGCGCCAACCGGACTAAATCAGACCAATGATGCCATCTGCCGGTCGGTGTATTTATTGTCACACTTCAAGTCAAAACAGTAACGCCATCTAGCGTATCTCGTTGAAACACAATAGCTTTCTAAAATGTCGAAGTATCATTATTCTGAAGAGCATCTTCTCCGAACTTGCCCTTCAGAAGTTTTGAGAACTCCGCCAACCGATGCGGGTAGTAAGACAGACGAAACTGGTGTTTTTACAACAAAAATAAGCATTAGCCATTCGACGTTTAACTGTTGTTTGCATATTTTTTCAGCTAACTTATGTTGTTACTGAACACTTTTCTTTTATAGTTTCGCTGGTTTTAAACCATGTACTAACTTGTGAAAACCTACCATTTGGACTTTTTGAAATCCAATAATGAGGTATTTCAGAAAGCTATTATGTTTCCACGAGATTCCCTAGACGGCGAAACTGTTTTGACTTGAAGTGTGTCAATAAATACACCGACCGGCAGATGGCATCATTGGTCTGATTTAGTCCGGTTGGCGCAACGTTTTAGTTACGTCGTATTTGTACCATTTGCTCCGTTTCTTCTGTTCGATAACTGTTGACGTTTGCTGAAGTCAGTTATATTAATCATTACCAATAATTGTAAGATAATTTATTGTTAATTTAGTGGCTAACTGGGGAACGTCTCCGATATAAGTTCTCTTTTAACATATTTCACAACAAATTTACCTTTTTTCCTTTGCTACTTTTCGACCGTTCCAGCGGCCTTCTTCAGACTGACTCCCGCTAGTTGTCGCCGCGGTAGTCATTCTGCGCAATGCTGTCAACGTCACTAATCAAACTTGGTTACCGATTCAAAATGGACGGTAGCGGCAAGGCTCACAGAGTGGTACAATCTATGTGTGGGCTTAGCAACGTCGTTGTTGTTTACGCAATTTCAACTGTGAACTTGTGTAGCATAACACAATTTCAAACACAAACAAGCCTTAGTATGTTTCTAGTTGATTTTTTAAACATGCAACGTGCACAAGTGTATGCAAATGAAACTGAATTGTCGTGACAACATCAGCCTACCATTCATTTGTACCAATGCGACAGCGTCCATTTCGAAATTTGAAAACGTCCTGAGGCAGAGATTCGTTGACGGGAACACATGACCGGAAGCTAGCATTGAGACGTATCGTTTGACAGCAATTTATGACACCGAAAAATGAATCATATGATGTACATACGTTTCTGGCTGTGCGCTGTCATGCACCTGAGATGCATTTTTTTGTTTCTGCTTGTGTCCTCGGGTATACAAAATCTGCTACCCCACTTCGAGAATAGCAGCACGGATTACATCAACATGTTACCTGAGTAAAATATAAAAGCAAATAGAAATTGTCATAACCAATATCAATAAAAAATAAGTGTGTAATGTTATGTTGAGCCATTCATAAATATGCGTTCATGCAACATACCATGACTTACTGTTAAGGTGTCTATTGCCGTCTCTCCTTAGAAATATGAACAAAATGATGCATGACACGGTTTACCTATCTTGATTGTAT
Source organism: Paraescarpia echinospica (assembly GCA_020002185.1). Lineage (NCBI taxonomy): Eukaryota > Metazoa > Annelida > Polychaeta > Sabellida > Siboglinidae > Paraescarpia > Paraescarpia echinospica. Next base: position 12,819,954 of record CM034538.1, read on the forward strand.
TGTTTATAATTAGTGTTGTTATTATTATATAATTATCGAACTACCTGCAACAACGTCTTTACTTACAACGTGACTAAAGGTACTATTTGAAGTATGTTATAATACAACGTTACAGGCGGAGTAAACAGACGTTTCTCCTTCAACTCTCCCCGTTTCCAACTCTCCATTAATAAGACGCTTGCACGCTACCACACTAATAACTCTCAAGCACAGTATCATATTATAAACGTATATACGTGTGATGACTTTAATTCGCTATTCAATACTATTTTGTTGTACTGTTGTTGTTTTGGAAATTAATATTATATTTAATTTAACTTGATTTTGGTGCGACTGCGGTGGAATATGAACTGGACAGCCACACTGCCGGGATTCATCATGGGTTATAATAAATTGCTAATTTGTGAACCATGAAAGTAAATTAATTTGGTTGCTATGGAAAGACCAATCACTGTAGAAAACAATGTGCCGATTATTTCGTTGAACTAGAGTGTTAAATAATGATTGGATAAGGACGTATCGAATCAGTTAATCGGTTAGGCCCTACAATAATTGAAAATAATGAAACAAATATCGAATGGTTAATGCTTATTTTTGTTATAGAAAACACCAGTTTCGTCTGTCTTACTACCCGCATCGGTTAACGGAGTTCTCGAAACTTCTGAAGGGCATGTTCGGAGAAGAAGGAACGCATTCGGTGTTCGGCGACTTCCAGGCACTCGGTCGTGTTGAGAGACCGGCCTACTATATTCACGTCGTCGAGAAGTACACGAGTCCCGCTTCAAAGTAAGAGTAATTTGATGTTTCAACGGAGAAGAGTGTGAGGCGCGAGGACTGGTTACATATCTATAGTGACAATGTACTTACGTCAGAACATTCCAGGAATGAGAACTGGTTTACATGTTATACGTCTGTATCTCTTATCAACTGTACGCAAAGACCCATATTAGGGTTGCATACAGGATGTGTATGCAAAATACAATGGACGTTAGAATGCACTGAAATATCAATAATAAATAATAAATAAATATACTTATATAGCGCCAACTCTAGTTAGAAACTATTCGAGGCGCTTTACATGTAAAATAGTAATAAATCAAAAAGTAATTAATTAAGTAAAAAAAATTATATTCAACAAATTATCTTTAAATATTAGTATTATCGTGTCATATAAAAAAAAATTGATAAAAGCTTAACGCCAAGTCTAAAAGTCACAATAGAAGTTAAAATATTGATTAAAAGAGAGTGTTTAAAAGTGCTCTTAAAAGTCTCAGTGTTCATTACATGCATTGAAAACAAGTAGATCACTCCGCAGATCCGGGATTGCTGCGGCTACTGGAGTTAAAATATCGATTAAAATAGAGTATTTTTAATGCGCTTTTAAAAGCTGCTTCACTGTTTAGTTCACGCATTGGTGTGGCTAAATCGTTCCAGAGGTCCGGAGCTGCTGCCATAAAACTGGCGTCTCGGACTTTGCATCTTGTTCGCGGTCTCGCAAGTTGACGATTTCCCGCTGACCGAAGGGACCTGGTGGGCATGTAGAAGCAGACAAGCGCGCTCAGGTACACGGGCCCACACTTGTTGACAGCTCTGTGCACGAATACCAGGACCTTGAAACGAACGCGTTCTCGTACCGGCAGCCAATGTAGGTCTTGGAGCACTGGCGTGATGCTTGCGTATTTGGGCACTCGCACGATCATTCTGGCTGCAGAATTTTGGATACGCTCTAACCGTACACAGTTCTTGTCCATGGTGCCGTACAGGAGGGAGTTGCAGTAGTCGAGCCTTGATGTCACTAACGCGTTGACTACTCTCTCCCTCGTCTGTCTTGGCAGAAACTTGTTGATTTGGCTGATGTGATGTAGGTGGAAATAGCAGGACCGGATAATCGTTGATGTGTTGGCAGACATGTCCATGTGACAGTCTAAGACGGCACCAAGGTCTTTAATCTGATGCACAGCTCGGATGACAGAACCACCGACATTGATGCTGAGATCGTTTACTAACTTCTTTGCAAACACTGGGACAATCGGAAGGAACTAGGTTTTCTGGTCGTTCAGTTTGAGGTAATTAGAGGTCAGCCACTCCCGAATCTCCATGACGCAGGCTCAAGACGCTGTAGGGTCTCGAGTAATGCCGTAGTAATATCAATGTGCCTTATATTACTGAACATTCTTCAGGATAGTTCTTTTTCAGATCCAAAACTTTCATTTGTTCATATCCAAAGTGTATTTTTACCTGGTAGAGGCTTTCGTCTAACGCCTCACACTGACTTCTTCAGTACCAATGACGCTGAATGACGTCATCGTACACGTGAGGCAGTTCGTAATTGCCCCCGTCTCTGTTGATGGGTGTTCTGCTCTTCCTGATTCAGATGGCTTCCTTGATATGCCGGATTCTTCGGTTGGGTTCCTTGTCTATAATTTTCGCTCCCTCCCAGTCTATGATATGGTTTTCAGTTGTCGCATGGTCGATAAGGGCGGATTTATTGATAGTAGACATCAATCTTGTGTCCCGCTCCTTGTGTACTTCTCGTTTTTCATGTTGTCTACGTCCTTTCTGTGTTCCTCCAGTCGTGTTTTTAATAGTCTTCCTGTCTCTGGATCAGGAAGACCAAAACACCCATTAACAGAGACGTGGGCAATTACGAACTAACTGCTTCACGTATACGATGACATCATTCAGCGTCATCGATATTGAAGACGTCAGCGTGAGACGTTAGACGAAAGCCTCTACCAGACAAAATATACACTTTAGATATGAAAAAATTAAACATTTTCATCTATCAATGTGCCTATGTGTAAAACAGTACTTGCACAAATGTCAGCTGCATAGACTACACATAGACGCTGAAGACGATCAATAATCATGACGTAATTTGAACAGTTTCTCGCAACGTTGCGCATGTTTTCTGCGGTTGTTGCAAGTTACATAGAACACCGGTGGACGGTTTTATGTAATTTAGAACAATCACAGGGAATTCATAGCATAGTGTTGCTAACAATACGTTTGGTATTGTAATTTATCTTGTAAGAATCCTTACCTTGAAATCTTAAACTAAATAAAAACGATACTTTTCTTCAGATGGGTTGTAAATGATCCATTGGACGTTTGGCGCCCGAAAAGCGGTGTGTCTAGGATTAAAAATATTATCATGCATGCATACATACATACATACATACATATATCATACACATATACACGCATACACGCATACATACATACATACATATATACATACATACATATATATACATACATACATACATATATAATACATACACAAACGCACACAAACACACATAGACACATAAACGCACATACAACATACGTTCATTCACACATACAATCATACATACATACGCACATTCACACACTCACCACACACACACACACACACACACACGCACACACACACACACAAACACACACCCATAGATGCCCTAGCTCGATTATAGTTAAATTTATAGGATGTTTGGGTGAACGTTATATTTACTAGCAAACTAGTTACGTAAATTACCTAACCAGATCGGTTTAAGAAAGTTCGAACAATCGTCAGCACACGCATAATGTTGTCAACAAACGCCTCCGGTAGGAACCATTAACCGTGAGCACTTAGCCCACAGGGAATGTCAACAGTATAAAAGAGTTACCTTTCCTTCGAGGGGGGTAGATGAACTCCTGAAAGTGTAGCGCTTGAAATGTAAAACACACATACGCTAACTCGATTGTAATTAGATTAGGTCCTACTATACAATACACACGCAATAAGCACGGACGCACGCACACACGCACGCACACACGCATGCACACACGGTCACAGTCACCCACCCACACACACACACACACACGCACACACACACACACACACACACACACAAGGAGAAGCAATGCTGTGTATAAACCAACTACAGACCGACATCTTAAACATGTTACATAATTAAGAGTGGTAATTAAAATAAAATACTGCCGTATTGGCAAAGCATCACCATTCTGGCTTTCGCAGCATAACTTGTTATGATATAAGTACTTCCCCGTGGATAAGTACTCACAACTTAGGACATGCAGCAAGAACGGCTTCGACGTAGGGCACTAAATAAACACGCACTTGGCCAACAGTTAACAGGAGAATATTTCAAGGTTGTTTGTTGAAAGCCCTCAGCGTGTGGACACGGTGCGACCGAGCTTGTTGCGGGTATTCTTTCAACAGTGGGCGCAACACTACGATGGACGTAGACTTTGCGAAGCTCGGATTATTGATTATGTTATACTCTATGCAGCAGTTTGGTGCGGACAGTAGAAGGATTATTGGTAAGGCGTTTGACGAAACAATTATTTGTTTGAGTATGTATGTGTTAATAAGTGAGTATGTGAGTCTGTGAGTGTGGTGTATGTGTGGTGTGTGTGAAGTTATTATTATTGTGGTGGTATTATTATTATTAATGGTAATGATAATGTGCGTGTTGAATTGTGTAATTATTGGTGTGTATTAGTGGTGTGTGTGGTGTGTGTGGTGTGTATTATTGGTGTCTATTGTTATGGTGTATGTGTGTGGTGTGTGGTGTGTGGTGGTATGTATTGTGTGGTGTTATTGTTGTTGTGGTATGGTGTTATTATTATTGTGTTATGATGGTGTGTAAATTGTTGATGATTATGGTCGTGATTATTGGAATTATTATTGATGATTGATGATTATTATTGATGATGTTATTATTATTGATGATGATATTATATTATTATTATTGGTGGTTATTTATTGATAATTATTGGTTATTGTTGGGTATTAGTGATAGTGGTAGTTGTGTGAATTATTGTTATTGGTTGTGATTATTATTAATTATTATTGTGTGTTTATTGTTATTATTATTATTATTAGATATTAATTATGATTGATGTGTGTGGTGTGTGTGGTATTATTATAGTGGTGTGTATTAATATTATTATTGGTGGTGTGGTTGATGATATGTTGTATTGTGGTTATTATTATTATTATTGGTGTGTATGTGTGTGAGTGTGTATTGGTGTATATGTTATGGTGATGATTATTGGTGGTATGGTGTGTGTGTGTGTATGTGTGTGTGGTGGTATTATTATTATTGGTGTGGTGTGTGTATTATTGTGGTGTTGTGTGGTGTGTGTGTGTGTGTGTGTGTTATTATTGTGTGTGTAATGTGTGTGTGTGTGTGGTGTGATGTGGTGATGTTTGTGGTGTGTTGTGTGTGTGTGTGTTGTGGTGTGTGTGTGGTGTGTGTGATATGTGTGGTTATTGATTATGTGTGTATGGCCAGTGTGTGTGTGTGTGGTGTGTGTGGGTATTGTGTGGTGTGTGTGATGTGTGTGATGTGTGTGATGTGTGTGTGTAGTGTGTTGTGGTGTGTGGCGTGTGGCGTGTGTGTGGTGTGTATGTGTGTGTGTGTGTGTGTGTGTGTGTGTGTGTGTGTGTGTGTGTGTGTGTGTGTGTGTGTGTGTGTGTGTGTGTGTGTGTGTGTGTGTGTGTGTGTGTGTGTGTGTGTGTGTGTGTGTGTGTGTGTGTGTGTGTGTGTGTGTGTGTGTGTGTGTGTGTGTGTGTGTAAACGATTGATATTTCTGCAATAGTTGCAACATGGCTGAATCGTTCCTATTAAAGTTTGTTCAAATTATATTAGGGAGCCATATACATTGATTTATAGATACACCACATGCATTTCACGGAAATCCTGCCAACAATCGACGTTTTCATAATCTAACAATTAAACAAAATGCTATTTTAATCAGTGTCTATTGCGACATCAATTATACAACGGCAAATGTTAACACAAGCGGAACTTTACATTATATAAGTATACTTATGATATATGTATACTCCTTGGTACAGTATCAAGTGACCCAATGAAGTACACGTGGATTCACGTTACACTGGATATAAATTATATTTAGGTATGTGAAGTACTGCTATGTTTTGTAAGAACACATCTACACTAGCATATATTAGGAGTTATGACATCGATTTTTCTCCGAACCAAAACTAACATGACGTGAAAAAACTATGCTAATTAAGAAAATAATAGAGATCCATCATAGCCATGTGCGACAGACGTGATGTTTGACACTCCTGGTGTGTAAAACATAAGAGTGTATAACAGAGTCATACACGGATTGCACTACAGAAAGAAAGAGAAACGAGAGAAGATATGTATGAGAGAGAGAAAGAGAGAGGAGGGATGGAGAGAGAGGGAGAGAGAGGCAGAGAGGGAGGGAGAGCGCCCGCGAATGATATAAGGAGAAAAAGAGACAACGAAAAAGAGAGAGGGGGGGGAGAGAGGGGGAGAGAGATATAAATATATAGATAGAGAGATAGAGAGAGAAGCTAGGAAGGTTGGTAGGTAAGTAGGGAGGGGGAAGGTAGGGAGAGAGAGGAGAGAGGGAGCTAGGTAGGTAGGTAGGTAGGGAAGGAGGGAGGGAGGGAGGAAGGGAGGGAGGGAGGGAGAAAGATAAGGAAGGAAGGGGGTGAGGGAGAGAGAGATGGTGATTGTGGGACGGGGGAGAGACAGAGATTGAGAGAGAGAGACGGAGAAGGGAGGAATCAAGAGAGAGAGAGAGAGAGAGAGAGAGAGAGATATATATATATATATATATATATATGTAGCCTGAGAGGGAGGGAGAGAACAAAGGGGAGCTGTAAGGCATGGTGGAGGAGAGAAACAATATGTAATAAAATGCACACATAATTAAGCAAACAAGAAACTTCTGTACCACGACAGGAGACAGCATATTCATAAATTGTGGAGAAAGAATACGTCTTTGGCTGCTAACATAGCAAGAACGTTTAGTTGCTACTTTCTGTGTGTTTGAATTAACAAGTTTCGTTCAAATGCGCCGAACTGAAATACGCTGACAGACGACCGATTTCGCAGCTTATTAACGCAATGTTTGATTGTTTGTAGTACTCAACCGGTGCACATAATTTTGCGACCTTTATACTGTCGTGACTCTACACTTGGCTACACTTAATTAGTAATTGAAATTTCAGCTATAGCACTAGAAAAGGTGTAGGCCGATCGAGATGTGTGCATCTTAGTGACATTTCAGACACACTTAAAGTCATCGCCTCTAATTCAGTCGAGTGGTTGCTGTCGCGACGCCGTACTTGAGTTATTTCTAGTTGTTTGCTATGTGCTGTTGGTAAGCCTACAGCGTAGTAGACGACTATTTCGTTATCATCAGTACCTTCATAATATTCCTCTTCCGTCTTATCGCCCTGGCTTCGTTCAGTCTAATCTCAATGTGACGGTGATGTAGTCTTTTTGGATGACAACTACGTAATGTGCTGTAAAATAATAAAAAACGCCCCATGCGAATATACACAGTGGATGATAAGAATAAAGGTGTGATGCTTATATATTGTGAAAACAAGTAGTTTTGCAAGATGCGCATGAGTCCCAGTAAAGATGATGAGCTGGAGATACATTTAGCCCACCATCCAATATTTTTGCAAAGGGTGCAGTTGGAAGTTTGTGGTGAGCATCAACGGAGGTGCAGTTGAAGGTTTTAGTGTCTCAGCTCACCCCCATTTTCACAATGTTCAGACGCCTATGGTGTGTATCGACGGATAAATGCAATCGTGGTAAACGTATTATTTGAATGCAGAAGATTTAGGTGAAATGCAAACATTTAGTTAAAACTGTGATCAAATTAAACAAACAAAGGGAAACGACCAGGTGAGTCTGCATGCAAGCAATTGCACAGCGTCACAAATCAATATTTACATTGACGAATAATATGACACATTTCACCCTTCGCAGACGCCATGTCGAACTACACAATGCCTTCCGAGAGAGATACCAACAACCCCAGCGCCATTGTTGAAGACTCGTCATTACAGAACTCTACAGCACCATCTGTCGCCTCCTCGGAGTTTCCAGATGGTACGTGTAGGCACCTTCGTCGTGTTATCATTATTGCTTATATATCAGGTTGCCCAAACATCAACATCAGTGAAAACGTACACACACCAATAACAAAAGGTAATTATAACACTGAATAACTTCACCACATTAAGTGACAATAACCAACCCCAAACTCTTTAGAACACTAATTGTAATTAATCAAACACAAAGAATATGAGTGAAGCCGTTCTTCATTCAAACACAAAGTAACTCGATTTATATAGCTTCGAGAAACATTACCCATCCTCGCGCGCCAGGGGTCGCTGCTGCTGATTACGTCAGTGCCAGCCAGCAGTACCCCTGGTTGATCGGTTTGTAGTCTCGATTAACCGACTCTAGCTCAGAATCACCTTTTCGCTGCTCACCGCCAGTTAGCACACGTCTATCCGCCAGAATGTTTATGTATTATGTATGTTTTCGAAAACGAAATGAAATTACGAAATAGTGCCCGAAATAGTATTATACAAAATAAAATGAATCTTAAACTAAATGAACACAAACAACAGTTTCGAGTACTCTACGGGATTCGAACCGAGGACCGTAAAAATAGTTGCTTGACACGCTACCGACTTAGCCACCAAAACCAGCTCATTTTGGTTGTAGTTTAGCGACTACATATAATAGTTAGCAGTCCGACCGTTGCGCGCGACATCGATTACACTTATTCACACTTTGTCTTTTGTTTCTGCTCGAGCATAAGCAAAGAACGTCAATACGGAATCGTTGACAGCCACGAGAGCTGCCACCTAGTGAATATGCATGTGACTAAAAAGACACTAAACTACGAAACAAAGTGTAATGTCAGTTTATTTTGTGTGTGACATGTTTGTTATTTCATAGTTGGTCTGAGAGCCAATCATCGTCCCTACCCGAATCTGGGGTAAAGCCCCCTACCGGTAACATTGGAAGACCCTTAATATGCCAGGCCGTAGGTAGGGGCGAAACAGTGCTGCCACCTCACAGCGCCTGGGTAATCGAGGCTAACGCTGTTGCGAAACTCTGAATTTAATCTTGCCTATGAAGTCGCTCACTATATCAGTGGTTGGCGACAGGTGGTCATATTAAAACTAATTTTAACCAACCGTGACTCGTATTACATGCAATGTTTAGGATGTAGAAGCAATTATTCGAATACACAATATTGGGATTCCCAGAAGTCGTTTATCCGTCTTCAAATTGGGGCGGCTATTTGCGCTGTTGTCACGGGTGACGCAGTCGCGACGGGCGAAGTCAATTACTAGTTTGACTCAGCTAACTTAATTCAGCATTTCGCGTATGAGATCTGCCAGGGATAGTTTTGCGTGGCAAACAGCCCTGGCTTGCGAGGATGACATTACCTAACACTGACTACTCATCACCAGCACATTGTCTCGATCATAGGCGCGGGACCGAAGGGCCGGGGGGGGGGGCAAAGGCGCAGCTGTTCCCCTGGAATTTCGCTGGGGACAGACAAATGGTTTTGCCTTTCCAGTAAATATGAGCCTAAAATTGGGCTATTTGGCGAGCCTCAAGGGGAGATGGTGCAAGTCGCGGTTTACGGAGAGCTTCGAGATAGCTCAGCCCCTCCCGCAATATTAAATTCATTCCGTGCCAGTGGCCTCGACACAACACTCTACAATACCGTATATGATACATGCGCAGCGCAAAGCCACACAATCCGTCTCTAGCCATGCGTGCAACAAATTACCACAATCAGGTCAAGAAGCAACTAAAGACAATTCTTTTTAATGTGTTTTTAACTTTAAATCAAATGTGTGCGTATATCACAATGATAATAGTGATGCCTCCTTTAGCGTCAATGTCCTCGGACAATCTGAGTTCAGAAGCGCAATATAACAAAGCGGGATTAAGCGTTCTCGTAAGCACGTACAAAGCAAAAGTCGTCAACAGATGGATGAAATTGCTAAGAAGCCAAGGATTATTATTATTATATGACGTGAAATCGTAACATGGCCCTGACCGTAGCCTGATTGTGTTGCGTGTAGCCGGTTTCCTGGTCGGCTGCGCTGTCCTCGTCGTCCTCATCCTCCTTGCCGTCGGCGTCTTCTTGTGGCGCATCAGGAGGCTCACAGCCGCGTAAGTTGACTGAAATAACACACGCACATATGCATGCACACACACGCACACACGCACACACGCACGCATACACGTACGCGCACGCACGCACGCACTCACATACATACACGCTCGCACCCGCACACACACACGCACACGCACTCGCACACGCACACGCACACGCACACACACACACACACACACACACACACACACACACACACACACATGCACACATGAACGCACACGGCACACGCGCACGCAGTTTAACCTGAAATATGCATTGATGATCACTTCTATTCAACATGTATTATCCTGTTTCTAGTGCACAACGTGGACATTCGGTTCACCGAGGAATCATCCTTGCCTATAGCAGCAAATACGCAGAAAGCGGCTTGGACGACATGTCGACGACTGAAGCCGGTTGCGTAAACAGCGGATTTAGTGAAAGCAAAACAAGAAAGACGGGACAACGCGAAGACATCGCCACTGTAAGGGCACATGCTATTAACTACGCAGTGCTGTTGATAACTCGATAGTTCCTTACACAGGGATGCTCCTAGCAAAGAGACGTGTTAACGTTCGCGGATTTTACGCGAAGCGAAACATCGCCGAGGCGATAACGGTTTACGTCACAGGACAATGACGTAACGGCTCAAATTGTTTAATTACGTAAAACATCCTTGATGTAAGTGTCCAAGTTTGCCCTTCTTTAGAACACCAACAGTTACATTCACCTATTTTGGTATTTGTCGACTTGATGTGTTCAAATATGAAAAATACCACTGTAAACGCCACATAATTTTTAAATGTTCCATCTATTTGGAGATAATGACACCGATAGGCTGTTTTTCTTTATAGATTGCAGGAAAACTCGGATTTGTCAGTGCCTTCCAGCGGTCTGTGAGACGTTCTCTCTCAGTGCAGTCTGATTACAAGTCAACAGTCGTCATTAGAAAACATGACACACGAAATCAACGTCGGCTTCAACCACCGAGGCCAACATGTAACGGTATGTATTAAATAATATCTATGTACATTTTGCTCTGTCGCAAAGTATTTAACGACTATAGAATATGGAATATCGATATGCACCCGTGGTAAACCCCGTATGATTTATGAGTGTGCCATTACAGCTATTGCTGATTAAACGTAACAAGGTTCAATGGGATTGCCATGTAAATCAAAATCATCAGATGACAGTTCGTGTATAGCGCGGTATCCAGTCTTTAGGACTGCTTAAAACAAATTACTTATTACCCCTTGGCAGACCTGTTAATTCGAAAACCATCCATCCCGACTTCTCTGGGGCATTCAGCAACGCTGCAATTAATGCGCGAAGATTATTCATAGACAAATATCCACCACTGTCTGTAGCCAGGTACTCATTCGTACAGATACTGGTGAATTTTGTGTTTAGACGTCACGCTGTTAATATTTACACAACCAATAATTGATTTCACCCAATTATCGTTGTGTGTGGGAATGATCATTTCTGATATCCAATCTACGCTATTCATTCACTTGTGTTAATACGAGTCCTCTAGTTCTTTGCCAAATTGCAAGAAAATAAGCAACTATTGCTTCTATTACTGCAGAGGCGACGTCTAGTGAGGGAACGTTTACAACAACCCTGTCGACCAGTGCGCCACCTGTCGGCTTTTCTCGATTCTTTCCAGTCGAGGGCGAAGTCATCTTCAGCGCCGCAGCCGAGCACATATACGACGTCCCCCGCGAAACAACCCTGCACCGCCGAGCTTCGAATCCCGAGATGGGGCACACCCGCGTCTACGACACACCAGACGCCTCGGGAACCGGACGTCACGTGAGCGACCCGTTGCCACAAATCGAAAACCAACGTCTCTCCTCCAGATCATCGCAGCAAACGGGAGATACGTACGACAACGCCGAGGAAAACATATACGACGTCCCGCGGAACTGTGAGGACTTCGACACCGCCAGCGTTCAGTTCGTCGTTGATGACATTTACAATGCACCGGCGGAAACCGACGATATTTACGTCATTCCAATGAACTCATTGCCAATTCCAACCTGTGATTCAACGGTTGTGCCGACGTTGTCGCCTGTATACATCGACTCCTCGTTGATGGCACAATTGCACGAGAACACAAGTGACACCGTGGTACTTATTGCCCCACAGAACAGCAGTAAGCCATCAGTTCCACAAAAGCCCACAGATGACACCGCTGTCCTTATTGCGCCACAGACAAGCCGTATGCCATCGGTTCCACCAAAGCCTCCTAGAAGACGCGCGAAACCCGTGCAGCCAGAGAACGTGTATGCGGTGCCAAGGAAGGTGTCTCCTTCTTTCTGCACGCCGAATAACATCATAGCGTAGCTGATGCTGCAAGCTTCCCGCCTACTATATGTTGTTCTTTGATAACTATAACTATATAAAAAAATACCGTCAATGTCTTTGCAGTTGTCATGTACATATCTGTACATCGACAAAATGTATAGCACGACATTGGCGGTTGCATTTATTCTTCCATTTGCGGCCGTCGAAGGAATCCGTGGTTTAAAATCCACCAGTAACTTACGGAAATCCACTGGGACGCGACATTAAATTGTGTGTAAAATGGAAGTTGAGTGGTGTGTCATGCAAAAGATGTAGTTCAGCTAAAATATGACATTGAATATGTACACGTGTATCTTCATCCCATGCAAACCTCGTTGAGGGGAAGCCAATATCACGTTAATAAAATGGTACTCGTCTGTCGCGGTACATTGGCATGTGTGTGTGTGTGTGTGTGTATGTGTGTGTGTTCGTGTGTGTGTGTATGTGTGTGCGCGCGCGTGTGTGTGTGTGTGCATGCGTGTATGTGTGTGAGCGTGTGTACCCGTGTGCGTGCGTGCGTACGTGCGTGCGTACGTGCGTGCATGCTCGAAAGAGAGGCAAATGTAGCTGATGAAAGATGTTATATTGACGATAGACAATTAAACCATATCATGGGTATCTACCCCAGCAGTATTTAACCTGTGGGTAATTAGCCCTTCGGTAAAAATACTGACTTTTTGGGGAACAAGTTTTAATGCATGGATATTTCCGTAATAAATTTATTACGACTACGCTCTATTAGCACACCGCTTTAATGATACAAAAATATGTGTTCGAGCTAAGAGAAGAAACATCATATTATTGGAAGGGTGAAAATTGCTGCAGAAAATATATAATAAGTGACTGTGACCAAGAGGCGATATACATTCGTTCTAAAACTGGGCTAATTTGAACGGAATATGGTGAATATTCTCATAGCTCAAGACTATATGTTGCCAGTTCCCTTAGCAAGTTCCAGTTTTACCACCGTAAAGTTCAGGCTGTTGATGTCTTGTTCTGCATATGGCCTTTGCGACTTGAGGTGGACGAAGAGCGGTAATCTTTGCCGATGATAGCACGCCGTACGTGCTAGCATGGGTGAGTCCGTAACTATTTTTTGTATAGTTATATACAATGTTTGTAATTTGGAACGCAAGGATTATGATAACATTATCATACTATTTTCAGAGGAGGAATCAGTCGTCAAAACGAGGATGTGACGGCTGAAGTCGAGTTCTTTGGTTTGCGAGAAGCTAGCACGCAAAAAGCAAACTATAAAATCTTTCCTTGTAAGGTTCAGGCAAAAGCAGATCAGTAGTGAATACGCAATACTCCCTGATAGATATTTCAAAGTCCTCTTTTCATTGGTCACAATATAATGTTGTGGAGCACCTGCATTTCTATAAGGAGGAACAGTAAAACCCAGGCCAGAAATATATTTGATCTTGATGAAGACTTCCAATGTATGCTAGGTGATACAAAGCCATAGTTTATTAAGAAGAAGCAATATTTCAAGCCGCACATTGATACATTAATTTATATTTAAAGTATTGTTTTTGATACGTTTGATCATACTTAAGAAGAGCTAATAATTATTAAGCGAATATATAGCATTGATCATTTTTGTTAATGTTATACTGTAATAGAAATATCTCGATTATGTGAATAAATGTTTTTTAAACCCCTTTCCACGTATTTGTTACTTAAAAATAGAGGTGTAATTACGGTTTATTTATCTAGATCATTGCTTCTAACAAGAATTCTGCTGCACACTGGTCTGCCGCGACAAAGTACCTTGTTAGTCGCATAATTAGAAGCGAAGTTTCACATGTTATAGTTTCTAAAACAACACCTTTCCGCAAGACACCTAGTTTCATTGGCAGAAACATCGGTTCCTTCAAACGGTTGTTGGAGCAGCCTTGAATAAAATGTCCTCATGAAAACCTACGTGGATATTTCTGTGAGGGCACAAAATGTCACCTGCAGTGTAGCGAAAACAACGAAATACACACAGTTTCGCTGGTAGGCCGACACTACGAGTGCCAGCTTAGCCACCAGAAACAAATAGATGTAGAGGAGTGAGTGTCAACTGTGAACAATCTAAACGGGAAGTTCAAACCACTGTGTCAACTGTGAACAATCTAAACGGGAAGTTCAAACCACACAGTTTACCTGATTGCAAAAATTAATGGCAAACTATCTGCGGGATCAGGTGAAATAAATAAGTGTTGTTGAAGTCGTGAACATCGTTCAATGCTTCTCAAGTCGTGCATTTTCTGCACGTTTTTCATCAATACAATATTGCATATCTCGCGGTCTGCTCAGTTCGGTTGTTCGAGAGAATCACTACAACTCCACACCTGTAAAAAGGTGTAATGCTGTTTTAATAGCAGAGTCTATGTAACAACATGTGGCTTTACCAGCCAGTGCCAGGACTCTGTCCAGTACATGTACAATACAATAGATACAAGAAACAACTGCTACAACTGTATCAATGCCTTGTATCAAATACAGAACATATTAAGTAAAACACTTGTAGACATAGTGTTACTGACATATCTGATAGGTGACAATTAGTTATTGTCAATGACTATATAACACTAATATAACAAGTAACAATTAAACGCAACATGTATTTCAAAATAACATATAAGTAGACTATGCACTTTTAGTTTACAATAACATAAAGGTAGATAATGTAACATACCTGTAAAAAGGTGTAATGCTGTTTTAATAGCAGAGTCTACGTAACAACATGTGGCTTTACCAGCCAGTGCCAGGACTCTGCCCAGGTTGACACCTCAATCCCTTTTACTAAATACCTGCAACAGCTCTATGGCAACTATAGTGTTTAACCTGTACCTGCTACATATACATGTCAACTTGTGATGACTAAAATTACCGAGTTATTTGCCAGTGGACACCGCCACGCGCAGATCCGGCTGCGTTGTGCCTGTCGCCATCGGTCGATCCGCACTGCTGCTTCACACCTGGCATATACATGTAACAGCCAAACCTCAAACAGACTAATTTTCTTGTTGAGAATTATGAAATAATAATATTAGCAGCATTGCATTATAACAAAACGAAGGAACGGTTTAAGAAAACACCACCAGACGTCCCGTCGATAATGATCAAACGCAGACAGGTAGAACAAGTAAATTGCACTGCCCTAGTAGGTGACATAGTTTTACACGGTTTAACATGACAACCTCACCATGACAAAATCACACCACAATTCAAAGGCAAAACCTTCGACTCTCATATAATTACCCGTTCGGCCATTCTCAGTACGACCTGGCAGACCGGTTTGGTAAAAGCTGAAAATAAGTCAATACAATACTATCATCTGTACGAGTGCTCGGCTCGTTTGTGTTTCCGACAATACCTGCTCATATTACATGTAATGTTCGGGAAGCAGAAACTACATTTGAATACTTAATAACGCTCAGCCGCTCTGGAGAATGGTTGAACAGGTAATTATATTGTGGGCCACTGAAGTCGAGTGTTATCACATTCGCTATAAGTCACGCTCAATAGTGTAGTGGGAGCAGGAGGTGCACTCGCATCTGGGCGTCGGGTCGGGGGCGCTGATTCGACGGTCATCCTAAATGCAATTCTACTCTTCAGTTTTGACAATCACAATCTGAACTTGGCTGTGTTTTGTTAGCCAGCCAGGAACCCCTTTTGTGACATTCTTTCGGACAATTGAACCGGTGTCTCTTTTTTGTACGTTCAGCTCTGCGGCTGGAGAAAGTCAAGCAGACGGGATCCAGCAGAGCTAAACGGGAGAATAACACCCAATCATCATCATCATTCGTGTCCATCCACCACGCTATCATTTTTATTCTAAGTTATTCATATTTTATCTTTATCTTTTTAACAGCCGAAAGAACATTTTAAGTACTTACTTTACCATGAGATTTGTTTTCTTTTTAATCTACTGATGTTTACATAGCATTACTATCTTAATTTGTTTATTTTTATATTTAAATTTGTTTAATTTTTACTATTTATATTTTAGTTTTAGGTAAAGCGCTATGAAAGTTATTGGTATGGCGCTATATAAAAAAAAGATTATTATTATATTATATCACACGATGTGCTCCAAATGTTTGCACATTTGATGGCGATATCGTTGGCTATCGTCATGTCTTGGGTAGAGCATGGCCTGCCTAGTGCCTCAGTCACAGCAGAGTGAAGGGTAATTCATATCAGATGCAGACGTAGCACATGTAGAGAACTATTCATTTCGTTGAAGTCAGTCAGCCGCGTTGACACCAATCGACAACCACGCGTGACAATGTGTACTCAAATTGACACAAAGCTAGCGAACATGTTGGTGGGAGATACATTGCGGTCTTGTGACTGTCTCGTGTAGGCGCATCAGTTCATTCCAGGTAAGCATGCTTGGACTTTTAAAAAAGTACACTCGTATTTACCTAAGATAATGTATATATTATTAGGATTGACTGTTCTAACATTTGCTTTGGGTATAATGTCATTAAATTGTGAATTTTATTCGTAAAAAGGGTCTTTATAATGTACGGATACATTATACGGAGGAGGTCTTGTCGGGGAAATCTTGGGACTGGTTCATTGAGATTTTGCGGTGCAGGAAAATAGGAAAAGCAGTGGAAATATTGTTCAGATAAGTATAATTTTGCGTCAGTGTTATTCATAAACTACCTGTAGACATTATTAAGAAACGATTATAGCTAAAAGTTAGTTAGAGAAAGTATTTTAGACTATCTTAGCTTTCGTGAGCGATATCAGAAGATTTGTTGATAAATCGTAGTAGTGTTACTTAGGAGGAGGCGTAGGGGTGTGGTATTTATAGGTAGGCGGCAAGCCTGGACTTGAAGCAATCCAGGGACTCGGCCGTCACTACCTCCTGGGGCAGACTGTTCCATTCCGGGATTGTCCTCGGGAAGAACGACATATGCCGGTACTGTGTCCTGCAGTAGGGGATGTTGTAGCTGCAGGTGTTGTTCTTCCTGGAGCTCACCCTTGGTTCTGGTAGGTAGATGGAACTTAGACGTAGAAAGGCATAAACTATTTTGAATAGCTAATTAGATTATTATCATTATTATTAAATAAATTCTGATATGGTGCCTTGCAAGCGGCATGTCAAGGCAAAGCGTCACTTGGTGTGCGATGACTGCCTCAGCTGGATGGATTTTGCTTTGTCCGATTGTGGGAAGTCATGGGCAGATACTAAGGAAGAGGAATTCACCTTTCAGTACATGGGGTGTTGGAAGGTGGAATGTCTGCTGAAGGAGGTAGTGAGGTTGACAGATATTGTGAAGGGGTGGAGATGAGAATTAGCAAGGAGACTGGTGTAATGGAGAGACAACAGGGAGAGAGTTGGGAGTATTGTGAGACTGAAGGAGCATGGTACTGGCAAGAAGACTGAGGAAAGGAGACTGAGAGGGGGAAGGTGATTGGAGGGGGAGAAATTGGAGAATCGATGGCAGGAAACGTGACAGGCGTGAAAATTACAGGGGAGAAAGTGACCGTAGAGAAGGAGGTAGAAGGGAAAATGGACTCGGGCGTCGCGTCACGGAGATCACGACACATGATATGTCATTCCCGAGCGTTGCGTTACGGATGTCTCGCCACGTTGCTGTCCGCCTCTTCGAGAATCACCGCCTCTTGCCGAGTACTGCGCATCCGGGCCCGGTTTCATGAAGCGGCTAAGAACGTTCTTAACGCTACGATGATTGTCTTAGTAAATTACTCGATTTTTTAATATGAGCAAACATTACGCACAACAACTGCCGAAACAATTATTTTTTTGTTGAAACTCAACTGAGTTTCAGTTGAAATTCAACTGATTCTTTATGACTAGTTAAAAGTCAACTGTTGAAAGTTGGTTTCAACTGCTGTTCAACTTGCGTTCAACAGTTGAATGCAAGTTGAATGTGAACTTGAAGAAGCTGGGCTGGCAGGTGTGTTTTGCCAGCCAGCGTACTGCGAACAAAGGCCCGTAGCAACGCTTGAGTAGACATGAATAGCCAGTGGTCGGTGTACGCGAATGCGTTAGATGTTAGTGCGAGAGATCGCTATCTAAAGAAATTAGAATACGAGGACGGCTCTGGCAAGTTGCCAGACCCGTATTTTATCTAGAACGGCTGGGAAAACGATCCGAGTCTGTGGCCTGATTTGACGTTCGGCGACATGATCCGCTGGTTCTCGACCTGTAGCTTTGCCATCTGATTGATGCACCCGTCATGTACGTCTGTAACAGCACACATGTCTCGCTTTATATATGTTCTCATTAGTATTTTTGTAGCTTGACCTTAGAGATTGTACAGAAGTCTATGTTGTATGTTTGTTCTGAACAACAGTAAATTAAATTGTTCAATATCAGACGTACATATTAAATTTATATAATACATCTACAGGTATATTGGTATTTCAGCACTGTCTGTTTTGTTCAGTTGTTCATAAACAAAAGGTCAAACAATAAATTTGGTTAAATTCATAAATAGATCAAGCGTCTTTACCGGTATCAGTGCAGCTGGCATCTTTATTATTGAGTGGTTCATTGTCGACATCTGGTTCGGATGGCTGAGAGGAAACCGACAGGTCCAGGAGGGCCGACGCTGCTTCAGCCTGCTGTTCGACATCTCTCTCAAACCTTGCTTTCTTCCCTTCTGGGGTCAGCTTTTCACTGCCAGCATAACCCATGAGCAATGATGGGACATAGTCCGGATTGGAGATATCAGTGCTAGCTTTTCCTGTAAAATACACACATTGATTACAAACAGGCATTGCATTGTCATTGACACAACTACTTACCTAGCATGCTAGCCGACAGTCTCGTAATTATAGCCTACAACCCCTGCCCTGGTCCATATTTTTTAGCATTAAAATACATTTTGCATAGCTGTCTGCATAAATATTAACAGTGATTTAATCAAAATACGCGGTTTGGCGATTGGATGTTAGCCAGACATGGAGTGTAGACATCCATGACCTATTTACTACTCGATGGCACACTGCCACGGACAGTACTGACAGCGCCATCACACCGATTCACAGGCACAACTATTGAACTAGGCCAGGTTCGCAGATTGCAGCAAACCGTTGTTCTGCTTTCAATTTATGTAATGGCTATCAATATTCATGACTGGTAATATGTAACGCTAATAATGATAACGGTTCAAACCTGAAATGAAGTGTCGTCCGCAAACACGGTCGTTATGTTTCGGGCGGACCCAATCTTTAGGCTTTACGTCTGATCGCGTTGCGCCACCGTTCTCGTCGTTTTTCATCTTTCGGGATGCGATGAAACGACAACGAACCATCCACACAGCGGCTAGTGCACCCCACAACAACACACGACACAACCATAATTCTCTATGCGTAAGTTAAAAGCGCATAAAACGACAATCCAAAAACCTAGAAATAAACTTGAAGCCCGCCAGCCAGTCGTGTTTTGCCAGCCACTCGCCGCTGCCGATCACGTGACTCGGCGCATGACGTCACCGTGAAACGTCCTATAGACTTCAACAGCAGTTGAATGCAAGTTGAAAGCAGAAACTTAGTCATTTTCAATAATTCATTGTAGTTGAACACAGATTGAAAGCAGGGACATAGTCATTTTCAACAACTCAGTTTGAACACAAGTTTAATGCAGTGATTTTGTCATTCCTAAAATATTGCGTTGAACACAAGGAATGCATGCATTTTGTCATTTAAAGAATGCATCCTGATTGTAAACACAAACTTACTCTTACGTATTTACACACATTCATTCACATTTATAACTGAGGTCACTGACATTTAGAAATAATATTTAAGTAGCATTACTGGGATCAATTAAAAAACAAATTGGAATTATTAAATTCTTTAATTGGATAAAGAAAAAAGGAAGACCACGGAAAAGGTGGAACAACCAAATAAAACATGACACTGGACTCCCGCTGTTAACAGCAGAGCGATGTGCTTTAAATAGGACAAAATGGAGGGATCCCAGTGGGCACACGAGGTCATATAGCAGTAATTTTTTGGTCAGACGGACGACGTCTCAAAATGATGTCAAAACGACATATATTTCTGTTGATATATAATTCGCGCCAACGGATTGACATCTATTAGATATCTTTCTATTGACATAAAAATCACGCTGGATAATTGACATCTATAAGATGCTGTTTTATTGACATGAAAACAACGTTGAACATATAACTTTTACCATTTTAGAATGACGTAAACATTACGTCTATTAAATGTATTTCTATTGACGTCTAAATCACGCTGGAGAATTGACGTCTATTGGATGCAGTTTTATTGACAGGGAAATGTTGTTGAACAAAGAACCAGAATGACGTAAAATTACATCTATTAGATTTATTTCTATTGACATCTAAATCACGCTAGTGAATTGACATATTTTTGACATCTTTCTATTGACGTAAACATTGCCTTTGGAGAATTGACATATATTATATGTACTTTGTATTGACACAACGATTATGACAAACAAAAGAATTATTAACTTTTCTGTCTCGGAAAATTTAAGACATAAAAAGACACAATTCCATTGACGATAATACCATGAAGGAGAATTTTGACCTATTAATGAGACATAATGTTAGCATATAAATTACTTTGAACAAATAATTATGTTCCAGCGATAACATAATATCACGTCCACATTAACTTGTCTAGATTTTTAAATTGCATATTTGTTTACTTAAGTGTTTTCGCAATCATTTTTTCATGAGAGTTCATTGATTGCTAATGCATGCATCATATAAATGTTTGGGTCTCCGACCTCTTATGACTACGAGAGTAATTATAATGTCTGTCTGAACCTCCACTGGAATAAAAGATCAAAGGAACATCAAAGGACCTTGGTTGACTATTCCAAACGGTAACGACCCTATGATTAATTACCTTTCAGAGCTAAGCCGGTAATGACCCTATGATTAATTACCTGTCCTCTAACTATATTCCTGAACTATTGTGGCTATGTGTGTTGTTCTTGTATACTATAGCTAGGTACTCTTATATATATGTGTGTGTGTGTGTGTGTGTGTGTGTGTGTGTGTGTGTGTGTGTGTGTGTGTGTGTGTGTGTGTGTGTGTGTGTGTGTGTGTGTGTGTGTATGACCACTGACCACTGACCAAGGTCAAGGTCAAGGTCAATTTATATATATATACATATATATTAAATATTATAATTATTATTTAATTATTAAGTGGGTATATATAGCGTAGCTAGCGGTGTCGTCGCTTAAAGCTGCGAGATAGTCGATGGAGAAAAGTCTATACGAGTGGGTTAGTCAGTTGCCTAATAATAAGGATATGGCTATACGTTTCGGTGGCTCGGCCTAGATCCTGTCGAATTTCTACCCGTGGCGAGTCGAAGCGTACGGTCGGGTGTTTAGGTCTATCAAATACGCCTATCAGTTTCGAAAGGCAATGTTTAATGAAGATGGAGAATGCGCGGAGTATATCAAAGTGGCGTGGTCGGCCTGGGTGGCGAAATGAAGAAGCTACGTCATAAAGAAAACGAGAACGGGGGACGAATGGGATTCCATTAGGATCAACTGTATGAGGGCGCTGTTGATGGCTAAATTCGGGGCGTCGAAAAAGTTGAGAGACGGCCTGTTGGCTACCGGCGATGTCGAACTAGTGGAGTGGGTGCCGTCGAAAGAGGGCTTTGGGGGTTGCAGATATGGGGGAGGAGAAGGTCAAAACATGCTCGGCAAGCTGTTGATGGAGGTGCGTTCGGTGTACAGAAGAAACGATTAAAAAAACCTCACCCGTCTCCCGGGCGCCAGTCGGCGATATGGACACGTCGTTGAAGCACCCTTTTATGTGTATAGTAGCCGGTCCTACGGGGTGCGGCAAGAACACTTTCGTCAGTCGTCTCCCGCATTTCGCCTCGTTTATGATCGAACCGCCTCCGGAGAAGATCCTGTGGTGTTACGGCCAGTCTACGACCGACGTAGAGTTAATAGACGGTTTGCCGGATCCGAAGATCTTAGACGCGAAAACGAAGACGCTCCTCGTACTCGATGACCTTATGGAGGAAACGGAAAGTCGGGTCACGACCTTGTTCACTAAAACAAGTCACCACTGCAACATGTCCGTTGTGCAGCTTCTGCAGAATCTCTTTCCGAAAGGGAAAGAAAACCGCACCATCAGCCTAAATGCGCAATACGTGGTGCTGTTCAAGAGACCCCGGGACGCGGGCCAAGTGGGTCAACTGGCGAAACATATATCCGGGTAGAATCAAATTCTTGATGGAAGTCTTCAAAGACGCCACGTCGGAAGCCTACGGTTATTTCCTGGTGGACCTGAAACAAGAAACGCCGGAGACAGGGCGCCTGCGTACGAATACCTTTCCCGACGATCGCGTTCAGTACGTCTATGTGCCGAGAGTATAAAGCGGGGCACGCGTCACAGCGGACGTCATTCGTCGTCGTCAGCATGACAGAGCGCGTCAAGAGGCACATCCTGTGCCTGCAGATGTTGAATAGATACAAGAATATAAGGCTGAGAAAAGCCATACTCGCCAACGGACACGCCGACCTCACCTGTAGTATGTGCGACTGCGCGTACAACACTCTGAAGGGAATGTGAAATTGTCACCGTTTCAGGTGACTGTAGAAGGTCTCCCGCGGCGACAGCTCAGCGTCGTCTAGTTTCCGCAGGTCGTCCAGATACTCGTAGGGGAAATATCCCTTCGTTATTTCGCAGCCGTAGGCCTTCAGGAACTCATCTTAGCTAAAACCGGGGGCCAGGTAGTTGGTAATGTCCAGGAACTTGAGCGTCTCCGTCGCTAGACACATGAAGTTGTTCTGACGTTTGATCGTAAAGCCGATGACACGTTCTTCCCTTCGGACATGAGAAGGGGGGTGAGGTACTTCTTGACAACGTTCAGGTCGTACTTGCCCGAGTTGAAACCGAGGACGGGGAGCTGACGTAGGTGCGCCAAAAGGCGGTAAGCGAGTACGGTGTACGGGTTCGTCTTCTTTCCCTCCTCCTCCTCCGCTTCACACTTGACGTCCCATTCGGTTTGGAGCGCGGTGATCTCTTAGAAGGTAGGTTGGTACGAGGTTCGCAGAGCCGCGTATGCCCCATCGCTTATGGCTTCCAGGGCGGTCATCAGGAGCATCGCGAGGTCGTTCGAATCCCCGGTCGTGACGAAACACCGCGCCGTCTCGTGGCCGGGGACGTTCGAGGCGAGACTCACGCTGAGAAGTTCGAGCCTGGCTAGCTACCGACATTTGTCGCTGTCCGACGGTAGGTCATGCCCGTCGAAGTAGCAATCGAAGTCGAACGTCGCCCTGTACGGATAGTAGCGCAGAGAATCCTCCACGTGGATACCCTCGTCCTCCAGCTGTTGGAACACGGACGGGTTCGGATGGTAGACACCGCCGGGGTAGACGTGACGGACGCCTCCCTCGCACGTAGCTTCGTGGCGCTGCAATAGAGTAGCGCTTCGCCACAGCGAGTCACCGCACTTACCGCATACGTACGTGTGACAGAACATGGAAACGTTTTTTATGTACGAATAGTGAGTGTCGTACAAGTTCACGTTCATAGTAGGGGGATAGCGGAATACCGAGCGTTGGACCAGTTGGGCGGTCGTCTTCCCGGGTTCCTCCGCCGCCGCCTCCAGTCGATACACGATCACGTTGGTTTGGAAGACCGTCTCCACCCGAGCGAGTTCGATCAGAGGAACGCCGGCGAGAGCAAAGGCAATCACCCCTGTGGTGTAGTCGGCGTACAGCTTTAAGGTCGGGGCCCGCAAAGCAGTTATGACAGCGCCTCTATGAAGCGCCAGACAACGGAAGAGACACAGGGTATCGGTGTAGGGTCTACTGTGAGTATCTTTCCCTAGGGCGATAACCCCCCTGTTGGCGAGCAGGTAGGCAGGGAGTCGCACGTCTAGACAGCCGATAGGTTGGTGAATTATGGCGTTGAGGAAGAAGGTGACGTTAGTTACCAATTCGGCCGACCACCCCGAGTTGGGTCTCTGCGCTATGACGTACTGTAGGACGTCGGGTTGTCGGATGCGTTCGAGGAACCGCTCGAAAGCTTGGCTACTGGTAATCAGAGCGGGCGTCTCAAGGTAACGACCACAGCAGTTGCACGACGAGTGAAAGTATCTGTAGCGCCCCCTCTCCTTGTGCCTGAGAATAAAACCAAAACTGAGGTTGGTTTTAAAGGCGCGAGTCTGCTCCTCGAACATGAGCCTTAGTCGAAGGTCGAGCGCGCCCGTGTTCAAGGTGGACAGTTGATAGTTATATATCGACTGGATAGGACCGCCCGTCGTGAACGTGCGTATACTCGCCCAGTGCTCGTGAACGATCCGTCGTAGGGTTCGTTAGGAGGGTCGGGGGTCTTGCTTTTTCTTTTGTCACCATAGTTCGTCTTCCTCATATGTTTCAACATATTATATCGATAGGTATACAACCGCTCGCAGTTCGGGCATTTGTATTCCTGCCGGGTCCCGCAGTCGCTCTTCAATTGACTCTTTAGACTATGACGGGAGGCGTAAGTCCGATGGCAGTTCGGGCATTCGTGCGGTTTGCATACGTGCCTCTCTAGGGGATCGACGGGTCGACCGCACACAGCGCAGACCGGGTGTTATGCAGATGTAGCAAGTCATAAATGGATAAAATATTACTATAAACAAGGAGATTGTAAAGGTATATAGGAAACATTTTAAAACACTGAAAGAAATAATTGGCAATGGCACAATACAACATTCTGAAGCTATATTAAGACTGTGAAATAAAGGAAAGAACAAGGGGGTCATAGCTTGAAATAATTCCAAGAATGTCTACATTTAAATATTAGAAAGGAAATCTTTTCTATCAGTCATACAACTATGGCATTTTTTAAGGGTGTGTGAGCCGGGATCAACCAGCTTGGTAATTAAAAGACTTCAACTGAACAGCACCTCTCACTATGGTACTAAAATCTGTTGCATTAAGTAATATCAATAATTCTTATAATTCCATCTAATACTAAGATCTGCATGAATGCAGTTCCACTGGATTTTGTACTGTAACTGAATAGTCATACTTTGCTGAACCAAAACAGAGGTAGTTGACGTATGTTATCATTAATAATTCACGGCAACTGGAGGAGTTAAAGTTCCTGAAGGTTGTGTTTACATTATTGCGTATTTGTCTGAACCATCTATACAAGACACCTTCTGAATACAGTTCTTTGTCCAACAGGATGTTTAGATATAAGATTACTTTGTTACTCCAACTTCCATTCACTCTTGAACCACTGAAATCATGTTTCTTATATAATCGAGCAGAACTTGTAGGAAGATAACCATCAACATTTCAATGATTTACATATGAAAAGTTGCATATATACATGTCTACATCATGGCTGTGTCCTTATAGCCTGATTGCCACGGCCCGATCACACATCTACCAATTTGAGGAGTGGTTCTTGCCCAGGGATGTGTTCGCTCAATCAATATGGCGCTCTTGCAGGCCGTCTTTTCGGCATTAGAAGCGAATGATCCCTTATGACTTCACTCTTCAATACCTTCCGACCTGTGTTTAGGCACCGTCATCCACAAAGAACTGTGGTTCGCCGTCCAATGACTGTGGGTTCAACGCCAATCTGTGTCCCGTGTCGTCTGTTCTTTCGCAATGCCGACAGTGCTGGGCTTGATCCAATGCATTTACCAAATGTTGACAGGGCAGACACTGTAGCAGTAGACGTCTTCAAATTGTCAAAGTTGATAGCAAGTTGATCAATGGCAGGTCCAATAGTTGTAGGGTCTTCACGAAGTTGTGCAATTAGGCTATCATGAATCCGCGTACATCATCTTGTCCTATCGCAAGATACAGGAGGTGGGCATGCATCATCTCATCGTGAACTGGCAGGAAGTTGTGATTGTGAAGGTCGAAATGTTTCGCGAGCACATGTTGCATCACGTCGAATGGTGGTGTACAGGTCAGTGATGTGTTCATCGGAATCAGCATACACCATTGCTTTCGCCAAACCTAGCAAATAAGGACGTTCCGCCTTCATTATGAACTGTCGTGAGTTCCACAAGAATCGCCAAACTGCTTGCAAAAGATGGAATTAGCACTTTTCACACAAGTTTTTAATATTTCAATGAAACAGTTTCTGACATCTTGCTAAGATCATTATCTATTTTTTTAAATAAGTTTCACAAATATTTTCATCATCAACTCACAGATTTAGCCAACTAAATATGTTGACCAAAATGATATTTATTTTCTGCGTCCCGTACGACATGCCGCTTTTTACCAATTACATTTTCACAAGAAGTTATTGTGCAATGTTGGCAATTGAAAAAGTTATCGTATGTTTATCACATAACAGTTGGTGTTTGCATGGTTGTGTGTTCTAAAAATAAACAAATTACCTCAGGATGTCCCGTAGGACACGCATGGAATCGCCCAATAGTAATATATTACACTGTGATGTAATTGACCCAGGCCTGATGCTACACCTGTTCACCTTTTTCTATGCTTTATTAATTTTCGACCACACAGTATGACATTGGACCAAATCAGGATAATGGATTCACTGTTGTATCCAGGATCCTATTTATAATTGGATCTAGCGCTATATTAAATAAAATATATTATTATTATTAACTCACTATATCTTTATAAAGAGGACGAAAAAGATTAACATATTATCACACATCTTGACTGATGTATGTGCAAGAGAGAACATTATAAATTTCACTGGTTAATAATTACAAAAAAAAACATGGACAATAAATAAACATGTATCAACTCATTGTTTCAATAATAGTAATTATAATAATACTGACTTATTTAGCGCCAATATCATCGGTTAATCCAAGCTGAATGGCGCAAAAAATCAAAGGATTAAGCGTTCTCATTGTCATGTACAGAACAATAGTTGTCAACAGATGGATGGAATTGCAAAGAAGCTAAGGAGAATATGCAGTATTCAAAAGATAGATATTTAGATGACGTCGAAATTAAACTATATTTCTTACTGACTCAACACCAACAGGGAGTAAGTTAAATAAAGTTGCTGCATCGACCGAAAAGGTTCGAGTTCCAGCATTCGTCTTAACTATGGGAATAAAAAGTAGATCAGAGTCTGCCGACCGAAGCTGTTTACGTTTCTTAGCTGGAGCAAGCATTGACTGTAGGTACGCACATTATTTGGATGACAGGGCTTGATAAGTAATTGTATAGATCTTGAAAATAATGCGATATCGCACAGGTAGCCAAAGCAGTGATTTTAGAAGTGGCACTGAGCCAGAAAAACGAGGAGATCGTGTAACTACCCTTGCCAAACAATTTCGGACACGTTGAAGTTTTATAATGTCCTAGCTAGCTATATTATAAAGGAGGGAATTGCAATAGTCAATTATGCTGCTAACAAGAGCTGTTGCAATAGGTTTAGCAACAGAAAATGACATACCGGCGAATACGACGAATATCACGGATGTGATAAAACAGCAGCGAAACATTTGAGATATAAGTTGTCTAAAATTGAAGTTAAAGATTACTCCTAGATTCCGCGCCGAGGTTGCTAGTGTGATATGCTGACTTAAAATACGCGTTGGGAAAAACATCAAGTTTACCACGCTGCATTGGACTACCAATGATGAGAAATTCAGTCTTATTTGTATTTTACTTTAATTTGTGATTATACATCTAATGGATGATATCTTGGAGGCAATCACTAAGCTTGTTAAGATTTGTATCCGGGGTAGCCAAAGAAATGTAGATATGTATATTGTCAGTGCCAAAACTTTATCACAACACATTTGTGCTTTTCATTTGACGTTGTATCACCAAACCGACTTCAGTCGTGTACCCTGGGCATTTTCTGGGGAGTTTGAATAGCATCAGCACTGGATTTTGAAAGATGTTGGAGACAACCTCAACTTCTTTACGATTATTTCGCGAAAAGAACTTCAATCATTGTTGGTGCAAGCATTTTCATAGCACATTTGCATTATAAAGAACAACTTTTATTACGACATCCATACGTTGGTTACTACGGGAACACATACCAATATTCCAAACGTATGACTAATATTAGGATTAGATGTGTACCTCATCCATGTATATTATTACAAATAATAGTCAAATTTTAAAAATTATGCACTTTTGGGGAAACGACATTGGGATTTTACTTTGAAAAACCATACATTCAACCAATGATTATTCATAAACACAACTAGCGTGGTATATACACATTAGATACATTCAAATGTGCCATAACATCCCGTATTATGACATAAACGTGCCTTCCACAAGCGCTAACATTTGTGTTATTTGTCTTAACATAACACAATTTAACTGGCATTAGTCACACATAAAATGAGTAATATATATATATATAGTTTTGGAGAAAACGGATGTCGTAATAACATTCCTTAAAGGGTCGCTACACTATTTTGATTTCAAACAAGTCTGACGATTTTGACGAGTCTGACGATATGAAAAAAATATATAAGATGTCAAACATCAAGATGGACATGCCTTTTTGGGGTACTCCTTATCTTTGAGACGCTATACGATGATCATTATGATTATGATTTTATTATAGAAAACCATGATACAATGCTTTCGACGGTACATGTTATGCCTACATGGTTACACAGTTTCTATGTTGACTGAGTATGCTACGTATTGACAATTGCATTGCATTTGTTCAGCACTGAAACAAATGGCTATAGGGTCAATATTGTAGTGTCGTGATTATGTCAAAGTCCAAGGTCGTTTATTTGGCAAATTACCAATGCAACCTTTGCCCTTACCTATTCTAGCATCTGGACAGACGAGATGTGGGTGTTC
This sequence comes from Paraescarpia echinospica, assembly GCA_020002185.1. Lineage (NCBI taxonomy): Eukaryota > Metazoa > Annelida > Polychaeta > Sabellida > Siboglinidae > Paraescarpia > Paraescarpia echinospica. The sequence continues at coordinate 12,849,091 of CM034538.1, forward strand.
AGTCAACAGTTTTGAAAGTTTACAAGACATTAAATATTGCCAAATAAGGCAGCGACAGAATCTGAAGGGGCGTAGGTTTCCTACTAACCATATGGCACTCCAGTGGCTTTACCACGATCGAGTTAGTAGTTTAGTTATTGTGATATGACGTGACGCAGTGCGTGCGTGCGCGCGTGCGTGCGTGCCTGCATGCGAACGCGTGTAGCTATGGCAGGTTTTACTGTTCATCTTCTTGGATTGGCTTCGAATAATATATCATGGTGGATGTAGTTTACAGCTATACACGTAGTTTTTGTCTATATATGCATATAAGATAAATTCAGTGATATCACATACAGATAGCAGTCAGATTTATGGAGTTCAGTTAGTATACAATTATACACATTAACTAAATATATAAAATATTAATTATACTAAAACATTTCCAATATATAAGTAGCATTATACAAGTATTAAACATGGACTATTTATTATGTGTAAATGGATATAAATAATAATAATAATATTTTATTTTGTTAAGCGCCACATCCAACATTGTTCACAGCGCTTTACAACTATATACAAGTGTATGTTAAAAGTAATGCATTTGAATACAAACAATAGTTGTTATATCACAGATAAAATGAACTGATTATAATAGTAATTAAAACAATAAATATAGTAGAGGTAGAAAAGAAATATGATGTAAAATATCATCAAATAAAATAGTTAAGATCATATTATTATTATTGTTAATAAATAAACTAAAATTAATGTAAACATCAATAAATTAGGCTAAAATGTATACGAAAAGTTATTAAATAGATAAATAAATAATAAATAAACGTTAAACATCAATCAGCTATGATAAAACAGTGTTGGTAAGGGTCAGAGTTATATATACACTGGTAACACTTGACGGCAGAGCGTTCCACACTGCTGCCGCTGCGTGAGCAAATGTACAGTCACCGGCTCTGCTGCGTGTTCTCGGAACAACTAGTGCGTTCGAGTTAGCAGACCGAAGACGTCTGGCTGGCATGTAGACACGCACGAGTTTCTGCATGTAGACAGACGAGAGGCCTTCGTGCAGCGCCTTGTACGTAAGAACAGCGATCTTGAATGCAATGCGCTGTTGAAATAGGTAGCCAGTGCAGTTCGTGAAGAATAGGGGTCGCTCTTTCACAACGAGCCTGTCGAGTAATAAGGCGAGCGGCAGCATTCTGGAGTTGCTGCAATCGACCGATGTTATTGGTTGTGGTACCGAACAGTAGAGAGTTGCAGTAGTCCAAACGGGATGTAATCATGGCATTGACTACCCGTACCGCTGTCGGTTGAGTGAGGTAACGGCGTATCAACCCGATGTTGCGCAGGTGCAGCGAGCAAGTGCTGATAGTACGTGACACTTGCATAGTCATATCCAGGGGTATTATGCATGAACCGAGACAATGAGCGTTGTCTTGGACTATTTACGAACGTCGGGACTTTGACGGGATAATCGCTATGCACGAACACAGACAACTAGAAGTCTCGGACTTTCCGCTGGACGAAACGACACGATTTTTAGGCCCGCGATAACGCTGGCCTAAACGCAGTTGTCTCTGACTATTTCGTAATTAATGGCTGCCATTGGCATTGTATTTTATGTGATCGGATGAGTTGATGAGACCAATTACTGCATTCTAGCGCCACAACAGCAATACAAATGTCACAATGAATCAATGAATTCTTTAATCGAACAGAATCAAACCACTTTTCAGGTAAGTCAGTAGTTATTATCGAACTTTACCGTGCATATAGTGTGTGTAACGACTAATGGCATGTGTGTCCAATCGATAAACCTTATCAGAGATACCGGGTATCACTGGATCTTTCATTACATACGTTGTTAGTCGGATATAGTCACTGGAAGTATGATAATCCGACCAAAAGTTATCATGTTCGACGAAATATTAGGCCCTACGCAAACAGGATTTTCGGACGACGCATTTTACTAGAACATCTATCAGAAAAGGTGGTAGGTCTACTACCGGTACCGCATCGCCGTCGAGGCAAATCGGCGATAGTGATGAAAGCATATATTTCACCTTTTTGTCCGACTGTCTACGTAATTGTACTCGACTTGAGTTGTAATAGTCATAGGAAAGACAATGAACGGCCCCGTTGCATCTTTCAAACACGCTTATACTACTATAGTCTATAGACCATTCCATAAATAATAAAGCATGTTTCCGTCGTTGAACCATCGTATGTCACAGTAAACATCTTTTCTAACAACTTGTTTGCATTTCATCGATGTAATATAACGGCTATATATAGTTATTTAGAATATTGATAATTTTTGCAAGTGTGCTTAGATTGTTTACAAAACAGCATGTCAAACCTAGCATTCGATTCGACCAGCAATACTGTAGGCTAGCCAGTGCCAGTGCAGTGTAGCGATTATTTTTTCAAACAAGGGTCAAGGCCATTTTTAATACGAATAAATAATATTCGAATCATGATAAATTAAAATACGAGTATTCAAGAGCAGGACATACTACGCATTTTCGAGTAACCAATATTTTATTAGATATGTATGGTGAGGTAAACAATGTTTCCTTAATTTATCAAACCAAGAATCCGGTAAGCCTACTTATTATGACCAGTTACTTATGTATATTCAAGGAATTTCATTATACACAACTATAATTTATGAATGTTTTTGAAACAAAAACAAATGGCCGCATGTTCATAGCATTAATATTGTTTGTCATAACACCTGAGCTACTGGGATATTTACTAGCTCTGATAAGACTGTCTGTAGTGTAGGCCAAGTTTCATGTCACTGTACAGTGTGCCTTTTTCATGAGATCTTGTCACACTACTCGAATATCAGAAGGAGGGAGCTTTTTAGTTTTTATAATTTTAAAATTAAGGATGCAGGATTTTGACCAGTGACAAAGGACATGTGACAATCACATGTAATTAAATGTAGACATACAATTACAAATCATCCTTCATCACCAACGTTGAAGGTATACACTAACAATTGTATTTTCAGCAGAATACACAAACAATTGGTGTCTAATTAATGTGTTTAAATATATGTTATTACTTGTGTTAAAAAAATCAAAATGGTAACAATAGCATAACTGATATTCAAATAGTTCATTCTGACATAAATTCTGACACTTCAGCATTGCAGTACAATATCTTCTGTCGTACGATTGCAGTCAAGTATATAAATGGTGCATACTAATTGTCTTATTGCCAAAACTGGGTTGACGTAACTTGCTATTGAAACAAAGGATAAGACTTTTTTTAAGAGGTAGTTACATTCTATCCATTTCGCTTGCTATGTTTCATTGATGATGCATCCTGGTTGCTTTAATTGTTCTATTTATAGGGCGAGCTATATTTTAGCTGTACCATTTCTGCGATTGCACCCTATTTCTTCATTTCACTATGCAGCCATTTTAAAATCTTCAACAACTGGCAAAGCTGTGATATCAGCAGAAATGGGTAGTGAGGCTAGAGTTATGCTTACTTCACATCCGTTGCTCAACTGGAAGTTATGTGCAGTGAAATTATACGCTCACATAATGAAAGCTGCTATTCAACTGAGAATTGTAGACATTGCTCCTGGCATGGGTCGACTCATCAGCAACTGGCAGAGTTCTCTGATCATGGTAGAAGTGGCTGGTGTCGTAGCAAACCCAGTGCATACTTTCGTGGACTTTCACACACAAATTACAAACTTCAGTGCATATTACATGGACTTATGCATATTACTTATCGTGAATTATGAACTATAATTCAGCGCATATTGCACGGATTTATGCACGTTACCTATCGTGAAATTATGAACATTTATATAATAACCTGGTGTTTTGGACATTAACCTTTGTAAAATATTATGAATGGTGCTGCACTGTTTACGTTATAATAAATTGCCTTGATGTTTTTTTCAATGATATCATGTTTTGTAAAAAAAAATTCACACTCAGTTATAGGAGCCAAGTTAACTTTAACTTCCCACACTATTACTTGATTGACCTATAAAATGTGTTCTTTTTATTTCCATGGTGAACTCATTTTGAATTCAGTCAAAATTTAGGGGAGTGATACATGTCCAATGTAAATCTGCTATGCACTGTTCAGTAAAAGGTCCTCTAGTACACAAAATGGTCCGGTAAATATTATTCTAATCACTGTTCATAGGTCAACTGTGAGCACTAGTTTAAATAAGTAGGCCATGTTAAAAGAGGCATGTACAAGGTTACACAGCATGAAATTATATATTAACAACTTCCATCCCTCAAACGTTGATTGCGCCACTTTCGAATTAATTTGTACTACTAGTAGGTTGCAGGGGTAGAACTTCAGCATTTATTTTACTAGACAGCAGGACTAGTAAAGACAAAAGTTTACTAGTCCGCCAAAAGGTTTACTAGTCCTGCAAATAAAAAACATAGCACAAATTTAGGTCACAACAATTTTATTTAAAACACAAAAAACCACAGTGTCATCCAGGCCTGGTGTTAACACTGCCTGTCAGTCAGTCAGTGTCACTCAGAGTCGGAGGCACTACTGTCATCACAGTCGGTGTCACTGCTGTCAGTGTAACTACTACAGTCGGGCCTTGGCCTAAGCGGCTGAGTGTCTGGCCTCCGGGCTCCACCAGCACTCCACAGCTCGATTGCCTCCTTCGGTTCAAATGCAGCGATGTCTGGTGAACTCAGCTGAATGGTCAACAGATCAGTCAGTCGATCTGCCTTCAGGACTGACCGGATGCTGCTCTTCGTCAGCTTCAGCTGACTGAAGCCTCTCTCCGCATCAGCCGAGCTGGCTGGCAGAGTCAGAATGGCATCAACAAGCCCAAGTATGTTTCCATACTCTGCCTGGTGGGCTGCATTGACACTAGACCATGTCAGCTGTCGCACGTCTGGGGACTGTTCATACAGGATCATCTTCAGAAGTGTCCACTCCGTCTCCACACTGGCAGTATCGATGCCAGCGTCGCGAAGCACAGGGCCAAAATGGTTGTTGAGTGTGGCCACAGCGTCATTTCCATAATCACCTGCAGCTTCATGCCACAGCTTGAAGCTAACGATTGATGATGCACGCACAACGTCCGAATTGCTGTCAACGAAGCGACCCTCCAGACAGCTGACCAGGTTGCCCAAGATTTGCAGTCGGGTCTGCTTGGCGAAGACAGCACCTGTGAGTGTCTCACCATGGAAGTCTTCCATGCACGCCAGGGCACGCTCCTTGGCAGTTGTGGTCTCTTGTACATCACAAGGGTGGCCACAACGGATGTCAGCGTGGCATGTACATCAGCAACTGTCGCAGTCACTGTCTCAGCCACCAGCGATAGCTTGCTCAGAACAAACAGCACATCGAGAAGGAAGTGTGCCATCTCGATGATGTCTCGTCGGTGCAGTGTCGCCAAGAAGCCAATGGCCTTTGCCTTGGCATCTCCGGAGCCCCCGGGCACTTGCATCTGCGTCAGATGCAGGACATATGCTGGATATCCCTTCACAAGGGCCTGCAGTGCCTTCAGCAGATATGGCAACCAGCGAGTGCCACCGACACGTGGTGGAAGGGCACATGGCAGAGACAATGTGTCGAATGCTGCCTTCAAGTTGCTATGGTTCAGTGGCGAGTGATGGTAGAACAAGTAGAGGCTCAGGAGGAGACCGCTCAACTTTGTGTACATGGGCAACCGACACAATGCGTCCTTATATGCAAGTTCCAGGCGATGCGCATAGCAGTGGATTGCTTGCAGACACGGCTGCTCATTTCGGAAGAGCGTGGCGACACCATTGGCTGATCCGGTCATAACAGCGGCGCCATCACTGCCGAATCCGACAAGCTTCTTCATGAGTGTCTCTTTCGGGATATGGAGGTAGCGCTCCACGACACCGTCAATTGCCCGCTTGATTGACGGAGCATCTGCCTTGCCGACGTTCTCAATAACAGCGAAGGCAGTAGAGACGACACCATTCACTGCATACCGCACATACACTATCTCCGCTTCCGTGATGGACGCATCTGTCGTACCGTCACTGATGAGGGCGAGAAAGTGAGCACTCTCCAGGTGCTGTGCGAGGTGACGGCGCTCAACCTCAGCGATGGCACGCATGAACTGCTTGCATGCCTTGTCATTCCGATAAGTGTTCCCCACATCAAGGCCCTTCTGTACGTCCAGGGTACACTGCCACACATAATCTGTGAACGGACGCCGGTGCTTTGCTATCGCGTTACAAGTCCTGAAACATCCAATGCAGGAAATATTAAATATAATAGTATTAAGTAAATACTGAGTATAGTCACAACATAACAACCTTCCTCAGCAAACAGTGAATACTAAAAACATCCTCGCTTTCAAAACAAAACTTGACGAAGATTTGAAGATGGGCAGGTTTAAATTTTAATAAAAGCACAACAATCACAAGACAAGCCACGTTCTCAAAACCAAAAATATGATGCATAAAGGCGGGAAATACAACACTAAATAGTATTACTTTTGAACCCGAAGATCCAGGCAAGTTATAACACAGATCTACATCAAATGCAAATTAATAATTTCCCATGGCATTGTTTACTGCACGGCACGCTTGAAATGAGAGATAACAGAGAAATGAGGGATAATAATTTAAACCATATAGTGCTAACCCTAACAAAGTACAATCAAACACAATATTTTTTTTACATTTTATAACATTATATCACATGGGTAACATAATTACCTAAACAAATGCGTCAGACGGTCCATGGTGGCCGTGTTCAGCGCTTGGATGGCTCGGTGGGCAGGTGCAGTGCCGGGACGGGCTTCGAACGCAGTTTGCCGGAAGACAGCTCGTGTGTGCGCCTCGCTTGTACTGTGTGCGCGTAGCGAGTCTGGACGAAAGTTGTCCGTGCCAGTCAAGAACGCATTCTTGCCACGGACACCAGTTACGTTGTGTGTCCTGCACACTTTGCAAAACATGAAATCGTTGTCGTCATCGTAGGACAGCCAAGTGTGGTCTCGTTCCCAAACCTTCAAATAGCCACGCTGTCGTTTCTGCTGGTCGTACAGCGTGTCCCGTTCTCGCTTTTCCACCTTGCGTTTAACTTCTGGTTTTGCAACCCCAGTTAAATAACGATGCATCGTGCGTAAACGTAACAAAATAATTAGTAATGAATTAACAAAATAATTGATGTAGAACTGAAGATGTGAACCGTATTCGAAATCCGCGCATTTGAAAATAGATTACAAAATAGACGCGAAAATGGACGCCAATTGCGCTCATTAGCCGGTACCCCTCTACATGATATGCTAAGCCAAACAAAACGGTCGTTTCAGATTTCTATGTCACACAACAACCAATCAAAAGTACCGTTTCACTGTCGATTCACATTAGGTGAAGATTTACTTTGTCAATTGTACGGTTGGTGGCGCCACGCAACACGCTGATTTTTACTAGACAGCCGGACTAGTTGGTAGGCCGGGTTTACTAGTCCGCCGTAATCTTTACTAGTGTACGGACTAGCGGACTAGTGGGTAGTTCTACCCCTCACGGTTGTATTAAAAATTGGTACTTACAAGGTCACAGTTCATTAAAGTTTATATGTATTATTGTCTTTGACATTTGTAATCCCTCAAATGTCCAGTGTGCACATTTATTAATTAATTACGCCATTAATTACAGTACATACGTCAAATGTGAAATATAGGTCAAATAATTAGGTCATGTTCTAATAGCCATTTACAAGTTTACATAGCATTAAAGTAATTATATTAGCAATTTTGCACCCAAATGATAATTGCCAATTTCTTAATTCATTTTCACCTAAATTATGTCATTTATATGGAATTAATCCCGGTATGTAGGTCAAATCTAGGTCAAAATGGAATGTAGGTCAAGTGTGAAGGTCAAGGCAAGGTCACCAAAATTGACAATTCCTAAAGGGTTGTATCATGATTCACCCAGTGGGTGCATTTATAAATTAATTATGCCATAAATTCAGGTATGTAGGTCAAATGTGAAATATAGGTCAAATAAATAGGTCAAGTTATTATAGCCATTTAAAGGTTGCATAGTATTAAATTCATTATATTGGCAATATTCATACTTCAAATGTTAACAGTGCTCATTACCTAATTAATTTTCAGCTAAATGATGTCATTAATAAGAATTAATCCCATGCAGTGGACAAAATCTAGGTCAAAAGTGGAATGTAGGTCAACTGTGAAGGTCAAGTCAAGGTCACCAAAAATTGACATTTCCTTAAGGGTTGCACCATTTTTGATTTCACATACGTAAGTTAAAAGGTTCCAATGTTATTACTATTTTCCAATCAAATAAATGCAGTCCTCCTGCAGACTGTGCACAAGAAATGGACTAAAAACCAATAGACAAAAAATGCCACCATTTTAAGATTTAAAAATTGAATAGCGCCGCAAATATTGAAGATATCAAAAAAATTCAAAAAGGGTAGTAAACTACATATCATTATCCATCATGTAGCACCATTTAAATGATGATATAATATATTCTATTTTGTTGTTGACATACCTATCATTGTGACATTTGTATTGCTGTTGTGGCGCTAGAATGCAGTAATTGGTCTCATCAACTCATCCGATCACATAAAATACAATGCCAATGGCAGCCATTAATTACGAAATAGTCAGAGACAACTGAGTTTAGGCCAGCGTTATCGCGGGCCTAAAAATCGTGTCGTTTCGTCCAGCGGAAAGTCCGAGACTTCTAGTTGTCTGTGTTCGTGCATAGCGATTATCCCGTCAAAGTCCCGACGTTCGTAAATAGTCCAAGACAACGCTCATTGTCTCGGTTCATGCATAAGACCCCTGATCTCGTTGATTACCCACAGTAGGGCTGTCTCGGTCGAGTGGTTTCGCTTGTATGCGGACTGAAATGTGTCCGTAAGTGATTCATTGGCTAGGCTAGGTGAATGTTCAATCTGTTTCCCACAATCTTTTCAATCACTTTCGAAAGTTGGGACAGATTGCTGACTGGGCGGTAGTTACTTAAGGTATTCTAACACAGTGACGGCTTCTTCAGAAGAGGATGGCCAAGTGCTCGCTTTAGTTCACCCGGCATTGTTCCTTCCGCATTTGTTATATCGGCAACAATGATCGCAAGTGCGTCAGTGTTCTGTTTTACATGATCGGATGGTAACGGATCAAGTGTTCAAGACGTACACATTCTAGCGATGATAGCCGTTATTTCACGTGTTGTTGTAGGTGTAAATGTGTCAACTGGTGTGACAAAGCGACGTGTTTTACGCGGCGGTGTCACGCGATGTCTGGCAGCATGTAAGCCGAGTCGAATTTCAGCTACCTTGTTGTTCAAATAGTCCGAAAATGAATCGCAACAGGCAACGACGGAGTCATATTCGGGATACGAACGCGATGGCTTCCCACTCAGTGATTTCACGATGTTGAACATGCTTTTGTTGTCAGCGTCCAGAAGTTTGTCTCGATAGTAGTTGGCATGGCATGCAGTGTGAAAATCCTGAAACAAATTGGTACACTTGAACAACGCATTGTTCATGACAAAATACTCCTAATTTTGTATCAACGGGTCTGTCAAAGTTTGAAATAGATTTGAAACAATCTCTTCAAATATAAATTAACTCGTATTTTACATGTTATTTAAAACAGTAAATTATTAATAATAAACACATTATTTTATTCAATGTTGTAAAATAACAGGTTGGATATATGAATGCTCACATTGGGTAATAGGCTAATATTAGTCCTTTTTCGGACGGAATATTGGGTCTAGTCAGCGAGCCCCGTGCTTTTGTTTACACGCTGTCTCACGCTCCCCGCCAGAGGCGCTATTTGTATTACTTGTCACGGCTTGCCTATACGGCATTGATTGAGTTAGATATCTTTCCGTAGGTATAGAATCGGTGGTAAGGGTGGTTGTTGTTTCACTGTAAGCCATTGCTGGTAGTGATGATATATACAGATCAGTGGTTTGGACTGATCTGTGATGTAATCGTGTTTTCCCATCTGTTTCCAGAGACGATAAAGTGGATTAAAGATTATGAATTCTGCCACCAAGCTGCCAGTCGGTTGTGAGGCCGCCGCCGACCCTTTCACGGACCAGTACGCCGACGGAGTTGCCGCGGCGCTCCCCCAGTTCTACTCCCGCACGCCGGCCTACAAGCATTGGCTGTCGTCCGTCGTCAAAGGACGCGGCAAGACGATCCTCGACGCCGCCTGTGGAAATGGGTATGTAGTCGAGTGAACTAAACACCCGTTTACACAAATAATTGTGTTCCCATTCGTATCTGACTATGTACTATTTGATAATTGTGTACCACTGCGAAAAACATGCTTCAACACAATTGCGATAACTATAATTGTCCTGGCGTTTGGCGTCTGGTGTGTAACATGCAGGGTCCAACACAATACCGCATTAACGCTTTTAAAACATTAAAACAATTATACAGTTACATCCACGGGTACATAATAGAGTACAGGCCAGAACGGGAATTTCAAAGTTGTTAATCTTACGCTGATATTCCTCACACCACGAGTATTCTTAGCAATAAATCACTGTAGGAACAATAGTCCTACATAATTCTTTTATTTCCGTGTGATTGTTTTCTAACTTTATGAACTAAGAAGCGTTGTACAGTAGCTGCCCAAAGGCTCATCCATTTGCTCTGTTCTTGTTGTGTACATACGTCTCCTGGTGGAGGTTTTGTGTGTTTGGGAAGATGTCTGCAACGTGTTTTGTCACTGTTTCTGTGCTGGTCATTCTTGTGAAATCGGCGGAAGCGTTTTTCAATCATCAACTGGTTTGGATGAGCTCCGCCATGACACCACTGTACTACAAAAGGGAGGACCTTCTGAGTTTGCTATGCAGCAATGGCATACCCCCAACCCTGATACTGACATTCTGATCCAACACGCAAAAAGAAGAGCAAATAAAAAAGTGGCTCTAGAGGAGGTGTGAGAAACACACTAAGGAAAATGCCTACTACTGATCATTCTCTCCAATGTACGCTCCCTTCACAACAAACCTGCATGCTAAACTGGCAAATATCATTCGTTATGATGTTGCTATCGCATGTTTGACCGAGAACTGGCTATCTGAACTGAAAGCAGACAGTGATATTGAAATTTGTACCACTGTTCGCGTTGAAAGAGACAAGACAAAACAGAGAAAAGTATCGATTTTAGTGTTTGCATGTAGGTCAGTAAAAGGTGGGCCACCAACTTCTGTGTGAGAGAACAAGTCAGTACGAGATACTACGAAATTGCAACTGTGTCATTTCGGCCCCACTACCTTCGCCGTGATTTTGGACGTGTCGTCGAGTGTTACAATGCGGCGCAAAGTAGGTCAGTAAACCAAGCCTGCACTGGAGTTTTGCTTACGTCCGTATGCCCATGCAGACATCCAGAAATGTACACGTGCATACATAGCTATAATTAAATATGTAAATGACACGTGGTAATTGGGCTGCACATGCCTTATAAAATTACTACTATTAAATTTGTTTGAAAAGATAAGTATGGTATGCATTAAATATACATGAATTAATGCAGTGTATGTAGATTGCATACTTGGGTAGTGTATAAGTAACTATGCCTACAGTATCTTTGTTTCATTACTAGCATCAAACAATCTATATAAAGGACTATACACATTTCAATTAGTGTGCACAGTGTACGTTATATCTTGCGCGACTGTTACACGGATAACATTATTTTACTCTTATTGTTATAGGAATATGCAAAATATGACGACTTAATTATATATAATAATAATAACGTTTTTATTTCAGACAAGCATTGTGTTCATATTGGAAAAAAGTACATCAATAAAAACATAAAACGATATAAAATAGACACATAAATAAATAAAGATAATAAATAAATATATTAATTAAACATGATATTTAAATTTATTTTAAAGTTATACAGAGCCTTGATTCACTGATTCTGCAACTGCGACGTACCGTTTATTCACTAGAGGTCAGCACTATATTCATTAGCAGTCAGCCCTTGCACTCACTAGTCACTAAGTAGCACTAATTAGACACTAAGACTGTTATTTAGTACTAATTAGCTAGAGGTCAGCACGAGCAGTCTTAGTTAATGTGCTGACCTAATCAATAATTAAACACAAGTATGTAATAGTCATTAATTAGGCACTAATTAGCGACTAATTAGAGAGTTGTTTATTCACTAGAGGTCAGCACTAGCAGTCTTAGTGACTAATTAGGGTTAATTAGTATTAATGATTGACTAATTAATTATTACTAATTAGCCTCAATTAATTATACTAATTAGTCACTAAGTAGCACTAAGTAGTCGCTAATTAGTCACTAAGTAGCACTAATTAGTCATTAATTAGCAATAATTAGTCACTAATTAGCACTAACTAGTCACTAATTAGCAGTAATTAGCACTAATTAGTATGGGTATATGGTTATATGTGTGGTTATGAGGTTTGTTGCGTGGTTATATGTGTGGTTATGAGGTAGTGACGTTTGCGCTGAAATAAAAGAAGCGCTCACAGTACGGGTCATGACCTAAGATCAAAGGAAAGTCGGCAAAGATCAAAGGGAAGATCAAAGGATTTGTCGGCATGAGGTAGCTCAGGAGGTAGCCCAGCGAAGACAGGTTACTTATAAAAAAGTTTGATTGATGGTTTATTACGCCAGCACTTTTTATGATCTAGTTTTGTAGTGCTGCACTCTAGTGAATATAAGTTGAAATAAAGTACACAGTAGCGCCTCTAGTGATTATCGGTAATGCATTATAAATCAATAATCAATAATTAATCGAAAATCAATAATCGATATTATGTGGTTATATTTGTGTGGTTATATGGGTATATGGTTATATGTGTGGTTATGAGGTTTGTCGCGTGGTTATATGTGTGGTTATGAGGTAGTGACGTTTGCGCTGAAATAAACTGTATTGTGTGTTTGCGAACATTTTACGTTCCTGTGCAATTCCGTCTAGCTATTCTCCGGTTAATGCAACTAGAACGCCGGCTGTATTCTGCGCGAGCTGGTAATACAACGCCGAGGCCGCTTACTTATAAAAACTGTGCGCCTGATTTGCCGTGAGCCAAAACGATATGCTCTAGTTAGCGCGGGCGCTGCTTACACCTGGCGCTAGGCAGTGAAGCTGTCGAGATATCGTATGTCGCATTCTTTAGCTAGCAGTGGCATAGTTGTCGCCTCTGCTGCAGTTGTATTGAAGTTTATTTTATTGGCCTAGCGCGGCCGGTTTTAGCCGGCGGATAATTTTGTAACGAAAGCTAGCTCGCTGACGCTGCGTTATTAAGGTGTACGCAATAGTTGGAATATAGAGAAGTACTGGATTTGGATTTATTGGCCTAGCGCAGCGAATTCATAACGAAAGCTAGCCGAATAAATAAATAAGGCTGTTGCTGCTGTATTGAAAGGTGGGTCGTCTTTATTGAGTACACTAAAAGCGGTGTTAGCTGCAGTTTTTTCGGTTTATAGGCGGCCTAGCCTAGGAGTTCTGAATATAAAATAATCCAGGGAAGGCCGAAACCCTGTCTGGGACGAGGCGTTGCCGGTTGCGGGGGACGAGGTCGCGGCATTGTCGCAACAACAGCGGTCGGAAGATGTTGTTGTTGTTCGTTGAACACGATAGGACGCGTCGGGGAGCGAACATCTAGACCGCCCGTTGGCAAGTCGATGGGCGCTCGTCGCTGACCGTTAGCAGGTGTTTTTCCCTGTCACAATCTACACTGTATATTTGGACATCTAAAACATAGTCATTATATATACTGTATGTATTTGAACACCTAAATACACAGCCACTATATACACTGTGTGTATTTGGACACCTAAAGACATAGTCACTATATACACTGTATGTATTTGGACACCTAAAACATAGTAATTATATATATACTGTATGTATTTGTACATCTAAATACACAGCCACTATATACACTGTGTATATAAAAACATAGCCGCTATATATACTGTATGTATGTGGACATCTAAAAAATAGTCACTATATACACTGTATGTATTTGGACACATTAAAACATAGTCACTGTATGTATTTACATACCTAAACATAGTCATTATATATACTGTATGTATTTGAACACCTAAATACACAGCCACTATATACACTGTGTGTATTTGGACACCTAAAGACATAGTCACTATATACACTGTATGTATTTGGACACATTAAAACATAGTCACTATATACACTGTATGTATTTGCATACCTAAAAGCATAGTCACAATCTACACTGTATGTTTGGACACGTAAAACATAGTCATTATATATATATATATATATATATATATATATATATACTGTATGTATTTGAACACCTAAATACACAGCCACTATATACACTGTGTGTATTTGGACATCTAAAATATAGTCACTATATATACTGTATGTATTTGGACACCTAAAAGCATAGTCACTATATACACTGTATGTATTTGAACAGCTAATTACACAGCCACTATATACACTGTGTGTATTTGGACACCTAAGAACATAGTCACTCTATACACTGTATGTATTTGGACACCTAAAACAAAGTCAGTATATATACTGTATGTATTTGAACACCTAAATACACAGCAACTATATACACTGTATATATTTGGACACCTAAAAACATAGTCACTATATACACTGTATGTATTTGGACATCTAAAAAATAGTCACTATATACACTTTATGTATTTGAACACCTAAATACATAGTCACTCTATACACTGTATGTATTTGGACACCTAAAACAAAGTCAGTATATATACTGTATGTATTTGAACACCTAAATACACAGCAACTATATACACTGTATGTATTTGGACACCCAAAAACATAGTCACTATATACACTGTATGTATTTGCATACCTAAAAGCATAGTCACTATCTTTACCTTATACCTTATACTTATGTCTTAACCACTATGCGCTACACCTTATACCTTATACTTATGTCTTAACCACTATGTGCTACACCTTACACCTTATACTTATGTTTTAACCACTATGCACTACACCTTACACCTTATACTTATGTCTTAACCACTATGCACTACACCTTATACCTTATACTTATGCCTTAACCACTTATGCCTTAACCACTATGCGCTATACCTTATACCTTATACTTATGTCTTAACCACTATGCACTACACCTTATACCTTATACTTATGTCTTAACCACTATGTGCTATACCTTATACCTTATACTTATGTCTTAACCACTATGCGCTACACATTATACCTTATACTTATGTCTTAACCACTATGTGCTACACCTTATACCTTATACTTATGTCTTAGCCACTATGCGCTACACCTTATACCTTATACTTATGTCTTAACCACTATGCACTACACCTTATACCTTATACTTATGTCTTAACCACTATGTGCTATATCTTATACCTTATATTTATGTCTTAACCTCTATGCACTTCACCTTATACTTATGTCTTAACCACTATGTGCTACACCTTATACCTTATACTTATGTTTTAACCACTATGCACTACACCTTATACCTTATGTCTTAACCACTATGCGCTACACCTTATACCTTATACTTATGTCTTAGCCACTATGTGCTATACCTTATACCTATGTCTTAACCACTATGTGCTATACCTTATACTTATGTCTTAACCACTATGCACTACACCTTATACCTTATAGTTATGTCTTAACCACTATGTGCTACACCTTATATCATATACTTATATCTTAGCCACTATGCACTACACATTATACCTTATACTTATGTCTTAACCACTATGTGCTATACCTTATACCTTATACTTATGTCTTAACCACTATGCACTACACCTTATACCTTATACTTATGTCTTAACCACTATGTGCTATACCTTATACCTTATACGGCTCTCATACCAGAGGTGCTAACGTAGTGCTTAGGGCAGTGGACTCTCATATCAGAGGTGGTAATGTAGTGGTTAGAGCAGTGGACTCTTATACCAGAGGTGATAGTGTTGTGGTATGTGCTCTCATACAGAGGTGGTAGTTTAGCGGTTAGGGCAGTGGACTCTTGTACCAGAGGTGGTAGTGTAGTGTTTAGAGCAGTGGATTCTCATACAGAGGTGGTAGTGTAGTGTTTGAGCAGTGGACTCTCATACCAGAGGCGGGAGTGTAGTGGTTAGAGCAGTGGGCTCTCTTACCAGAGGTGATAGTGTTGTGGTGTGTGCTCTCATACAGAGGTGGTAGTTTAGCGGTTAGGGCAGTGGACTCTTGTACCAGAGGTGATAGTGTAGTATTTAGAGCAGTGGATTCTCATACAGAGGTGGTAGTGTAGTGCTTAGGGCAGTGGACTCTCGTACAAGAGGTGGTAGTGTAGTGTTTAGAGCAGTGAATTCTCATATCAGAGGTGGTAGTGTAGTGCTTAGGGCAGTGGACTCTCGTACAAGAGGTGGTAGTGTAGTGGTTAGAGCAGCGGACTCTCATTCAAGAGGTGGGAGTGTAGCGACTAGGGCAGTGGACTCTCATACATATGTGGTCGTGTAGTGTTTGAGCAGTGGACTCTGATTCCAGAGGCGGGAGTGTAGTGGTTAGAGCAGTGGACTCTCATACAGATGTGGTCATGTAGTGTTTGAGCAGTGGACTCTCATACCAGAGGCGGGAGTGTAGTGGTTAGAGCAGTGGGCTCTCTTACCAGAGGTGATAGTGTTGTGGTGTGTGCTCTCATACAGAGGTGGTAGTTTAGCGGTTAGAGCAGTGGACTCTCATACAGATGTGGTCGTGTAGTGCTTGAGCAGTGGACTCTGATTCCAGAGGCGGGAGTGTAGTGGTTAGAGCAGTGGGCTCTCTTACCAGAGGTGGTAGTACAGTTGTTAGGGCTCTCATACCAGAGGTGGTAGTGTAGTACTTATGGCAGTGGACTCTCGTACAAGCTCGTACAACAGGTGGTGGTGCAGTGGTTAGAGCAGTGGCTCTTATACCAGAGGTGGTAGTGCTCTCATACTGAGGTGGTAGTGTAGTGGTTAGAGCAGTGAATTCTCATACCAGAGGTGGTAGTGTAGTGCTTAGGGCAGTGGACTCTCGTACAAGAGGTGGTAGTGTAGTGCTTAGGGCAGTGGACTCTCGTACAAGAGGTGGTAGTGTAATGGTTAGAGCAGCGGACTCTCATTTGAAGAGGTGGCAGTGTAGTGGTTAGAGCAGTGAATTTTCATACCAGAGGTGGTAGTGTAGTGCTTAGGGCAGTGGACTCTCGTACAAGAGGTGGTAGTGTAGTGTTTAGAGCGGCGGACTCTCATTTGAAGAGGTGGCAGTGTAGTGGCTAGGGCAGTGGACTCTCATACAGAGGTGGTCGTGTAGTGTTTGAGCAGTGGACGTAAGGTATACTGCCCATTAACCTGCAAAGTGTGTTGCGGGCGTTTTGGGGCCCCGTCGTGGGGGCCCCTGAACCACGCCTAACAACCTCCCATATAGCACCGTTCTCCCTCGGTCACCTTGTATACCTTGCGGGTTAGTTAGCAGTATACCTTGCAGGTTAGTGGGCAGTACACATTGCAGGTTAATGGGTAGTACACATTGCAGGTTAGTGGGCAGTACACATTGCAGGTTAATGGGTAGTACACATTGCAGGTTAATGGGCAGTATACCTTGCGTCCACTGCTCAAACACTACACGACCACCTCTGTATGAGAGTCCACTGCCCTAGCCACTACACTGCCACCTCTTCAAATGAGAGGCCGCTGCTCTAACCACTACACTACCACCTCTATTTGAGAGTGCACTGCTCTAACCACAACACTACCACCTCTGATACGAGAGTCTTCTGCCATAACCGCTAAACTACCACCTCTGTATGAGAGCACTAACCACTACACTATCACCTCTGATATAAGAGGCCACTGCTCTATCCACTACACTACCACCTCTTGTACGAGAGTCCACTGCCCTAAGCACTACACTACCACTTCTGGTATGAGAATGCACTGCTCTAACCACTACACTACCACCTCAGTATGACAGCACTACCACCTCTGGTATAAGACGCCACTGCTCTAACCACTACACCACCACCTGTTGTACGAGCTTGTACGAGAGTCCACTGCCATAAGTACTACACTACCACCTCTGGTATGAGAGCCCTAACAACTGTACTACCACCTCTGGTAAGAGAGCCCACTGCTCTAATCACTACACTCCCGCCTCTGGTATCAGAGTCCACTGCTCAAACACTACATGACCACATCTGTATGAGAGTCCACTGCTCTAAACAATACACTACCACCTCTGGTACGAGAGTCCACTGCCCTAACCGCTAAACTACCACCTCTGTATGAGAGCACTAACCACTACACTATCACCTCTGGTATAAGAGTCCACTGCTCTAACCACTACATTACCACCTCTGATATGAGAGTCCACTGCCCTAAGCACTACGTTAGCACCTCTGGTATGAGAGCCGTATAAGGTATAAGGTATAGCACATAGTGGTTAAGACATAAGTATAAGGTATAAGGTGTAGTGCATAGTGGTTAAGATATAAGTATAAGGTATAGCACATAGTGGTTAAAACATAAGTATAAGGTATAAGGTGTAGTGCATAGTGGCTAAGACATAAGTATAAAATATAAGGTGTAGCACATAATGGTTAATTAAGACATAAGGTATAAGGTGTAGTGCATAGTGGTTAAGACATAACTATAAGGTATAGCACATAGTGGTTAAGACATAAGTACAAGGTATAATGTGTAGCGCATAGTGGCTAAGACATAAGTATCAGGTATAAGGTGTAGTGCATAGTGGTTAAGACATAAGTATTAGGTATAAGGTATAGCACATAGTGGTTAAGACATAAGTATAAGGTATAAGGTGTAGCACATAGTGGTTAAGACATAAGTATAAGGTATAAGGTGTAGTGCATAGTGGTTAAGATATAAGTATAAGGTATAGCACATAGTGGTTAAGACATAAGTATAAGGTGTAGTGCATAGTGGCTAAGACATAAGTATAAAATATAAGGTGTAGCACATAATGGTTAAGACATAAGGTATAAGGTGTAGTGCATAGTGGTTAAGACATAACTATAAGGTATAATGTGTACTGCATAGTGGCTAAGACATAAGTGTAAGGTATAAGGTGTAGTGCATAATGGTTAAGACATAAGTATAAGGTATAAGGTGTAGCACATAGTGGTTAAGACATAAGGTATAAGGTGTAGTGCATAGTGGCTAAGACATAAGTATAAGGTATAAGGTGTAGCACATAGCGGTTAAGACATAAGTATAAGGTATAAGGTGTAGTGCATAGTGGTTAAGACATAAGTATCAGGTATAAGGTGTAGCGCATAGTGGTTAAGACATAAGGTATAAGATGTAGTGCATAGTGGTTAAAACATAAGTATAAGGTATAAGGTGTAGCACATAGTGGTTAAGACATAAGTATAAGGTGAAGTGCATAGAGGTTAAGACATAAGTATAAGGTATAATGTGTAGCGCATAGTGGTTAAGACATAAGTATAAGGTATAATGTGTAGCGCATAGTGGTTAAGACATAAGTATAAGGTATAACATGTGGGTAGACATAAGCATAGTGGCTAAGACATAAGTATAAGGTATAAGGTGTAGCACATAGTGGTTAAGACATAAGTATAAGGTATAAGGTGTAGTGCATAGTGGTTAAGACATAAGTATAAGGTATAAGGTATAGCACATAGTGGTTAAGACATAAGTATAAGGTATAAGGTGTAGTGCATAGTGGTTAAGACATAAGTATAAGGTATAAGGTGTAGCACATAGTGGTTAAGACATAAGTATAAGGTATAAGGTGTAGTGCATAGTGGTTAAGACATAAGTATTAGGTATAAGGTATAGCACATAGTGGTTAAGACATAATTATAAGGTATAATGTGTAGCGCATAGTGGCTAAGACATAAGTATAAGGTATAAGGTGTAGCACATAGTGGTTAAGACATAAGTATAAGGTATAATGTGTAGCGCATAGTGGTTAAGACATAAGTATAAGGTATAAGGTGTAGTGCATAGTGGTTAAGACATAAGTATAAGGTATAAGGTGTAGCACATAGTGGCTAAGACATAAGTATAAGGTATAATGTGTAGCGCATAGTGGTTAAGACATAAGTATAAGGTATAAGGTGTAGTGCATAGTGGTTAAGACATAAGTATTAGGTATAAGGTATAGCACATAGTGGTTAAGACATAATTATAAGGTATAATGTGTAGCGCATAGTGGCTAAGACATAAGTATAAGGTATAAGGTGTAGCACATAGTGGTTATGACATAAGTATAAGGTATAAGGTGTAGTGCATAGTGGTTAAGACATAAGTATAAGGTATAAGGTATAGCGCATAGTGGTTAAGACATAAGTATAAGGTATAAGGTGTAGTGCATAGTGGTTAAGACATAAGTATAAGGTATAAGGTGTAGCGCATAGTGGTTAAGACATAAGTATAAGGTATAAGGTATAGCACATAGTGGTTAAGACATAAGGTATAAGGTATAGCGCATAGTGGTTAAGACATAAGTATAAGGTATAGCACATAGTGGTTAAGACATAAGTATAAGGTATAGCACATAGTGGTTAAGACATAAGTATAAGGTATAAGGTGTAGCGCATAGTGGCTAAGACATAAATATAAGGTGTAGCACATAGTGCTTAAGACATAAGTATAAGGTATAAGGTGTAGCGCATAGTGGCTAAGACATAAGTATAAGGTCTAAGGTAAAGATAGTGACTATGCTTTTAGGTATGCAAATACATACAGTGTATATAGTGACTATGTCTTTAGGTGTCCAAATATACACAGTGTATATAGTGGCTGTGTATTTAGGTGTTCAAATACATACAGTGTATATAGTGACTATTTTTAGATGTCCAAATACATACAGTGTATATAGCGGCTATGTTTTTATGTGTCCAAATCCATACAGTGTATATAGTGACTATGTTTTTAGGTGTACAAATATATAAAGTGTATATAGTTGCTGTGTATTTAGGTGTTCAAATACATACAGTATATGTAATGACTATGTTTTAGGTGTCCAAATATACAGTGTATATAGCGACTATGTTTTAGGTGTCCAAATACATACAGTGTATAGAGTGACTATGTTCTTAGGTGTCCAAATACACACAATGTATATAGTGGCTGTGTATTTAGGTGTTCAAATACATACAGTATATATAATGACTATGTTTTAGATGTCCAAATATACAGTGTAGATTGTGACAGGGAAAAACACCTGCTGACGGTCAGCGACGAGCGCCCATCGACTTGCCAACCGGCTGTCTAGATGTTTGCTCCCCGACGCGTCCTGTCGTGTTCAACGAACAACAACAACAACATCTTCCGACCGCTGTTGTTGCGGCAATGCCGCCACCTCGTCCCCCGCAACCGGCAACGCCTCGTCCCCGACAGGGTTTCGGCCTTTCCCCCGGACATGTTCCCCAGCATCCCCCGGAACTCTCGCTCACGGTGCTCCACCAGGTGTGCGACCCCCGCCGCAGAACCCCCCAAGAATCCCGCGCCTTGTTCTGTCGCGCGGTGGATTATTTTATACTCAGAACTCCTAGGCTACGCCGCCTATAAACGGATAAAACTACAGCTAACACCGCTTTTAGTGTACTCAATAAAGACGATCCACCTTTCAATACAGCAACAACAGCCTTATTTATTTATTCGGCTAGCTTTCGTTATGAATTCGCCGTGCTAGGCCATTAAATCCGACTTCAGCACTTCTCTATATTCCAACTATTGCGTACACCTTAATAACGCAGCGTCAGCCAGCTAGCTTTCGTTACAAAATTATCCGCCGGCTAAAACCGCCCGCGCTAGGCCAATAAAATCAACTTCAATACAATTGCAGCAGAGGCGACAACTACGCCACTGCTAGCTGCTAAAGAATGCGAGCCACCGCCATCTAAAGAATGCGACATACGATATCTCGACAGCGTCACTGCCTAGCGCCAGGTGTAAGCAGCGCCCGCGCTAACTAGAGCATATCGTTTTGGCTCACGGCAAATCAGGCGCACAGTTTTTATAAGTAAGCGGCCTCGGCGTTGTATTACCAGCTCGCGCAGAATACAGCCGGCGTTCTAGTTGCATTAACCGGAGAATAGCTAGACGGAATTGCACAGGAACGTAAAATGTTCGCAAACACACAATACAGTTTATTTCAGCGCAAACGTCACTACCTCATAACCACACATATAACCACGCGACAAACCTCATAACCACACATATAACCATATACCCATATAACCACACACATATAACCACATAATATCGATTATTGATTTTCGATTAATTATTGATTATTGATTTATAATGCATTACCGATAATCACTAGTGGCGCTACTGTGTACTTTATTTCAACTTATATTCACTAGAGTGCAGCACTACAAATCTAGGTCATAAAAAGTGCTGGCGTAATAAACCATCAATCAAACTTTTTTTATAAGTAACCTGTCTTCGCTGGGCTACCTCCTGAGCTACCTCATGCCGACAAATCCTTTGATCTTCCCTTTGATTTTTGCCGACTTTCCTTTGATCTTAGGTCATGACCCGTACTGTGAGCGCTTCTTTTATTTCAGCGCAAACGTCACTACCTCATAACCACACATATAACCACGCAACAAACCTCATAACCACACATATAACCATATACCCATACTAATTAGTGTTAATTACTGCTAATTAGTGACTAGTTAGTGCTAATTAGTGACTAATTAGTGCTACTTAGTGACTAATTAGTGCTAATTAGTGACTACTTAGTGACTAATTAGTCTAATTAATCAAGACTAATTAGTACTAATTAATTAGTCACTAATTAACCCTAATTAGTCACTAAGACTGCTAGTGCTGACCTCTAGTGAATAAACAACTCACTAATTAGTCGCTAATTAGTGCCTAATTAATGACTATTACATACTAGTGTTTAATTATTGATTAGGTCAGCACATTAACTAAGACTCCTACTGCTGACCTCTAGCTAATTAGTACTAAATAACAGTCTTATTGACTAATTAATGCTACTTAGTGACTAATGAGTGCTAGTGCTGACTGATAGTGAATATAGTGCCGACCTCTAATGAATAAACGCCTCACTTATTAACTAATTAGTGACTAATTAATTACCTAGAGAGTGCACACACCATTCATTCATAAAATTAATGCAATCAATCAACATCAATCAAACTTTTTTTTAAAGTAAGCTGTCAGCTTTTTATAAGTAAGCTGTCATCGCCGGCTGCACATTTGCCTCTCCTGACTGCACATTGCCGACAAATCCTTTGATCTTTGCCGACTCTCCTTTGATCTGGGGTCATGACCCGTCCAGTAAGCAACCTAATAACTACTATATATATACAAAACACCATCAAAACAAAAGGAGTCGCAAAATTACTTCATGACTTAAAAACAAAACGGCAGTATTTTACAGCGGCAGGATTTGTCGCCCCTTGCTAACATAATATAACAAGCCTTGACGTCTCCTCGCCAAAAACTGTACTTCGGGACATGCGCCTTAAGGGTCGGTGCGGCAGTATTTTTCAGCGGCCGGATTTTTCGCTACACTGCTATGTGCACGGAAATTGTCCTTGCATGGATGGTGCAGCAATTGATTGACAAGGTGAGCGTCATATGGGATAGCTGCGGACACGTTTTGTTATCGAACGTTCATATGATGATGAAGCAGTATGCATGTGTAATTTAGAATGTTAAAGACCGGCGACATTTTCCAAAAACGACACTATTTCGTACTCTAGGATGGTTGCTTACCGATGTTTCCAATCGTTATATCACTGTATATTATCATGCCTGTAAGTCCCAGTTTACCTTACATATCTGTTCATACTAAACATAGTGTACACGATCATCACACCCGCGGCTGCGCAGATATTTATGTTCAGAAATACAACCTGTCCATAGGGTAGCGCACATTTGCCTATAGGGGTTCGAAACAATGGGACACTGTCCCGGAACATACACAAAACGCGAACACTGTAGACAACATTAAAATACTTTTAAAAACTTTTCAGGAAAGTTGTTTGTAATTATATACACTTTCCAATTGATATGCCTGAATAACTGTTTATATTTAAATGTTAAATTGTTTGTATTAATTCATTTTTATTATAATTACTTACTATTTTATTGCATTCTATTGTTTATGTCTAGAACTGTTAAATTGATTGATGATTTTGTTTCAAATGTTACTGTTATTGTATTTGTTTATATATTTATGTAGACATTATTATAATTTAAAATATATTGTTGTGGGTTGTATATTTTAGCTAAAGCTGTATAATTGTGGATGTATGAGTGTATGAATGAACGTTTGTTCAACAACAACAACAACAACAACAACAACATAATACATGCACAGTATGGTTTGCTGCTGCTGCTGAAAGGACATAGCTGAAGTCATAGACTTATGTGTTGCTATGCCCTTCCCAAACTAAACAAACTGAATAAATACAACACGAATTATAAATAAATTACAAAATTTTTATATATACTTTTTATCATAGTACATGTGTTTAACAAAACGTCACCTTCAATTAACAATTCACAAATATGTAGAAAGTAATGACAATTTGAATGCTTTTTTAAATTGTATTAAACTTGGAAGCTGAGTCAATTTATTTGGTAAATTGTTGCACGTTTTTATACCCTTGACGGTGAGTGACAGCAATCGGAGGGTGGTGTTTGTCTTTTTAACATAGAACAGTTTGCTTTGTCTGGTATCATGTATGTGTATAGCTGCGGTTGGTTCAAATAATGCTTGAACACGACCATTTAAAGAATGGTTGGTTGCTTTATAAAGTATGATCATAGTCTTGTATTTAACTAAATCATGAAATTTAAGCAGGTTTGAGAGATGGAAAAATACAGATGTATGATCATGGTAATTAAGGTTATAAATAATCCGTATAGCTTTTTTCTGTAACATAGATAGTTTTCTGAGTCTAGATTGATAAGTATTTCCCCAGACCTCACAGCAATATGACATATGTGGTTCAACAAGTGAATTATACAATGTGTGTAATGCTTGACAATCAAGAACATGCATAGTTTTATACAAAACTGCTATGTTTTTTGATTCCACCATTTTTATGTGTTCTCTCCAAGTTAAGTTTTCGTCAATGGTTACTCCAAGGAATTTTGTATGTGATAACTGATCAATTTTTGTCCCATTCAGAACTATATTCACATCTGTTCTAGGTTGTTTTTTTACTTTTAAACATTATAAAAAGTGTTTTGTTCACATTAAGCGATAATTTGTTCGCACGGAAGCACAGGTCTAGTTTGTTTAGTTTATTGTTAACAACAGTGCTTACATCATCTGTGTTACTAGCGGAATACAACATTTTGTATGATCAGCAAACAAAATAATATCAAGCAATTTTGAGACTTCACACATGTCATTTATGTACAGAATAAATAATAACGGGCCAAGGATTGAACCTTGCGGGACTCCACACTTGCTTTCCTTTTGTTCTGAGTTACTGTTGTTATAGCATACATAGTGTCTACGGTTGGTTAAGTAGCTTTTTATTCAGTCCAGAGCCAGACCCCTTATTCCATAGCATTGCAATTTTTTTAGCAGTATGTTGTGGTCAACAGTGTCAAAGGCTTGTTTTAGGTCGATAAAGACCCCCAATCGTGCTTTGGCATTTATCCATCGCGGAAGTAATCTTATCGACAAATTCTGTTAAAGCTAGTGAAGTTAAATGATTACTTCTGAAGTCATACTGCCCATCTGTCAATGCGTTGTATTTCAATGAAAGACGTTAGCCTTTTGTTGAATATTTTTTTCAAGTATTTTTTGAAAATTGGGATAAGAGAGATATAGGTCTATAATTAGAAAATTGAAAACGATCTCCTGACTTAAATATAGGAATGACTTTTGCTAATTCCATATCATTTGGAAATGATCCGCTGATCAAAGATATGTTAAAAATGTGAGTTAGCGGTTGTACAATTTGCTTTATTACATGCTTAACTGTTTTCATGCTGATTTCATCGTGTCCGTATGAAGTTTTACTTTTGCACCCAGACACAATTTCGAGTACTTCTTGCTCAGTAACTGGGGACATATACACTGATTGTGATACAGTACGTTTTACAAAGTCGGTTGGCTTTGTTCCCGGGCAGGGAGGGTTCTATGAGGTTGGATAATTTAGTACCTATGTCGACGAAGAAATTGTTAAAATGATTAGCAATTTCTTTATTTTATAATACTACTAGGTTTTCACCAACATGAAACTTGTTCAAATATGTGGTATCAGATTTTCTTTTACCTATTATGCTGTTAAGAGTTTTCCAAGTTTCTCTTATATTAGCCTTACAATCGTCGAGTTTTTTTGTAATATGTTTTCTTTTTTAGACGTAATAATTTTGTTAACTTATTTTTGTAATTTTTGTAGCGGCTTTCTGTTAATTCTGTCCTATTTTTTTAGAAACGGTAAGTACATGTTATTCTTCTTTATGCAAGCGTTTTTAGCCCTCTTGATAACCAGGGTTTATTAATCTTTTTTGTCTTTCCTGAATACGTTGTCATTTTTACAGGACAGGCATCGTTATAAGTATTACTTAGTATTTGCATAAAGCGCGAGAAAGCTAAATCAGTGTTTGACTCGTTCATTACAGTGTCCCAGTTTGCATAATTTAAATCGTGCTTAAATTTGTTTATTGAGTCCTCATCTAACGTTCTCTTATATTTATATGTTGGATCATCGTTAATAACCGCATAAGTGCTGTTGTCACACAGGACGAAAATTGGCATATGGTCTGTAGCATCGCTTAAAACAATGCCGCACATTTCGTTTCTACACAATTCAGAACAGAAAATGTTATCTATTATACTAGCAGTCGTGCTTGTTATTCGTGTGGGCCTGGTGATCAAGGGATATAATCCAGATTTGAACATTTGATCAATGAAGTATTTTGATTCAGCTTGCTCTTCGCAGTGCAATAGGTCTATATTGTATTCACCATATATATATAAACAATTTTGCTGGTGATATTTCCCAGTATGAATGATTGCGTGATGGTCCGTTAAAAATCACGATGTAACACGTGACATGATCACTATCATTATATAAAGCTTTTAGTACTACTACTTGTACAAAATAATGTATATTAGGCGACTTGCAAATCCCCCAAAAGTGCTTTATTTTACCAGTTTAAATGCCCATACACAACCCCAAATGTTATATAATGTGAAAGGTCTACATCTCCCCGTCCTACATCTCCCCGAGTCCTGTCGTAGAGCAGCCAAGTGGTACAGTAAGTGTGATACCAAGGTCAAACAAGGTCACCCTCAAATGATGAATTTTCGAAATTGTGCGCTTCCGCAATCGTCTTAAGGTGGCTGCATCGGCTATTATATGCTTCTTTTGAATTAATAATTTCTAATATAAGTTTTGAAGATAAGTTAACAATTTTTTCTCAGAGTTTGCCTCAGATACTAAACAATACTACAGACCAAAAAGAATTGATTTTTTATGTTGTTTAGAGATATTTGTTTAAAGACAAATATGTCAAAAATCACCTTAAAATGGCATTTTATTTCATTTTGAGAAACTTCCCAAAAGAAAAATTTGTATGGTTGTAAGTACAAACATGTTATTGACATTCAGACGGGTTCTTTTTTTAAACAAATGCATATTAAGTTTGATACAGCTTCATAAACATTTTGCTACAATGTTGAAAGACAGCAAAAATCCTTACTGCATTTGTGGCACGACCCCTGACTTTTATTTTAAAAAAGTTACACTAAGTGATACTTCCTGGTTGTTACCAATAATACAACTGTCACCAGATGCTTGTTTTTTGCTTAGAAATGTGACTTTTTTACGGGCATATGGCTTATTTCAAAAAAAATTGACAGACACTTCTATTACTGAGATTTCCCTCCCAAGGTTTTCCCGCCAAGTTGTCTCATGATATTGTGTTACGAAGGGCCATGTGTTGAACCTGTTCTGGTAGACAAAATTGATTGACACCTGCTGGGGTCAGTCACGTGTCATTGCAAATGGCGGCTGAGGTCGGGCATTATCGGAGAATAAACAAAACTACGGCCAGTAGTTGGTGATTTGACAGCGTGATGTATTTAGGTAATTATAATACAGCAGCATAGTGGCATGAGAATAACCAGACTATTATGATCTGCATTCATAGTGAATGAATTTATGTTTGAAATGGGCTG
Source organism: Paraescarpia echinospica (assembly GCA_020002185.1). Classification (NCBI taxonomy): domain Eukaryota; kingdom Metazoa; phylum Annelida; class Polychaeta; order Sabellida; family Siboglinidae; genus Paraescarpia; species Paraescarpia echinospica. The sequence goes on from CM034538.1 coordinate 12,877,286, forward strand.
ACGCACACGTGATCGTCACTATGGAAATATCGTCAGTTTCCAAGAATCTGAAGGGACTTTCCACAGACACACTAAAAATACTAGTTTTTAAAGGACTGTTTGGTGACATATGGTGATAGTGCCTTGGTTTTTTTAATAGTACACATGTTCATACTGACACCTACTAATGTTCTATGATGAAAAAATAAAGAAATCAACTGACATTATCTCCCCGACAAAATAAGGTACGATACGATGTGGTATGAGTCGGTCTCTAAGGTCAAATAAGGTCACCGTGAAATGATGAACATTCGATTTGTTTGCAATACCGCGAAAGTCACATAGTTACAATGACTCTGTAACTTCTTCGTATATATGTATGAGTCATATACTCTGTGAAAGAACAAAATGAGATATAATGTGGTGCAGTCAGTGGATGGAGTAGGTGTGATCAAACAAAGTCACTGTCAAGTAATAAATGTTCGAAATTGTGTCATCAGGCAAACTTATCTATTCATGGCAATGTCGTATACCGTTGGAAAGCCAACTGTCTCCCCGTAAATATGGGATACGACGAGGAGCTATCAAATGGTGCAGTAGGTGTGGAGTGAAGGTTAAATAAGATCACCATGAAACGACGAGTGTTCAAAACTACGCCACTCCACAAACGTTCTACACTTACAATGGTTGCGTAGCTACTTTATCTATATCTCATTTTAACGGGGAGAAATGGTTCTTTCACACAGTGTATGGCACGTACATATAAATGAAGTAGTTACAGGGTCATTGTAACTATATGACTTTCGCGGTATTACAAAAAAATCGAATGTTCATCATTTCACGGTGACCTTGTTTGACCTTATCTCCACTCGTACAATATCAGGTAACACCTCCATATCGTACCTCGTTTTGACAGGGAGACAAAAAAAAGCTTTCCAAAAATATATTACTTGGTAATCTTATAATTAAGTAAAGTAGATATGCGACCATTGTAATATTAAGACGATTGCGGAAGCGCACAATTTCGAAAATTCATCATTTGACGCCGACCGTGTTTGACCTAAGATTCACCCATATTGCGCCACTTGGCAGCTCTACGAGAGTCCTCGTTGAGACGGAGAGATGTAGAGATTTCAAACGTTACAACACTTGGGTGTGTGTAGGGGGGCGGGGGTATTTAAATCGATCCGATAAGTGGTTCTACTGCTCGTCTATATAAGAAGTCATTTGTACCTACTTTTGTTGCTGTCTTGAATGCTGCACTCAAGTGGTGTGTCTGAAGAGCTGTTTATGTGTGTTTGGGGAGTGGTGGAGAAAGTGTTCTCGTGCGTTTATATTATGTGCTTATCATTTAACTCACTGTTTTAGTCTACACATACCAGGCAGTATTTACACCATTCCTTAGCATCGTATGCTCTTGACAGTGCATGTATTGTTGTAGTTCGATGCTGTTCTATGATAACCTTGGGTTTCAACAGTTTTAGTCCCACATGTATGTCCGGTAAACATTTAGATTTAGCCATGTCTTTGTGTTTATGTTGTATAGATAGTTATCTTAACGCGTTCTTGTGTGTTGTCTTTATACGTTTTACTCGTAAACTTCACATGTGTGTAAGTTTTATGTGTAGCTTGCTAACCCAATAATAATTGTTAAATATTATCATGTTTACATTCGTCCCAGTAATAGTTGCCCTATTTGTAACAGGTTAATTAACTTGTAATACAATAATGTTTCTGTTGAGAATTCAACTCAAAAATTTAAGACATTAATACATATTAGAACATATGTGATATTGTGTTGTATTTCTTTCAGACAAAGTGTTAACTGACACTCAACATGACACAACTTTTTACCATAGCTATTTTATTACAACGATCCTTAGCGGGGCGAACCCTATGAATGTTAGCTCTCATATCAAAATCAAAATCAGTTATCAAGAAAAACATATTATTGGTACATATTAAGTATACAAAAACACTAAAAACATATCGATGAAACGTTTGAAGGAAGTACCATTGATTGAAATAAACCTAATTATAATCTTACGTTACACCTTTGTCGACAATTGTAGCAGGTATTTACTTAATGCAAATTAACATGTTTTAATACATCATAATGAAACTGTATATAATATACATTATTACAATATAATTTATATTATAATAATGTTACTTATTTTCTCGATAACTGTGTACTAACTGTTTGCTAACTGTGTGCTCTGAAACAATGATACAAATGAATATTGGTAAAACTGACAATAGTTTAATTCCACAGTATAGTTCAATAAATAATTGAAGACATACATTTTATTGGTTGTTACACGGGTTCGGGAAAACTAAAAATAACGTGTACATGATTTTCGCTATATTCAGTGACCATTTGTTACTGAGGACCGTACTTGCAATTTATATAATTCGTTGCATCACGTTCAAGCTGTGTTGAATCTTCGGCATAATAGAAATTGCCCGTGTCATCAGCAAACAGAATAAATGTTATCACTGTAGAAACATTGCAGCTCTCATTGATATGCATATTAAACAGACACGAACGAAGTACATAACCTTGTGGAACTCCACGTGTTATTCTGTATGAACTGTTGCCGTCATTGTTCGCAAATTTGCTATGATTAGCCAAGTAATTACTAATAAAATTATATACATTTCCACGAACAACGTTGAAGGTTTTACACAGCAGTTGGTGGTCAATACTGCGCATCACATAAGGAACAACATTTTAACACATAGCTTACAAGGATTTGCTAGTTCTGCTAAACTATGTTTTCTGCAAAATTACAGAGAGCAGTGTCCTTTGTCAAATTGTTATATATGTGGATGTTCTTAATAATAAATAAATAATACATTGTGTTTTAGTTTCTTTACCTCTGTAATTAGTACTCTACTTAGCATATGAGGTGTAATTGTAGCTATTTGCTAGATTCTAAATTAAGTGAACTTATTTATTCTTTGATAATTTGTCATCAATTATTGGTAACATAATTGAGATACTTGTCAAAGAAACCCTTACTGCGTTGGAAATTGTGCACTTGTGTTGTTATTATTTTTCGAAAGTGTTTAAGTGAGCCAAATGTAACTTGTTGAAACTTCCAATTTTGGGGTGGCTTCTAAGAGAGCGACCAACAATGGTCTTCGTGTTTGCTGAACATTCTTCAGGATAGTTCATTTCTATGCAAATTAGTTCTTTTAAATATTCCAAATACGTGAATTTACCTTGTAGGTGTTTTCGTTGTTGTGTCACACCAACTTCGTCGAACTGTCTCACATGTACGATGACGTCATACGTCACATGTACTGAAGAAGTTGGTGTGTCACATCAACGAAAGCCTCTAACAGAAAATTCACGTATTGTATATCTTTAAAAGAACTAATTTGCATAGGAATGGTCTTAGTGGCAGTTTCCCTGACCCTTTTTAGCTTATATACAGCAACATAACAGTCCATGGTTAGGATATTGCCAATTCGTTATTCCGTACATTTATTCATTATTGTTCTATTTTATGTTATACATTTCCGCTACAAATACATGTATACATTACCTGTTACTTTCAACACATTATTTCATAATTGAGCTGTCGATATTTCTGTTTTTAAAATTGTACCGTTTTGTTTTATATGTGGGTCAAATAAACACTTCCGATTCCGATTTCAACATTTTTTTTCAAAAGCTTCTTGGTTATCTATAAATATACCTACATCGCAAAATTCTTATGTTCGATCTAACACATATGTATTATTATCTATCATCAAGCAATTCTATCAAAGCGTGAGAAGTTGACACGCCTTCTCTAAACCCGTATTGACAAGGGTTTCATGTATTACAGGAATTCACAAAGCCTGCACGTCGATAATTAAACAGTCTATCTAGTATTTTAGAGAACTATGGTAGAAATGAAATCGGCCCGTAGATAAATGTTTCTCAACATATCATATAACACGTATGTGTCACGAGTCCGGAAATACATTCAATTACATTTTAACGAGACTCGTCGTAATGCCGTTTCAGTGGACAGAACGTTTATTTCCGAAACAACCACTGGTGCGTGCAACCTCTTTTTATCAGTTGGTGTCAAAAACATACAACGATCATTGCGTTTGCTCATTCATGAACTGTGAAATCTGTAAGAAAATCGTTCTATGCCTCATTCGTATTTGAGAAGTTGAAGGTGTGCGCTTTGTGCTGCAATTGCATAGATTGTCTCGTGTCTGTATTCTATACATGATTTTTCTATAAGTATACTGGTATGTGCATGTAATGTTTAGTTTTATATCGCACGCGAACTGTTGGACGGTACATTGGAGTATTGCCATTACATGGATATTATTCGTTTTATACGATTTTAGTGTTTTAATCTGCAGTGCTAGTAGCTATTCAACCGTCACCCAGTGCTGCTTCGGACACGGCTACCAAATGTTGACGCAGGTCATTAAATAAGTCATCGTCGTCGTTGCGTGTCTTCGTGTTGCGTCATCCTCGCAAGCCGGGGTGGTGACTACCTACACTACCCCTGGCAGATCTCCTACGCATTGTATGGACGTTAGCTGAATCAAACTCATAATTGACTTTAGCCTCGATTATCCAGGCGCCGCGAGGTGGCAACATTCGCTTGGCCTCTCACTAGGGCCTGGATTATTAAGCTCCAGCTGATGTTACCGGTAGAGGGCTTTACCCCAGATTCGGGTAGAGACGATGATTGGCTCTCAGGCCAAATATGAAATAACAAATATTAAATAAGGATACACTTTTATCAGATAATACTATACTGTAACAACTATTCAACATTAGTTAATCAGTAGCCTGTCGAGCTGCTATTTTCGGAGTCCTCGGTTCGAATCCCACAGTACTTGAAACTTTTGTTTGTGTTCATTTAGTTTAAGATTCATTTTAATTTGTATAATACTATTTCGGGCACTATTTCGTAATTTCATTTCGTTATCGAAAACATACATAATATATAAACATTCTGGGGGATAGACGTGCTAACTGGCAGTGAGCAGTCAAAACGCCATTCTGAGCCAGACTATCTTCCTGGCGAAGTCATGCAGCCACGCGAGAGTCTAGACTAATAATTATTAATACACGGCAATTCCTGACAATACGTCACATATAACTTCATAAATTGATGACGCTTTAATTAATGAGTATACCAGCGTTGCCATCTAGCGGATAACATTCAGAAGGACCATTCAGAGTCAGACTATCGTTCTGGCGAGGTCACGCAATCAGGCGAGAGTCTGTTAAGCGAGACTAAATTGACTTCGCCGTACCACCCGTGAGAACAGTGCAGACACCCGTCCAACTCGTGCCCCATTTCCAGGAATCCCAATATACTTGGACGGTTTTGTGTATTCAAATAATTACGTGTACTGCCCAAACTGTTCATTTAGACAACCCAGAAGACCACTGGAATTTTACGGCAAGCGAAATTATTGGCTAAGCTTATCTTCAGAGTTTTGCAAGACAATCTGCCAGGGGATATTCAAACTGATATAGTCAGCAGCGCCCCCTGGCGCGCGAGGACGTTTTGCGGAACAATTACATATTACTGAAAAGGGGACTACATAATTTTAACATTGTTCTGAAACGTGAAACTGAGACGAACCATTATATACGCAAACAAAATTATTATGATAATAGATTAACCAGATATAAAACTTATTTTAAAAGAATATAAAAAGACATGATCAACTATAAACAATAAATTTATAAAATGAAAAATACGAAATAATTCCCTACATATTTTACCGTCGGCGAACTGTAGGTTTCAGACAAGATTATTATCACAAATATCTTTAAAATACTTTTTACAAACATAGGGCCGGAACTTGTTAAAATATTCAAGACTACCTACCATATATACAAGATGTACAATTTTCCAAAAATGAACAAAACTGATATAAAAACTGTGATTAGTAGATTTCATCAAAAATTTTGTTATGACAAAGATGTCACGTCAACAATATTTTTGAAACAGTTGAACAAACATTTCTTGAACCACTTAAGCATATATTAAACCAGACTTTAGAAACTGGAATTTTTCCTGATATCTACAGATGTATCCTCTACAATCACCGCTTTTAATGTACCTAGTAGTTATTTTGTATTGAGTAGGGACGGGGGTCGTTATGGAGAAATTATATGAACAGGGATAATGATACAAACAAGTTTGAGAATGCTCATCGATACGGCACTATCTTACAGCTGAAGCCGCGAAAAGTCCTGTTAACGCGGGCACACTTCACTTCTGGTCTGGATTACTGCAACGCAATCTTGTTCAATCTACCGTCTGTCACCCTAGGCAGCTCCCATGCATCGAGACTGCAGAACAATGCCACCAGATTAGTGACACGCACCAGTAGGCAGGAGCACATCACGTGTGTTAAAAGGTTGCATAGCTTGCTGATTACGAGTCGTATCACATTCAAGATGTTGGTTGTGATTTACCGATGTGTGCACGACTTACTTAGCCTAGTTACTACAACTAAAACGTGTGACGGGGGTTATGCCAAGACCATGCGTCAATGCCGTACCAATGTATCACTAAGAAATGTACCGGCGACTCGGCATTTGGTACATCTCGTCAACTAGGGAATGCACTGCCAGCAGACATTCGCTCATCCAAAACACGACAAAGCTATTATCACATGGCATATGTAATAGCGTACGCAAACTTAATAACGAAGTATTTGGGTGCATTAACATGCATCATAATAAAATAAAATACATCGACAAACTGTCTGTCCCGATGTTTTGAGTCGACCGTGTTACTGACCATATTTTACGGATTATCGGCACGAAATATTCACTGTCATGTAATCACTAGATGGCAGCATAACTTCACCTTAATAGTTCGACTAGCACCACTAAGGTAAGCAAACAGTTCGCGCTTTCAAAACAGTTATGTGCCCTTTTCTGTCCATATGTTATTTCTTGAAGTGTCGGCACCGTCCATGCAATATCAACGTTTTGTATGAATCGTACAATAAAATACAATAGTATATAAATCCCCGTGCATACGTCTAAATACACGTCTTAAATTGGAAATGTCGACTCCGTTACTTCGTCTCCATTACGACAAAACCGTCGACTCCATCAACGTAACGAAGTCGACACACGTTTAGGCACTCGTTATATATCACTGACAATACTATTGGTAACAGTATTATCAATAAGTGTTGCAAAGACGTTCGATGTTCTGATAGGTTTAATAATTAATGGGTTCAAACCAAAGCTGAACATCAAATCTAGGAAGTATTTGGTACCACTATCTAAGTCATGTTTCAATAACTCTATGTTAAAATCGCCACAAATAAACATTGTTTTCGTAGTCGGAACTTGATTAAAATTAGTAGACGGTCAATGTCATCACAAAATAAATTTAAATCACTCCCACATGCTCTATGGGCTTAGAAACCCTCGACAGTTCCGGTAAGCGAACGTTAACCAGCACTTGATCTGGGACCTTCTAGTATCGCCATCTGGCGTATAGTTTATGGTTTACCTAGTTTGCTTGGCTGAACAAAAGGTTTTGAGTTTTTGTACAGTTTGTTCGTTATGAGAATATCAATGTAATTTTTTTTATAACGTAATGTGTGGATACGTATATTGTATATATGGGGAGACGTTTGAAAACTCTAGTAGGTCGTTTTCGTAGTTAGATCATAAAGTAAGAGAGCGCCTAAGGTCCGGTTGATGTCAGTAGGTCCGGTCGATGTCAGTAGGTCGATAAACCGCTAACTTTTAATTTTGTGTTTTAGTTGCAAATTGTGTGTTTGCATTAATCCTTTTGGGCGCGTCACACCGACACATGGCTTTTTGTGTATCTTTAAACTAACTATTAAAATATACTGACTGCGAAATGATGCTTAGCGAACCATCGTTTATTGTTGACATGTTATTGATTTGGGCATACCCAAATCTTTATTAAAACAACACCACCATCCAGTCTTGGTTGTCTGTTGAAACAACACCACCATCCAGTCTTGGTTGTCTGTAGAAACAACACCACCATCCAGTCTTGGTTGTCTGTTGAAACAACACCACCATCCAGTCTTGGTTGTTTGTTGAAACAACACCACCATCCAGTCTTGGTTGTTTGTTGAAACAACACCGTCATCCAGTGTTGGTTGTCTGTTGAAACAACACCACCATCCAGTCTTGGTTGCCTGTTGACACAATACCGCAATCCAGTCTTGGTTGTCTGTTGAAACAACACCGTCATCCAGTCTTGGTTGTCTGTAGAAACAACACCACCATCCAGTCTTGGTTGTTTGTTGAAAGAACACCACCATCCAGTCTTGGTTGCCTGTTGAAACAATACCGCAATCCAGTCTTGGTTGCCTGTTGAAACAATGCCGCAATCCAGTCTTGGTTGTCTGTTGAAACAACACCGTCATCCAGTCTTGGTTGTCTGTAGAAACAACACCACCATCCAGTCTTGGTTGTTTGTTGAAACAACACCACCATCCAGTCTTGGTTGCCTGTTGAAACAATACCGCAATCCAGTCTTGGTTGTCTGTTGAAACAACACCGTCATCCAGTCTTGGTTGTCTGTAGAAACAACACCACCATCCAGTCTTGGTTGTTTGTTGAAACAACACCACCATCCAGTCTTGGTTGCCTGTTGAAACAATACCGCAATCCAGTCTTGGTTATCTGTTGAAACAACACCGTCATCCAGTCTTGGTTGTCTGTAGAAACAACACCACCATCCAGTCTTGGTTGTTTGTTGAAACAACACCACCATCCAGTCTTGGTTGTCTGTAGAAACAACACCACCATCCAGTCTTGGTTGTTTGTTGAAACAACACCACCATCCAGTCTTGGTTGTCTATTGAAACAACACCACCATCCAGTCTTGGTTGCCTGTAGAAACAACACCACCATCCAGTCTTGGTTGTCTGTAGAAACAACACCACCATCCAGTCTTGGTTGTTTGTTGAAAAAACACCACCATCCAGTCTTGGTTGTCTGTAGAAACAACACCACCATCCAGTCTTGGTTGTGTGTAGAAACAACACCACCATCCAGTCTTGGTTGTCTATTGAAACAACACCACCATCCAATCTTGGTTGTCTGTAGAAACAACACCACCATCCAGTCTTGATTGTTTGTTGAAACAACACCGTCATCCAGTCTTGGTTGTCTGTAGAAACAACACCACCATCCAGTCTTGGTTGTTTGTTGAAACAACACCACCATCCAGTCTTGGTTGTATATTGAAACAACACCACCATCCAGTCTTGGTTGTCTGTAGAAACAACACCACCATCCAGTCTTGGTTGTTTGTTGAAACAACACCACCATCCAGTCTTGGTTGTCTGTAGAAACAACACCACCATCCAGTCTTGGTTTTCTGTAGAAACAACACCACCATCCAGTCTTGGTTGTCTGTAGAAACAACACAACCATCCAGTCTTGATTGTTTGTTGAAACAACACCACCATCCAGTCTTGGTTGTTTGTAGAAACAACACCACCATCCAGTCTTGATTGTTTGTTGAAACAACACCACCATCCAATCTTGGTTGTCTGTAGAAACAACACCACCATCCAGTCTTGATTGTTTGTTGAAACAACACCACCATCCAGTCTTGTTTGTTTGTTGAAACAACACCACCATCCAGTCTTTGTTGTCTGTAGAAACAACACCACCATCCAGTCTTGGTTGTTTGTTGAAACAACACCACCATCCAGTCTTGGTTGTCTATTGAAACAACACCACCATCCAATCTTGGTTGTCTGTAGAAACAACACCACCATCCAGTCTTGATTGTTTGTTGAAACAACACCACCATCCAGTCTTGGTTGTTTGTAGAAACAACACCACCATCTAGTCTTGATTGTTTGTTGAAACAACACCACCATCCAATCTTGGTTGTCTGTAGAAACAACACCACCATTCAGTCTTGATTGTTTGTTGAAACAACACCACCATCCAGTCTTGTTTGTTTGTTGAAACAACACCACCATCCAGTCTTTGTTGTCTGTAGAAACAACACCACTATCCAGTATTGGTTGTTTGTTGAAACAACACCACCATCCAGTCTTGGTTGTCTGTAGAAACAACACCACCATCCAGTCTTGGTTGTTTGTTGAAACAACACCACCGTCCAGTCTTGGTTGTCTGTAGAAACAACACCACCATCCAGTCTTTGTTGTCTGTAGAAACAACACCACCATCCAGTCTTGGTTGTTTGTTGAAACAACACCACCGTCCAGTCTAGGTTGTCTGTAGAAACAACACCACCATCCAGTCTTGGTTGTTTGTTGAAACAATACCACCGTCCAGTCTTGGTTGTCTGTAGAAACAACACCACCATCCAGTCTTGGTTGTTTGTTGAAACAACACCACCATCCAGTCTTGGTTGTCTGTAGAAACAACACCACCATCCAGTCTTGTTTGTTTGTTGAAACAACACCACCGTCCAGTCTTGGTTGTCTGTAGAAACAACACCACCATCCAGTCTTTGTTGTCTGTTAAAACAACACCACCAACCAGTCTTGATTGTTTGTTGAAACAACACCGTCATCCAGTCTTGGTTGTCTGTAGAAACAACACCACCATCCAGTCTTGGTTGTTTGTTGAAACAACACCACCATCCAGTCTTGGTTGTCTATTGAAACAACACCACCATCCAGTCTTGGTTGTTTGTTGAAACAACACCACCATCCAGTCTTGGTTGTCTGTAGAAACAACACTACCATCCAGTCTTGGTTGTCTGTAGAAACAACACTATCATCCAGTCTTGGTTGTCTATTGAAACAACACCACCATCCAATCTTGGTTGTCTGTAGAAACAACACCACCATCCAGTCTTGATTGTTTGTTGAAACAACACCGTCATCCAGTCTTGGTTGTCTGTAGAAACAACACCACCATCCAGTCTTGGCTGTCTGTTGAAACAACACCACCATCCAGTCTTGATTGTTTGTTGAAACAACACCACCATCCAGTCTTGTTTGTTTGTTGAAACAACACCACCATCCAGTCTTTGTTGTCTGTAGAAACAACACCACTATCCAGTCTTGGTTGTTTGTTGAAACAACACCACCATCCAGTCTTGGTTGTCTGTAGAAACAACACCACCATCCAGTCTTGGTTGTTTGTTGAAACAACACCACCGTCCAGTCTTGGTTGTCTGTAGAAACAACACCACCATCCAGTCTTGGTTGTTTGTTGAAACAATACCACCGTCCAGTCTTGGTTGTCTGTAGAAACAACACCACCATCCAGTCTTGGTTGTTTGTTGAAACAACACCACCGTCCAGTCTTGGTTGTCTGTAGAAACAACACCACCATCCAGTCTTGGTTGTTTGTTGAAACAATACCACCGTCCAGTCTTGGTTGTCTGTAGAAACAACACCACCATCCAGTCTTTGTTGTTTGTAGAAACAACACCACCATCCAGTCTTGGTTGTCTGTAGAAACAACACCACCATCCAGTCTAGGTTGTTTGTTGAAACAACACCACCATCCAGTCTTGGTTGTTTGTTGAAACAATACCACCATCCAATCTTGGTTGTCTGTTGCAGCATCGACTCGATACAGTTGTTAGAAGAAGTATTGGTTGTTTGTTGCAGCGTCGACTCGATACAGTTGTTAGAATAAGTCTTGGTTGTCTGTTGCAGCGTCGACTCGATACAGTTGTTAGAAGAAGTCTTGGTTGTATGTTGCAGCGTCGAATCGATACAGTCGTTAGAAGAAGTCTTGGTTGTCTGTTGCAGCGTCGACTCGATACAGTTGTTAGAAGAAGGCTACGACGTCGTCAGCACGGACTACAGTGAGCAGATGCTTGATCAAGCCAGGAACGAGCGACAAAGACGGCGAAACGAACCTGCCTTCAGCAACTGGGGTAACAATTACACTGGACAACAACAAAACACTTCTCGACTGCTAATAAGGGAAATGCAGGTGTTCTTGCTAAATCTGGGCCGCTGATTCCAAATCTGAAGTCAGTATTTAGCCAGCACGTCAGGTTTTCAAGTTTTATGTGAAGCAGTAGAAGGTAGATTTTCTGAGGGTCTACCAATGCCTTATGCTGCACATTGTACAGGCCAACTATGTGCTCATGTATTTCAGATCAGTCTTTTACAACATAATGATTGCTGTTATTGCTATCCTATGGGGAGATAAATCACCTTTAGATCACCACAGATGTTCCACTTATGATCTGAATAATTAATACCTTCCAGAATGATTTCCATAACGGCATGAGGTACAGGTTCTTTGTTACCATTGTGTAACAACACAGCTTTGAGGCTCACTTTGCTGGAGTCTACGAAGAGGCTCCATTTCCTCGCTCAGGCATGAAGCCGGAACATCAGTACAGAAACAAACATCATTATATATCTTTAAAAAGGCAGCTAACTTTCTGTGGCGATCGCGGAAGAGGGATTTTTTATCTTCCTGTAGGATATTCCAAATATTTTGGCCGAACGTCATCACGAACGCCAAGCTACACAGGAGAACTGCTGCCAAATCCATCACCCAAGAAATCCAAAGGCGAACACATAGAACACATGCTTTTATTGCAGTAGCAAAATCTTTGTTGTCCAGTGTAATTAGAGCTGACTACGTGGGATAAGTTTTTATTATTCTAATAGTATTGCGATAGTTTTATGTATATATAAATTCGCCAACGTTTGGTTTATTATTCTTGACTTATCTATCCATGTGTTTTTAAATGTTTACTTTAATTACCACGCGTATAATACAACAATAAAAAGATACGTCGCTAAAAGGTTGACCATAAGTGACATCCTACACGGAATTAAACAATTAGCAGAAGTACTTCTGGGGTATCGGACGGGAGTGATGTAACAGTGGGCGGTTTTAGTCATCTGTTATTTTTTTAATCTTAAAATGTAGTGACGCAACATATTTAGGGTGGAAACTAAAACCAAAGGGAGCACAGTCCCTAATCCCTTCCACAGTCCCTAACCCCTGCTTCTGTTCACTCAGCTGTATAATTGAATGTGTGGTGATAAACAATAGTGAACCATTGGTATTCGCGCAATAATTGCAACGTTGCTGAATATTTCAAAGAAATTTAGTTTGAGTTCCAAAGAACAGATTTTCCATTGGTGATTTTTAAGGCACAATCCTTTACTTTCGTCTTAAAATTACCTCTAATAATATCCTTTTGTACCAACAGTGATAGGACGGGGAAACTGGAGTACCCTGCCGGAAGATCTGCGACGTATTGACGGGTTGCCCAAGGCTGGTTTTGATATCGTCTTATGCCTGGGAAATTCATTTTCCCAGTTACCCGATTTCGAAGGCACAAAACAAAACCAGAAGACGGGGTTAACGAATCTGTTCGCGGCCGTGAAGCCCGGTGGAGTTCTTATCCTCGACCACCGTAATTATGACGACATTCTTGACCGCGGAGTAGAACCGGTGCAAAACGTTTACTACAACAAAGTGCGTTCATAAGTACTAATACATTATGATGATGATAACGATACTATATACAACAAAGTGCGTCCATAAGTACTAATACATTATGATGATGATAACGATACTATATACAACAAAGTGCGTCCATAAGTACTAATACATTATGATGATGATAACGATACTATATACAACAAAGTGCGTTCATAAGTACTAATACATTATGATGATGATAACGATACTATATACAACAAAGTGCGTCCATAAGTACTAATACATTATGATGATGATAACGATACTATATACAACAAAGTGCGTTCATAAGTACTAATACATTATGATGATGATAACGATACTATATACAACAAAGTGCGTTCATAAGTACTAATACATTATGATGATGATAACGATACTATATACAACAAAGTGCGTCCATAAGTACTAATACATTATGATGATGATAACGATACTATATACAACAAAGTGCGTTCATAACTACTAATACATTGTGTTGATGATAACGATACTATGTACAACAAAGTGCGTTCATAACTACTAATACATTGTGTTGATGATAACGATACTATGTACAACAAAGTGCGTTCATAAGTACTAATACATTGTGTTGATGATAACGATGCTATGTATGGTTTTGAGTTCATACACAATTTAGCTTCATGTACTACACGATTAAAGTGCATTCGAAATTTGGATAATTCCGATAATAAGAAAATGTCAAAACTCACATTGCGCAATGGCAACGTTATCACTTGTGTACAAACAGATAGATCAGTTTACTCGATCACCCTGACCCGGGTCGAATTGTCCAATTACGACAGATTCATATAAAACATTTTATTCATTTTATGTTATTTCATTTTGAAAACGGTATTACGGATGGCACAAGTTGAGGTTGTCATTGATATTGGCAACACCTTCGGAGTATAACATATCTGATGTACAGGTTTGAGTGTATGTGTATATTCTGTCAATGTAACCTACTACTGAAATAATATATTTGTAATTAAATATGTTTTCATAATAATTTGTGCATGTGTACTACCATTTATATATTGAGTAGCTATCAATGAACGTCAGCACGGTTCGCAAACGTAGACGACATCAACCCAATATGTTTTATTTCCATCTGCTATTTATCTGTGGTTATTTGTACTGGTCTACAGAGCGACTTCATTCAAGATTTCCAAGTGTCTGTGAAGTATGCGAACGGCAAACCGATCTGGATAACACTCACTCACAAACTTCATCAGTCTGCAGTCAACAACGGAAGCGATGTACAACAGACGGAGAAAGCTTCTGAAGACAGGTAAGTTTCTGTCTAGAATATTGTTGGTGTCTCTTTGCATTGGCGAATATTTTGATCTCTACCCAATTGACTTCACATGAAACATAATAGCGAAACAAAAGACAACCTGTTGGTGTTATCCACCTAAAAAGTTAATACAAACAAACTATTTGGAATTCTAATAAACATTTTCATGTCAGTGGTTAAATCGGCACGCCGTCTCAAAGAGGAATATTCCAGTAACATGTCCGGTATCCCGGATTTTGGATCTTGCTCATGGCTAAAGGTTTAGCCAATAAGCACCGAGCTGTGACGTCGATTATGACGCGCCAAGTTCCTAGTTTTGCTTGACATAAACACGAACACGCCGGTTCATTTATTGGTTTTTCACATTCCCTTCGATTCAGAAACTGACTTAATTTTGTTATGTACATGAACATCTATTATAATGCCATACCATGCAACATGCGGACGTATATTTTACAAGTTACAGCGCCACAGCAAATTCGGCGATTATTTACGTCGTAAACTGTTGTACTGGCTATGGGGATATGAATATAAACTTCTCACAATAATACAAATAACAACTTAAAGGAAAGTGGCATAATCAGCTGAAAACATATAATTACAAATTCTACCAAATGATTGACCAAAATATTGAGTTTGCTGAGCATCTAAACTAGTGTTCTCACTTCGGCGACCGGCAAACTGGAAAGAGTAGAAACTCGTGATGTCAGCCTTTCTGTAAAAATGGCAGTGTCCCTACACCCAGACTTGAGTGAGTGAGTGAATGAGTGAGATTTTTAATTTACGTGGTTTTAATTAATGTATTTAATAACATTATTTATACTACAATATATTATAATAATGGATTCGCTTACTTGTTTCAGCCAGAATTTCCGTTTGTCCTACTACCCGCACCGTCTAGCGGACATCAACAGGTTGATTCAAGACACGTTTGGAGCCGATACCAAACAGACGATCTATGCTGACTTCAAGCCGATTGGAGAGGTGCAGAGACCTGGTTACTACGCTCATGTCATTAATAAGAAGTCGACTTAAGTTTAGAATATACTAATGACTGGCTCCAAATCACGTGTTCGCGGTATTCCACTCTTGTCTCGGTCGTTTTGGCAAGCTCCACACACTCAAAGCACGCACCACGACATTCAAAAAATCCACACCTGTTATGAAGTTATAAAGGCATATATATATATATATATATATATAATGCACTTGCTGACACTGTTTGTTTAACAGTGACGATACATGCCGTTTTGTCATTAAAATCATCTTCAATGTTGGTTATTTTTTACACTTTTTGTATGTTCCACGTTTCCGTGATTGTGGGATCCACAAAGAGCGCAATTATACAATTTAATCCTATCTTGTAGATAGCGGCAACAATCGCAGTGATAACCAGTATATACAATGTCTATCCCAAATTGTCCGCATGCAAAGCCATTTTGCTCGACTGGGACAAGCAAAATGAATGAATGGCTTATGTATGTATTTATAGTACCACGGCAAAAATAGTACAACCATGCAACGGATGCGCATAACAGCTCTTACTAAATGTAGTAAAATTAAATTAACCATCCGGCATGTGTGGGGGCGTTAAGGAGTAAACATCAGTATTTGACCAGTTTACTCGACACGTACGTGAGAGAACCACTTCGAAAGTATTAATCCTAGATCGGCGTTGCCCGGTGCGATACAAATGACAAGGTTCGCCTCAGTATTGTAGATAATACAACTACGCGTAGATAGTGTTCAGGTGATTGGGAAACCGTCTAACTCCCATGACTCCCAGGGTCAGTTTACACATGCGCGATTCATTGTCCGATTTGTCTGGCACCGCAGCGTGGCCAGATCAAACGATCCATTAATCGCTAGGGTAGACCGACCTTGGACAGAACTTTGCCCAGTACCCAGCAAATTGTGTTATTCTTGGTTTACACAATTTACACTTGTTGAGAAAATAATTAATAGTATTGCTGTGCCGTCATCTGACCAAACATGTTAACCACACACTTTAGAAAGGCATATTATATAAAGACTGATTATTATCACTCTTGGTATAAGCATTTCTAAAGTCATTTGGTTTCTTGTACCATTGGCATTCGATCTACCAACTGGTGATGTATTTTAAACCAAAAAGTACAACAGTAGAACTTTATTTTGAATGTTTTACCTTCTCAGTGATTTTACGTCATTCACCAGGTGGCGTCACTGGAGTTATTATAAATTGGCGCCAGCAGAAATTAAATGATCAGGAGAACGAGTTACAGTTCAACATAATCTAATGGTGACAATTGCTGCCCTTGATCTGTTGTTCCGCGGCTGGGTGTAC
>CM034538.1:12896837-12898830 GCA_020002185.1 Paraescarpia echinospica
TGATTGGTGTTTCCATGTGACATGGTTGACCAATTATACACACACATATAAATCGATCTCATATTTAATACGTCACAGAGGATCAGTAATATTGCGACGTACACCTACCATGAGTGTATGAGCGTGTGGAAGTTGCAATATATCACGTCATTTGATGACACCTGGGCAATTAATGCTTTGGTGGTGGTATTAATGCGCTGTCAGGGGTCAATGCGGGGATTACATCAATGATGCTGCTCAGTGAACAACATGATAAAAAAGTATATCACATGTCCAGAAAGATACATTCTTATTAACAGTTATTACTTACATAAGGCCTCTTGTTTCTTACATATAAAATGCAATAGTTACAATATACTGCCAGTGTTATGGACTATGTTGATATTGCACCGACAGGATGGCTATGAAAATACAATCTTAAAACATCAATGCACGACATAACACGAAATTAGGGTCGTGGGGAGAAGCTATTAGCACCTGTTTCGTTTAGGCTCATACAAAAAAGTAAAAGCAACTTCTTATATGGCGCAGTATCCAGTCCTTCAGGCTGCTCAAAACGCTTTACACTTTTCTCCCTGGCAGACATTCAATCGAATACTATCTCGACTTTTCTGAGAAGCATTCAGCTACGCTGCAATTAATGCGCGAAGACTATTCGCACTTAAATATACACCCCTGTCTTTAGTCAGGTACTCTTTCATACAGCTGAGTGAACTGGAGCAATGCAGAGTGAACGAACTTGCAGCACAAGATTCGAACCCGGGTTCTCTCGATTGGAAGTCTGATGCTCTATCCACTGTGTCACCGCGCTCCACATACATCAGTATATTAAACTGAAGACAAATCAGACTGCAGTGGATTGGACACGTGGCACGAAGAGAAGAAGAAGACAGTACGGTCAGGAAGGCGTGGAGACTGCCGATGGAGAGCAAACGCGCCAGGTGACGATAAAGAGTATGAACGAGGGACGTGGTGAGGAGAGCCAAGGAGTCGAGAGAAGTGTTAGAAGAGGATACTATGAACACATCCGGGGAGGGGTCATTTCTGACATTTATATGGACGAGTGTGCGTTATAAACGGAACAAATGGATTTTTTTCAAAGGACGAGAATAATTGTTGTAGAAAAGAGATCTGACAATTAACTACGAAGTCTTGTTTGCTTGATGTAATAACCCCTTTACAGGTGTTCACAGCTAAACTGGGATTATTTGTGCGGTGCGTAACGTCAGGGCAGTCGAACAAAAAGGGAAAAAATCGTGTGCTTTGGAAACCTTCAATTTAGCACACAAGACGCAGCACACGAGACGGCGGTTGACTATTTCAAAAACGTTTGTCATCGATTGAATTTACACTGAATAGGCTCTACATACAGTGTACGTATAAAACACTGTTCAATAGTGTACGTAGTGTATACAAATAGCATGATGATCGATGACCTAGTTTCACCCCCGTCACGCTACACCCTGCAATGGCTGCCACTGCGTCATTGTTGGCGCAGGGAAGAGAGGTGTGTTGAATTTACACAACACAACTTGCATGCGGTGTGATAATTCACACTCTGCGGGACACTGCATATATTGTTCAATGAGTAGCCGCGTATGTCAGTTATGAGTAACAGCAAAAGTGTTCTCGACGTAGTGAGTGCGTGAGAGTGCGTGTGTGCGTGCGCGTGCGTGCGTGGGTGCGCGCAAGAGAGCGAGGGAGGGAGCGAGAGACGGAGGGTGGGAGAGAGGGAGAGAGAGAAGTGGGGAGAGAGTTTTAGACAAAGATAGACAGAAAACAAGAGAAAGCGAGAGAGAGAGAGAGAGAGAGAGAGAGAGAGAGAGAGAGAGAGAGAGAGAGAGAGAGAGAGAGAGAGAGAGAGAGAGAGAGAGAGAGAGAGGGAGAGGGAGAGAGAGAGAGAGAGAGAGAGAGAGAGAGAGAGAGAGAGAGAGAGAGAGAGAGAGAAGGGAGATATACAGAGAGAGAAGGGGAGAGAGAGGATGGGAAGAGA
>CM034538.1:12899830-12924830 GCA_020002185.1 Paraescarpia echinospica
GTGGTGTTGTTTCTACAGACAACAAAGACTGGATGGTGGTGTTGTTTCAACAAACAAACAAGACTGGATGGTGGTGTTGTTTCAACAAACAATCAAGACTGAATGGTGGTGTTGTTTCTACAGACAACCAAGATTGGATGGTGGTGTTGTTTCAACAAACAATCAAGACTAGATGGTGGTGTTGTTTCTACAAACAACCAAGACTGGATGGTGGTGTTGTTTCAACAAACAATCAAGACTGGATGGTGGTGTTGTTTCTACAGACAACCAAGATTGGATGGTGGTGTTGTTTCTACAGACAACAAAGACTGGATGGTGGTGTTGTTTCAACAAACAAACAAGACTGGATGGTGGTGTTGTTTCAACAAACAATCAAGACTGGATGGTGGTGTTGTTTCTACAGACAACCAAGATTGGATGGTGGTGTTGTTTCAACAAACAATCAAGACTGGATGGTGGTGTTGTTTCTACAAACAACCAAGACTGGATGGTGGTGTTGTTTCAACAAACAATCAAGACTGGATGGTTGTGTTGTTTCTACAGACAACCAAGACTGGATGGTGGTGTTGTTTCTACAGAAAACCAAGACTGGATGGTGGTGTTGTTTCTACAGACAACCAAGATGGGATGGTGGTGTTGTTTCAACAAACAACCAAGACTGGATGGTGGTGTTGTTTCTACAGACAACCAAGACTGGATGGTGGTGTTGTTTCAATATACAACCAAGACTGGATGGTGGTGTTGTTTCAACAAACAACCAAGACTGGATGGTGGTGTTGTTTCTACAGACAACCAAGACTGGATGACGGTGTTGTTTCAACAAACAATCAAGACTGGATGGTGGTGTTGTTTCTACAGACAACCAAGATTGGACGGTGGTGTTGTTTAAATAGACAACCAAGACTGGATGGTGGTGTTGTTTCTACACACAACCAAGACTGGATGGTGGTGTTGTTTCTACAGACAACCAAGACTGGATGGTGGTGTTTTTTCAACAAACAACCAAGACTGGATGGTGGTGTTGTTTCTACAGACAACCAAGACTGGATGGTGGTGTTGTTTCTACAGGCAACCAAGACTGGATGGTGGTGTTGTTTCAATAGACAACCAAGACTGGATGGTGGTGTTGTTTCAACAAACAACCAAGACTGGATGGTGGTGTTGTTTCTACAGACAACCAAGACTGGATGGTGGTGTTGTTTCAACAAACAACCAAGACTGGATGGTGGTGTTGTTTCTACAGACAACCAAGACTGGATGACGGTGTTGTTTCAACAGATAACCAAGACTGGATTGCGGTATTGTTTCAACAGGCAACCAAGACTGGATGGTGGTGTTGTTTCAACAAACAACCAAGACTGGATGGTGGTGTTGTTTCTACAGACAACCAAGACTGGATGACGGTGTTGTTTCAACAGACAACCAAGACTGGATTGCGGTATTGTTTCAACAGGCAACCAAGACTGGATGGTGGTGTTGTTTCAACAAACAACCAAGACTGGATGGTGGTGTTGTTTCTACAGACAACCAAGACTGGATGACGGTGTTGTTTCAACAGACAACCAAGACTGGATTGCGGTATTGTTTCAACAGGCAACCAAGACTGGATTGCGGTATTGTTTCAACAGGCAACCAAGACTGGATGGTGGTGTTGTTTCAACAAACAACCAAGACTGGATGGTGGTGTTGTTTCTACAGACAACCAAGACTGGATGACGGTGTTGTTTCAACAGACAACCAAGACTGGATTGCGGTATTGTGTCAACAGGCAACCAAGACTGGATGGTGGTGTTGTTTCAACAGACAACCAACACTGGATGACGGTGTTGTTTCAACAAACAACCAAGACTGGATGGTGGTGTTGTTTCAACAAACAACCAAGACTGGATGGTGGTGTTGTTTCAACAGACAACCAAGACTGGATGGTGGTGTTGTTTCTACAGACAACCAAGACTGGATGGTGGTGTTGTTTCAACAGACAACCAAGACTGGATGGTGGTGTTGTTTTAATAAAAATTTGGGTATGCCCAAATCAATAACATGTCAACAATAAACGATGGTTCGCTAAGCATCATTTCGCAGTCAGTATATTTTAATAGTTAGTTTAAAGATACACAAAAAGCCATGTGTCGGTGTGACGCGCCCAAAAGGATTAATGCAAACACACAATTTGCAACTAAAACACAAAATTAAAAGTTAGCGGTTTATCGACCTACTGACATCGACCGGACCTACTGACATCAACCGGACCTTAGGCGCTCTCTTACTTTATGATCTAACTACGAAAACGACCTACTAGAGTTTTCAAACGTCTCCCCATATATACAATATACGTATCCACACATTACGTTATAAAAAAAATTACATTGATATTCTCATAACGAACAAACTGTACAAAAACTCAAAACCTTTTGTTCAGCCAAGCAAACTAGGTAAACCATAAACTATACGCCAGATGGCGATACTAGAAGGTCCCAGATCAAGTGCTGGTTAACGTTCGCTTACCGGAACTGTCGAGGGTTTCTAAGCCCATAGAGCATGTGGGAGTGATTTAAATTTATTTTGTGATGACATTGACCGTCTACTAATTTTAATCAAGTTCCGACTACGAAAACAATGTTTATTTGTGGCGATTTTAACATAGAGTTATTGAAACATGACTTAGATAGTGGTACCAAATACTTCCTAGATTTGATGTTCAGCTTTGGTTTGAACCCATTAATTATTAAACCTACCAGAACATCGAACGTCTTTGCAACACTTATTGATAATACTGTTACCAATAGTATTGTCAGTGATATATAACGAGTGCCTAAACGTGTGTCGACTTCGTTACGTTGATGGAGCCGACGGTTTTGTCGTAATGGAGACGAAGTAACGGAGTCGACATTTCCAATTTAAGACGTGTATTTAGACGTATGCACGTCATATTTTGCATATTCCTATAACAATAAGAGTAAAATAATGTTATCCGTGTAACAGTCGCGCAAGATATAACGTACACTGTGCACACTAATTGAAATGTGTATAGTCCTTTATATAGATTGTTTGATGCTAGTAATGAAACAAAGATACTGTAGGCATAGTTACTTATACACTACCCAAGTATGCAATCTACATACACTGCATTAATTCATGTATATTTAATGCATACCATACTTATCTTTTCAAACAAATTTAATAGTAGTAATTTTATAAGGCATGTGCAGCCCAATTACCACGTGTCATTTACATATTTAATTATAGCTATGTATGCACGTGTACATTTCTGAATGTCTGCATGGGCATACGGATGTAAGCAAAACTCCAGTGCAGGCTTGGTTTACTGACCTACTTTGCGCCGCATTGTAACACTCGACGACACGTCCAAAATCACGGCGAAGGTAGTGGGGCCGAAATGACACAGTTGCAATTTCGTAGTATCTCGTACTGACTTGTTCTCTCACACAGAAGTTGGTGGCCCACCTTTTACTGACCTACATGCAAACACTAAAATCGATACTTTTCTCTGTTTTGTCTTGTCTCTTTCAACGCGAACAGTGGTACAAATTTCAATATCACTGTCTGCTTTCAGTTCAGATAGCCAGTTCTCGGTCAAACATGCGATAGCAACATCATAACGAATGATATTTGCCAGTTCAGCATGCAGGTTTGTTGTGAAGGGAGCGTACATTGGAGAGAATGATCAGTAGTAGGCATTTTCCTTAGTGTGTTTCTCACACCTCCTCTAGAGCCACTTTTTTATTTGCTCTTCTTTTTGCGTGTTGGATCAGAATGTCAGTATCGGGGTTGAGGGTATGCCATTGCTGCATAGCAAACTCAGAAGGTCCTCCCTTTTGTAGTACAGTGGTGTCATGGCGGAGCTCATCCAAACCAGTTGATGATTGAAAAACGCTTCCGCCGATTTCACAAGAATGACCAGCACAGAAACAGTGACAAAACACGTTGCAGACATCTTCCCAAACACACAAAACCTCCACCAGGAGACGTATGTACACAACAAGAACAGAGCAAATGGATGAGCCTTTGGGCAGCTACTGTACAACGCTTCTTAGTTCATAAAGTTAGAAAACAATCACACGGAAATAAAAGAATTATGTAGGACTATTGTTCCTACAGTGATCTATCGCTAAGAATACTCGTGGTGTGAGGAATATCAGCGTAAGATTAACAACTTTGAAATTCCCGTTCTGGCCTGTACTCTATTATGTACCCGTGGATGTAACTGTATAATTGTTTTAATGTTTTAAAAGCGTTAATGCGGTATTGTGTTGGACCCTGCATGTTACACACCAGACGCCAAACGCCAGGACAATTATAGTTATCGCAATTGTGTTGAAGCATGTTTTTCGCAGTGGTACACAATTATCAAATAGTACATAGTCAGATACGAATGGGAACACAATTATTTGTGTAAACGGGTGTTTAGTTCACTCGACTACATACCCATTTCCACAGGCGGCGTCGAGGATCGTCTTGCCGCGTCCTTTGACGACGGACGACAGCCAATGCTTGTAGGCCGGCGTGCGGGAGTAGAACTGGGGCAGCGCCGCGGCAACTCCGTCGGCGTACTGGTCCGTGAAAGGGTCGGCGGCGGCCTCACAACCGACTGGCAGCTTGGTGGCAGAATTCATAATCTTTAATCCACTTTATCGTCTCTGGAAACAGATGGGAAAACACGATTACATCACAGATCAGTCCAAACCACTGATCTGTATATATCATCACTACCAGCAATGGCTTACAGTGAAACAACAACCACCCTTACCACCGATTCTATACCTACGGAAAGATATCTAATTCAATCAATGCCGTATAGGCAGGCCGTGACAAGTAATACAAATAGCGCCTCTGGCGGGGAGCGTGAGACAGCGCGTAAACAAAAGCACGGGGCTCGCTGACTGGACCCAATATTCCGTCCGAAAAAGGACTAATATTAGCCTATTACCCAATGTGAGCATTCATATATCCAACCTGTTATTTTACAACATTGAATAAAATAATGTGTTTATTATTAATCATTTACTGTTTTAAATAACATGTAAAATACGAGTTAATTTATATTTGAAGAGATTGTTTCAAATCTATTTCAAACTTTGACAGACCCGTTGATACAAAATTAGGAGTATTTTGTCATGAACAATGCGTTGTTCAAGTGTACCAATTTGTTTCAGGATTTTTACACTGCATGCCATGCCAACTACTATCGAGACAAACTTCTGGACGCTGACAACAAAAGCATGTTCAACATCGTGAAATCACTGAGTGGGAAGCCATCGCGTTCGTATCCCGAATATGACTCCGTCGTTGCCTGTTGCGATTCATTTTCGGACTATTTGAACAACAAGGTAGCTGAAATTCGACTCGGCTTACATGCTGCCAGACATCGCGTGACACCGCCGCGTAAAACACGTCGCTTTGTCACACCAGTTGACACATTTACACCTACAACAACACGTGAAATAACGGCTATCATCGCTAGAATGTGTACGTCTTGCACACTTGATCCGTTACCATCCGATCATGTAAAACAGAACACTGACGCACTTGCGATCATTGTTGCCGATATAACAAATGCGGAAGGAACAATGCCGGGTGAACTAAAGCGAGCACTTGGCCATCCTCTTCTGAAGAAGCCGTCACTGTGTTAGAATACCTTAAGTAACTACCGCCCAGTCAGCAATCTGTCCCAACTTTCGAAAGTGATCGAAAAGATTGTGGGAAACAGATTGAACATTCACCTAGCCTAGCCAATGAATCACTTACGGACACGTTTCAGTCCGCATACAAGCGAAACCACTCGACCGAGACAGCCCTACTGTGGGTAATCAACGAGATCAGGGGTCTTATGCATGAACCGAGACAATGAGCGTTGTCTTGGACTATTTACGAACGTCGGGACTTTGACGGGATAATCGCTATGCACGAACACAGACAACTAGAAGTCTCGGACTTTCCGCTGGACGAAACGACACGATTTTTAGGCCCGCGATAACGCTGGCCTAAACGCAGTTGTCTCTGACTATTTCGTAATTAATGGCTGCCATTGGCATTGTATTTTATGTGATCGGATGAGTTGATGAGATCAATTACTGCATTCTAGCGCCACAACAGCAATACAAATGTCACAATGATAGGTATGTCAACAAAAAAATAGAATATGTTATATCATCATTTAAATGATGCTACATGTTGGATAATGATATGTAGTTTACTACCCTTTTTGAATTTTTTTGATATCTTCAATATTTGCGGCGCTATTCAATTTTTAAATCTTAAAATGGTGGCATTTTTTGTCTATTGGTTTTTAGTCCATTTCTTGTGCACAGTCTGCAGGAGGACTGCATTTATTTGATTGGAAAATAGTAATAACATTGGAACCTTTTAACTTACGTATGTGAAATCAAAAATGGTGCAACCCTTAAGGAAATGTCAATTTTTGGTGACCTTGACTTGACCTTCACAGTTGACCTACATTCCACTTTTGACCTAGATTTTGTCCACAGCATGGGATTAATTCTTATTAATGACATCATTTAGCTGAAAATTAATTAGGTAATGAGCACTGTTAACATTTGAAGTATGAATATTGCCAATATAATGAATTTAATACTATGCAACCTTTAAATGGCTATTATAACTTGACCTATTTATTTGACCTATATTTCACATTTGACCTACATACCTGAATTTATGGCATAATTAATTTATAAATGCACCCACTGGATGAATCATGATACAACCCTTTAGGAATTGTCAATTTTGGTGACCTTGCCTTGACCTTCACACTTGACCTACATTCCATTTTGACCTAGATTTGACCTACATACCGGGATTAATTCCATATAAATGACATAATTTAGGTGAAAATGAATTAAGAAATTGGCAATTATCATTTGGGTGCAAAATTGCTAATATAATTACTTTAATGCTATGTAAACTTGTAAATGGCTATTAGAACATGACCTAATTATTTGACCTATATTTCACATTTGACGTATGTACTGTAATTAATGGCGTAATTAATTAATAAATGTGCACACTGGACATTTGAGGGATTACAAATGTCAAAGACAATAATACATATAAACTTTAATGAACTGTGACCTTGTAAGTACCAATTTTTAATACAACCCAGGGGTAGAACTACCCACTAGTCCGCTAGTCCGTACACTAGTAAAGATTACGGCGGACTAGTAAACCCGGCCTACCAACTAGTCCGGCTGTCTAGTAAAAATCAGCGTGTTGCGTGGCGCCACCAACCGTACAATTGACAAAGTAAATCTTCACCTAATGTGAATCGACAGTGAAACGGTACTTTTGATTGGTTGTTGTGTGACATAGAAATCTGAAACGACCGTTTTGTTTGGCTTAGCATATCATGTAGAGGGGTACCGGCTAATGAGCGCAATTGGCGTCCATTTTCGCGTCTATTTTGTAATCTATTTTCAAATGCGCGGATTTCGAATACGGTTCACATCTTCAGTTCTACATCAATTATTTTGTTAATTCATTACTAATTATTTTGTTACGTTTACGCACGATGCATCGTTATTTAACTGGGGTTGCAAAACCAGAAGTTAAACGCAAGGTGGAAAAGCGAGAACGGGACACGCTGTACGACCAGCAGAAACGACAGCGTGGCTATTTGAAGGTTTGGGAACGAGACCACACTTGGCTGTCCTACGATGACGACAACGATTTCATGTTTTGCAAAGTGTGCAGGACACACAACGTAACTGGTGTCCGTGGCAAGAATGCGTTCTTGACTGGCACGGACAACTTTCGTCCAGACTCGCTACGCGCACACAGTACAAGCGAGGCGCACACACGAGCTGTCTTCCGGCAAACTGCGTTCGAAGCCCGTCCCGGCACTGCACCTGCCCACCGAGCCATCCAAGCGCTGAACACGGCCACCATGGACCGTCTGACGCATTTGTTTAGGTAATTATGTTACCCATGTGATTTAATGTTATAAAATGTAAAAAAAATATTGTGTTTGATTGTACTTTGTTAGGGTTAGCACTATATGGTTTAAATTATTATCCCTCATTTCTCTGTTATCTCTCATTTCAAGCGTGCCGTGCAGTAAACAATGCCATGGGAAATTATTAATTTGCATTTGATGTAGATCTGTGTTATAACTTGCCTGGATCTTCGGGTTCAAAAGTAATACTATTTAGTGTTGTATTTCCCGCCTTTATGCATCATATTTTTGGTTTTGAGAACGTGGCTTGTCTTGTGATTTTTGTGCTTTTATTAAAATTTAAACCTGCCCATCTTCAAATCTTCGTCAAGTTTTGTTTTGAAAGCGAGGATGTTTTTAGTATTCACTGTTTGCTGAGGAAGGTTGTTATGTTGTGACTATACTCAGTATTTACTTAATACTATTATATTTAATATTTCCTGCATTGGATGTTTCAGGACTTGTCACGCGATAGCAAAGCACCGGCATCCGTTCACAGATTATGTGTGGCAGTGTACCCTGGACGCACAGAAGGGCCTTGATGTGGGGAACACTTATCGGAATGACAAGGCATGCAAGCAGTTCGTGCGTGCCATCGCTGAGGTTGAGCGCCGTCACCTCGCACAGCACCTGGAGAGTGCTCACTTTCTCGCCCTCATCAGTGACGGTACGACAGATGCGTCCATCACGGAAGCGGAGATAGTGTATGTGAGGTATGCAGTGAATGGTGTCGTCTCTACTGCCTTCGCTGGTATTGAGAACGTCGGCAAGGCAGATGCTCCGTCAATCAAGCGGGCAATTGACGGTGTCGTGGAGCGCTACCTCCACATCCCGAAAGAGACACTCGTGAAGAAGCTTGTCGGATTCGGCAGTGATGGCGCCGCTGTTATGACCGGATCAGCCAACGGTGTCGCCACGCTCTTCCGAAATGAGCAGCCGTGTCTGCAAGCAATCCACTGCTATGCGCATCGCCTGGAACTTGCATATAAGGACGCATTGTGTCGGTTGCCCATGTACACAAAGTTGAGCGGTCTCCTCCTGAGCCTCTACTTGTTCTACCATCACTCGCCACTGAACCATAGCAACTTGAAGGCAGCATTCGACACATTGTCTCTGCCATGTGCCCTTCCACCACGTGTCGGTGGCACTCGCTGGTTGCCATATCTGCTGAAGGCACTGCAGGCCCTTGTGAAGGGATATCCAGCATATGTCCTGCATCTGACGCAGATGCAAGTGCCCGGGGGCTCCGGAGATGCCAAGGCAAAGGCCATTGGCTTCTTGGCGACACTGCACTGACGAGACATCATCGAGATGGCACACTTCCTTCTCGATGTGCTGTTTGTTCTGAGCAAGCTGTCGCTGGTGGCTCAGACAGTGACTGCGACAGTTGCTGATGTACATGCCACGCTGACATCCGTTGTGGCCACCCTTGTGATGTACAAGACGACCACAACTGCCAAGGAGCGTGCCCTGGCGTGCATGGAAGACTTCCATGGTGAGACACTCACAGGTGCTGTCTTCGCCAAGCAGACCCGACTGCAGATCTTGGGCAACCTGGTCAGCTGTCTGGAGGGTCGCTTCGTTGACAGCAATTCGGACGTTGTGCGTGCATCATCAATCGTTAGCTCCAAGCTGTGGCCTGAAGCTGCAGGTGATTATGGAAATGACGCTGTGGCCACACTCAACAACCATTTTGGCCCTGTGCTTCGCGACGCTGGCATCGATACCGCCAGTGTGGAGACGGAGTGGACACTTCTGAAGATGATCCTGTATGAACAGTCCCCAGACGTGCGACAGCTGACATGGTCTAGTGTCAATGCAGCCCACCAGGCAGAGTATGGAAACATACTTGGGCTTGTTGACGCCATTCTGACTCTGCCAGCCAGCTCGGCTGATGCGGAGAGAGGCTTCAGTCAGCTGAAGCCGACGAAGAGCAGCAACACAACTGAACGAAGCAATACCGATAGCATGCGTATTGCTGCTCTTCGTCAGCTTCAGCTGACTGGAGCCTCTCTCCGCATCAGCCGAGCTGGCTGGCAGAGTCAGAATGGCATCAACAAGCCCAAGTATGTTTCCATACTCTGCCTGATGGGCTGCATTGACACTAGACCATGTCAGCTGTCGCACGTCTGGGGACTGTTCATACAGGATCATCTTCAGAAGTGTCCACTCCGTCTCCACACTGGCAGTATCGATGCCAGCGTCGCGAAGCACAGGGCCAAAATGATTGTTGAGTGTGGCCACAGCGTCATTTCCATAATCACCTGCAGCTTCAGGCCACAGCTTGAAGCTAACGATTGATGATGCACGCACAACGTCCGAATTGCTGTCAACGAAGCGACCCTCCAGACAGCTGACCAGGTTGCCCAAGATTTGCAGTCGGGTCTGCTTGGCGAAGACAGCACCTGTGAGTGTCTCACCATGGAAGTCTTCCATGCACGCCAGGGCACGCTCCTTGGCAGTTGTGGTCTCTTGTACATCACAAGGGTGGCCACAACGGATGTCAGCGTGGCATGTACATCAGCAACTGTCGCAGTCACTGTCTGAGCCACCAGCGATAGCTTGCTCAGAACAAACAGCACATCGAGAAGGAAGTGTGCCATCTCGATGATGTCTCGCCGGTGCAGTGTCGCCAAAAAGCCAATGGCCTTTGCTTTGGCATCTCCGGAGCCCCCGGGCACTTGCATCTGCGTCAGATGCAGGACATATGCTGGATATCCCTTCACAAGGGCCTGCAGTGCCTTCAGCAGATGTGGCAACCAGCGAGCGCCACCGACACGTGGTGGAAGGGCACATGGCAGAGACAATGTGTCGAATGCTGCCTTCAAGTTGCTACGGTTCAGTGGCGAGTGATGGTAGAACAAGTAGAGGCTCAGGAGGAGACCGCTCAACTTTGTGTACATGGGCAACTGACACAATGCGTCCTTATATGCAAGTTCCAGGCTATTTTTACAGCAGGGATCGTTTTGCAAGTATCAATGGCTGCTCATTTCCGGAAGAGCGTGGCGACACTACTGGCCGATCCGGTGGCTTTCATCACCGTCGAACTAACAAGCTTCTTCATGAGTGTCTCTTCTGATATGAGAAGGCCCACGACACCGTCAATTGTCCGCTTTGATTGATTTGAGCATCTGCTCCCTTAAGCTGACGTTCCCCAATACCAGCGAAGGCAGTAGGAGGACGATACCTTATCTACTGCATATCACCGTACATACACTCATTCTCCGCTTCCGTGATGGACGCATCTTCGTCGTACCGTCACCGATGAGGGCGAGAAAGTGAGCACTCTCCAGGTGCCAAAAGTGAGGTGACGGCGCTCAACCTCAGCGATGGCACGCATGAACTGCTTGCATGCCTTTGTCATCTGATAAGTGTTCCCTACATCAAGGCCCCTTCTGTAATGTCCATAGGGTACACTGCCACACATAATCTGTGAACGGACGCCGGTGCTTTGCTATCGCGTTACAAGTCCTGAAACATCCAATGCAGGAAATATTAAATATCATAGTATTAAGTAAATACTGAGTATAGTCACAACATAACAACCTTCCTCAGCAAACAGTGAATACTAAAACATCCTCGCTTTCAAAACAAAACTTGACGAAGATTTGAAGATGGGCAGGTTTAAATTTTAATAAAAGCACAAAAATCACAAGACAAGCCACGTTCTCAAAACCAAAAATATGATGCATAAAGGCGGGAAATACAACACTAAATAGTATTACTTTTGAACCCGAAGATCCAGGCAAGTTATAACACAGATCTACATCAAATGCAAATTAATAATTTCCCATGGCATTGTTTACTGCACGGCACGCTTGAAATGAGAGATAACAGAGAAATGAGGGATAATAATTTAAACCATATAGTGCTAACCCTAACAAAGTACAATCAAACACAATATTTTTTTTCATTTTATAACATTAAATCACATGGGTAACATAATTACCTAAACAAATGCGTCAGACGGTCCATGGTGGCCGTGTTCAGCGCTTGGATGGCTCGGTGGGCAGGTGCAGTGCCGGGACGGGCTTCGAACGCAGTTTGCCGGAAGACAGCTCGTGTGTGCGCCTCGCTTGTACTGTGTGCGCGTAGCGAGTCTGGACGAAAGTTGTCCGTGCCAGTCAAGAACGCATTCTTGCCACGGACACCAGTTACGTTGTGTGTCCTGTACACTTTGCAAAACATGAAATCGTTGTCGTCATCGTAGGACAGCCAAGTGTGGTCTCGTTCCCAAACCTTCAAATAGCCACGCTGTCGTTTCTGCTGGTCGTACAGCGTGTCCCGTTCTCGCTTTTCCACCTTGCGTTTAACTTCTGGTTTTGCAACCCCAGTTAAATAACGATGCATCGTGCGTAAACGTAACAAAATAATTAGTAATGAATTAACAAAATAATTGATGTAGAACTGAAGATGTGAACCGTATTCGAAATCCGCGCATTTGAAAATAGATTACAAAATAGACGCGAAAATGGACGCCAATTGCGCTCATTAGCCGGTACCCCTCTACATGATATGCTAAGCCAAACAAAACGGTCGTTTCAGATTTCTATGTCACACAACAACCAATCAAAAGTACCGTTTCACTGTCGATTCACATTAGGTGAAGATTTACTTTGTCAATTGTACGGTTGGTGGCGCCACGCAACACGCTGATTTTTACTAGACAGCCGGACTAGTTGGTAGGCCGGGTTTACTAGTCCGCCGTAATCTTTACTAGTGTACGGACTAGCGGACTAGTGGGTAGTTCTACCCCTCACGGTTGTATTAAAAATTGGTACTTACAAGGTCACAGTTCATTAAAGTTTATATGTATTATTGTCTTTGACATTTGTAATCCCTCAAATGTCCAGTGTGCACATTTATTAATTAATTACGCCATTAATTACAGTACATACGTCAAATGTGAAATATAGGTCAAATAATTAGGTCATGTTCTAATAGCCATTTACAAGTTTACATAGCATTAAAGTAATTATATTAGCAATTTTGCACCCAAATGATAATTGCCAATTTCTTAATTCATTTTCACCTAAATTATGTCATTTATATGGAATTAATCCCGGTATGTAGGTCAAATCTAGGTCAAAATGGAATGTAGGTCAAGTGTGAAGGTCAAGGCAAGGTCACCAAAATTGACAATTCCTAAAGGGTTGTATCATGATTCATCCAGTGGGTGCATTTATAAATTAATTATGCCATAAATTCAGGTATGTAGGTCAAATGTGAAATATAGGTCAAATAAATAGGTCAAGTTATAATAGCCATTTAAAGGTTGCATAGTATTAAATTCATTATATTGGCAATATTCATACTTCAAATGTTAACAGTGCTCATTACCTAATTAATTTTCAGCTAAATGATGTCATTAATAAGAATTAATCCCATGCTGTGGACAAAATCTAGGTCAAAAGTGGAATGTAGGTCAACTGTGAAGGTCAAGTCAAGGTCACCAAAAATTGACATTTCCTTAAGGGTTGCACCATTTTTGATTTCACATACGTAAGTTAAAAGGTTCCAATGTTATTACTATTTTCCAATCAAATAAATGCAGTCCTCCTGCAGACTGTGCACAAGAAATGGACTAAAAACCAATAGACAAAAAATGCCACCATTTTAAGATTTAAAAATTGAATAGCGCCGCAAATATTGAAGATATCAAAAAAATTCAAAAAGGGTAGTAAACTACATATCATTATCCAACATGTAGCATCATTTAAATGATGATATAACATATTCTATTTTTTTGTTGACATACCTATCATTGTGACATTTGTATTGCTGTTGTGGCGCTAGAATGCAGTAATTGATCTCATCAACTCATCCGATCACATAAAATACAATGCCAATGGCAGCCATTAATTACGAAATAGTCAGAGACAACTGCGTTTAGGCCAGCGTTATCGCGGGCCTAAAAATCGTGTCGTTTCGTCCAGCGGAAAGTCCGAGACTTCTAGTTGTCTGTGTTCGTGCATAGCGATTATCCCGTCAAAGTCCCGACGTTCGTAAATAGTCCAAGACAACGCTCATTGTCTCGGTTCATGCATAAGACCCCTGATCTCGTTGATTACCCACAGTAGGGCTGTCTCGGTCGAGTGGTTTCGCTTGTATGCGGACTGAAACGTGTCCGTAAGTGATTCATTGGCTAGGCTAGGTGAATGTTCAATCTGTTTCCCACAATCTTTTCGATCACTTTCGAAAGTTGGGACAGATTGCTGACTGGGCGGTAGTTACTTAAGGTATTCTAACACAGTGACGGCTTCTTCAGAAGAGGATGGCCAAGTGCTCGCTTTAGTTCACCCGGCATTGTTCCTTCCGCATTTGTTATATCGGCAACAATGATCGCAAGTGCGTCAGTGTTCTGTTTTACATGATCGGATGGTAACGGATCAAGTGTGCAAGACGTACACATTCTAGCGATGATAGCCGTTATTTCACGTGTTGTTGTAGGTGTAAATGTGTCAACTGGTGTGACAAAGCGACGTGTTTTACGCGGCGGTGTCACGCGATGTCTGGCAGCATGTAAGCCGAGTCGAATTTCAGCTACCTTGTTGTTCAAATAGTCCGAAAATGAATCGCAACAGGCAACGACGGAGTCATATTCGGGATACGAACGCGATGGCTTCCCACTCAGTGATTTCACGATGTTGAACATGCTTTTGTTGTCAGCGTCCAGAAGTTTGTCTCGATAGTAGTTGGCATGGCATGCAGTGTAAAAATCCTGAAACAAATTGGTACACTTGAACAACGCATTGTTCATGACAAAATACTCCTAATTTTGTATCAACGGGTCTGTCAAAGTTTGAAATAGATTTGAAACAATCTCTTCAAATATAAATTAACTCGTATTTTACATGTTATTTAAAACAGTAAATGATTAATAATAAACACATTATTTTATTCAATGTTGTAAAATAACAGGTTGGATATATGAATGCTCACATTGGGTAATAGGCTAATATTAGTCCTTTTTCGGACGGAATATTGGGTCCAGTCAGCGAGCCCCGTGCTTTTGTTTACGCGCTGTCTCACGCTCCCCGCCAGAGGCGCTATTTGTATTACTTGTCACGGCCTGCCTATACGGCATTGATTGAATTAGATATCTTTCCGTAGGTATAGAATCGGTGGTAAGGGTGGTTGTTGTTTCACTGTAAGCCATTGCTGGTAGTGATGATATATACAGATCAGTGGTTTGGACTGATCTGTGATGTAATCGTGTTTTCCCATCTGTTTCCAGAGACGATAAAGTGGATTAAAGATTATGAATTCTGCCACCAAGCTGCCAGTCGGTTGTGAGGCCGCCGCCGACCCTTTCACGGACCAGTACGCCGACGGAGTTGCCGCGGCGCTGCCCCAGTTCTACTCCCGCACGCCGGCCTACAAGCATTGGCTGTCGTCCGTCGTCAAAGGACGCGGCAAGACGATCCTCGACGCCGCCTGTGGAAATGGGTATGTAGTCGAGTGAACTAAACACCCGTTTACACAAATAATTGTGTTCCCATTCGTATCTGACTATGTACTATTTGATAATTGTGTACCACTGCGAAAAACATGCTTCAACACAATTGCGATAACTATAATTGTCCTGGCGTTTGGCGTCTGGTGTGTAACATGCAGGGTCCAACACAATACCGCATTAACGCTTTTAAAACATTAAAACAATTATACAGTTACATCCACGGGTACATAATAGAGTACAGGCCAGAACGGGAATTTCAAAGTTGTTAATCTTACGCTGATATTCCTCACACCACGAGTATTCTTAGCGATAGATCACTGTAGGAACAATAGTCCTACATAATTCTTTTATTTCCGTGTGATTGTTTTCTAACTTTATGAACTAAGAAGCGTTGTACAGTAGCTGCCCAAAGGCTCATCCATTTGCTCTGTTCTTGTTGTGTACATACGTCTCCTGGTGGAGGTTTTGTGTGTTTGGGAAGATGTCTGCAACGTGTTTTGTCACTGTTTCTGTGCTGGTCATTCTTGTGAAATCGGCGGAAGCGTTTTTCAATCATCAACTGGTTTGGATGAGCTCCGCCATGACACCACTGTACTACAAAAGGGAGGACCTTCTGAGTTTGCTATGCAGCAATGGCATACCCTCAACCCCGATACTGACATTCTGATCCAACACGCAAAAAGAAGAGCAAATAAAAAAGTGGCTCTAGAGGAGGTGTGAGAAACACACTAAGGAAAATGCCTACTACTGATCATTCTCTCCAATGTACGCTCCCTTCACAACAAACCTGCATGCTGAACTGGCAAATATCATTCGTTATGATGTTGCTATCGCATGTTTGACCGAGAACTGGCTATCTGAACTGAAAGCAGACAGTGATATTGAAATTTGTACCACTGTTCGCGTTGAAAGAGACAAGACAAAACAGAGAAAAGTATCGATTTTAGTGTTTGCATGTAGGTCAGTAAAAGGTGGGCCACCAACTTCTGTGTGAGAGAACAAGTCAGTACGAGATACTACGAAATTGCAACTGTGTCATTTCGGCCCCACTACCTTCGCCGTGATTTTGGACGTGTCGTCGAGTGTTACAATGCGGCGCAAAGTAGGTCAGTAAACCAAGCCTGCACTGGAGTTTTGCTTACATCCGTATGCCCATGCAGACATTCAGAAATGTACACGTGCATACATAGCTATAATTAAATATGTAAATGACACGTGGTAATTGGGCTGCACATGCCTTATAAAATTACTACTATTAAATTTGTTTGAAAAGATAAGTATGGTATGCATTAAATATACATGAATTAATGCAGTGTATGTAGATTGCATACTTGGGTAGTGTATAAGTAACTATGCCTACAGTATCTTTGTTTCATTACTAGCATCAAACAATCTATATAAAGGACTATACACATTTCAATTAGTGTGCACAGTGTACGTTATATCTTGCGCGACTGTTACACGGATAACATTATTTTACTCTTATTGTTATAGGAATATGCAAAATATGACGTGCATACGTCTAAATACACGTCTTAAATTGGAAATGTCGACTCCGTTACTTCGTCTCCATTACGACAAAACCGTCGGCTCCATCAACGTAACGAAGTCGACACACGTTTAGGCACTCGTTATATATCACTGACAATACTATTGGTAACAGTATTATCAATAAGTGTTGCAAAGACGTTCGATGTTCTGGTAGGTTTAATAATTAATGGGTTCAAACCAAAGCTGAACATCAAATCTAGGAAGTATTTGGTACCACTATCTAAGTCATGTTTCAATAACTCTATGTTAAAATCGCCACAAATAAACATTGTTTTCGTAGTCGGAACTTGATTAAAATTAGTAGACGGTCAATGTCATCACAAAATAAATTTAAATCACTCCCACATGCTCTATGGGCTTAGAAACCCTCGACAGTTCCGGTAAGCGAACGTTAACCAGCACTTGATCTGGGACCTTCTAGTATCGCCATCTGGCGTATAGTTTATGGTTTACCTAGTTTGCTTGGCTGAACAAAAGGTTTTGAGTTTTTGTACAGTTTGTTCGTTATGAGAATATCAATGTAATTTTTTTTATAACGTAATGTGTGGATACGTATATTGTATATATGGGGAGACGTTTGAAAACTCTAGTAGGTCGTTTTCGTAGTTAGATCATAAAGTAAGAGAGCGCCTAAGGTCCGGTTGATGTCAGTAGGTCCGGTCGATGTCAGTAGGTCGATAAACCGCTAACTTTTAATTTTGTGTTTTAGTTGCAAATTGTGTGTTTGCATTAATCCTTTTGGGCGCGTCACACCGACACATGGCTTTTTGTGTATCTTTAAACTAACTATTAAAATATACTGACTGCGAAATGATGCTTAGCGAACCATCGTTTATTGTTGACATGTTATTGATTTGGGCATACCCAAATTTTTATTAAAACAACACCACCATCCAGTCTTGGTTGTCTGTTGAAACAACACCACCATCCAGTCTTGGTTGTCTGTAGAAACAACACCACCATCCAGTCTTGGTTGTCTGTTGAAACAACACCACCATCCAGTCTTGGTTGTTTGTTGAAACAACACCACCATCCAGTCTTGGTTGTTTGTTGAAACAACACCGTCATCCAGTGTTGGTTGTCTGTTGAAACAACACCACCATCCAGTCTTGGTTGCCTGTTGACACAATACCGCAATCCAGTCTTGGTTGTCTGTTGAAACAACACCGTCATCCAGTCTTGGTTGTCTGTAGAAACAACACCACCATCCAGTCTTGGTTGTTTGTTGAAACAACACCACCATCCAGTCTTGGTTGCCTGTTGAAACAATACCGCAATCCAGTCTTGGTTGCCTGTTGAAACAATACCGCAATCCAGTCTTGGTTGTCTGTTGAAACAACACCGTCATCCAGTCTTGGTTGTCTGTAGAAACAACACCACCATCCAGTCTTGGTTGTTTGTTGAAACAACACCACCATCCAGTCTTGGTTGCCTGTTGAAACAATACCGCAATCCAGTCTTGGTTGTCTGTTGAAACAACACCGTCATCCAGTCTTGGTTGTCTGTAGAAACAACACCACCATCCAGTCTTGGTTGTTTGTTGAAACAACACCACCATCCAGTCTTGGTTGCCTGTTGAAACAATACCGCAATCCAGTCTTGGTTATCTGTTGAAACAACACCGTCATCCAGTCTTGGTTGTCTGTAGAAACAACACCACCATCCAGTCTTGGTTGTTTGTTGAAACAACACCACCATCCAGTCTTGGTTGTCTGTAGAAACAACACCACCATCCAGTCTTGGTTGTTTGTTGAAACAACACCACCATCCAGTCTTGGTTGTCTATTGAAACAACACCACCATCCAGTCTTGGTTGCCTGTAGAAACAACACCACCATCCAGTCTTGGTTGTCTGTAGAAACAACACCACCATCCAGTCTTGGTTGTTTGTTGAAAAAACACCACCATCCAGTCTTGGTTGTCTGTAGAAACAACACCACCATCCAGTCTTGGTTGTGTGTAGAAACAACACCACCATCCAGTCTTGGTTGTCTATTTAAACAACACCACCGTCCAATCTTGGTTGTCTGTAGAAACAACACCACCATCCAGTCTTGATTGTTTGTTGAAACAACACCGTCATCCAGTCTTGGTTGTCTGTAGAAACAACACCACCATCCAGTCTTGGTTGTTTGTTGAAACAACACCACCATCCAGTCTTGGTTGTATATTGAAACAACACCACCATCCAGTCTTGGTTGTCTGTAGAAACAACACCACCATCCAGTCTTGGTTGTTTGTTGAAACAACACCACCATCCCATCTTGGTTGTCTGTAGAAACAACACCACCATCCAGTCTTGGTTTTCTGTAGAAACAACACCACCATCCAGTCTTGGTTGTCTGTAGAAACAACACAACCATCCAGTCTTGATTGTTTGTTGAAACAACACCACCATCCAGTCTTGGTTGTTTGTAGAAACAACACCACCATCCAGTCTTGATTGTTTGTTGAAACAACACCACCATCCAATCTTGGTTGTCTGTAGAAACAACACCACCATCCAGTCTTGATTGTTTGTTGAAACAACACCACCATCCAGTCTTGTTTGTTTGTTGAAACAACACCACCATCCAGTCTTTGTTGTCTGTAGAAACAACACCACCATCCAATCTTGGTTGTCTGTAGAAACAACACCACCATCCAGTCTTGATTGTTTGTTGAAACAACACCACCATCCAGTCTTGGTTGTTTGTAGAAACAACACCACCATCTAGTCTTGATTGTTTGTTGAAACAACACCACCATCCAATCTTGGTTGTCTGTAGAAACAACACCACCATTCAGTCTTGATTGTTTGTTGAAACAACACCACCATCCAGTCTTGTTTGTTTGTTGAAACAACACCACCATCCAGTCTTTGTTGTCTGTAGAAACAACACCACTATCCAGTCTTGGTTGTTTGTTGAAACAACACCACCATCCAGTCTTGGTTGTCTGTAGAAACAACACCACCATCCAGTCTTAGTTGTTTGTTGAAACAACACCACCGTCCAGTCTTGGTTGTCTGTAGAAACAACACCACCATCCAGTCTTGGTTGTTTGTTGAAACAACACCACCGTCCAGTCTAGGTTGTCTGTAGAAACAACACCACCATCCAGTCTTGGTTGTTTGTTGAAACAATACCACCGTCCAGTCTTGGTTGTCTGTAGAAACAACACCACCATCCAGTCTTGGTTGTTTGTTGAAACAACACCACCATCCAGTCTTGGTTGTCTGTAGAAACAACACCACCATCCAGTCTTGTTTGTTTGTTGAAACAACACCACCGTCCAGTCTTGGTTGTCTGTAGAAACAACACCACCATCCAGTCTTTGTTGTCTGTTAAAACAACACCACCAACCAGTCTTGATTGTTTGTTGAAACAACACCGTCATCCAGTCTTGGTTGTCTGTAGAAACAACACCACCATCCAGTCTTGGTTGTTTGTTGAAACAACACCACCATCCAGTCTTGGTTGTCTATTGAAACAACACCACCATCCAGTCTTGGTTGTTTGTTGAAACAACACCACCATCCAGTCTTGGTTGTCTGTAGAAACAACACTACCATCCAGTCTTGGTTGTCTGTAGAAACAACACTATCATCCAGTCTTGGTTGTCTATTGAAACAACACCACCATCCAATCTTGGTTGTCTGTAGAAACAACACCACCATCCAGTCTTGATTGTTTGTTGAAACAACACCGTCATCCAGTCTTGGTTGTCTGTAGAAACAACACCACCATCCAGTCTTGGCTGTCTGTTGAAACAACACCACCATCCAGTCTTGATTGTTTGTTGAAACAACACCACCATCCAGTCTTGTTTGTTTGTTGAAACAACACCACCATCCAGTCTTTGTTGTCTGTAGAAACAACACCACTATCCAGTCTTGGTTGTTTGTTGAAACAACACCACCATCCAGTCTTGGTTGTCTGTAGAAACAACACCACCATCCAGTCTTGGTTGTTTGTTGAAACAACACCACCGTCCAGTCTTGGTTGTCTGTAGAAACAACACCACCATCTAGTCTTGGTTGTTTGTTGAAACAATACCACCGTCCAGTCTTGGTTGTCTGTAGAAACAACACCACCATCCAGTCTTTGTTGTTTGTAGAAACAACACCACCATCCAGTCTTGGTTGTCTGTAGAAACAACACCACCATCCAGTCTAGGTTGTTTGTTGAAACAACACCACCATCCAGTCTTGGTTGTTTGTTGAAACAATACCACCATCCAATCTTGGTTGTCTGTTGCAGCATCGACTCGATACAGTTGTTAGAAGAAGTATTGGTTGTTTGTTGCAGCGTCGACTCGATACAGTTGTTAGAATAAGTCTTGGTTGTCTGTTGCAGCGTCGACTCGATACAGTTGTTAGAAGAAGTCTTGGTTGTATGTTGCAGCGTCGAATCGATACAGTCGTTAGAAGAAGTCTTGGTTGTCTGTTGCAGCGTCGACTCGATACAGTTGTTAGAAGAAGGCTACGACGTCGTGAGCACGGACTACAGTGAGCAGATGCTTGATCAAGCCAGGAACGAGCGACAAAGACGGCGAAACGAACCTGCCTTCAGCAACTGGGGTAACAATTACACTGGACAACAACAAAACACTTCTCGACTGCTAATAAGGGAAATGCAGGTGTTCTTGCTAAATCTGGGCCGCTGATTCCAAATCTGAAGTCAGTATTTAGCCAGCACGTCAGGTTTTCAAGTTTTATGTGAAGCAGTAGAAGGTATATTTTCTGAGGGTCTACCAATGCCTTATGCTGCACATTGTACAGGCCAACTATGTGCTCATGTATTTCAGATCAGTCTTTTACAACATAATGATTGCTGTTATTGCTATCCTATGGGGAGATAAATCACCTTTAGATCACCACAGATGTTCCACTTATGATCTGAATAATTAATACCTTCCAGAATGATTTCCATAACGGCATGAGGTACAGGTTCTTTGTTACCATTGTTTAACAACACAGCTTTGCGGCTCACTTTGCTGGAGTCTACGAAGAGGCTCCATTTCCTCGCTCAGGCATGAAGCCGGAACATCAGTACAGAAACAAACATCATTATATATCTTTAAAAAGGCAGCTAACTTTCTGTGGCGATCGCGGAAGAGGGATTTTTTATCTTCCTGTAGGATATTCCAAATATTTTGGCCGAACGTCATCACGAACGCCAAGCTACACAGGAGAACTGCTGCCAAATCCATCACCCAAGAAATCCAAAGGCGAACACATAGAACACATGCTTTTATTGCAGTAGCAAAATCTTTGTTGTCCAGTGTAATTAGAGCTGACTACGTGGGATAAGTTTTTATTATTCTAATAGTATTGCGATAGTTTTATGTATATATAAATTCGCCAACGTTTGGTTTATTATTCTTGACTTATCTATCCATGTGTTTTTAAATGTTTACTTTATTTACCACGCGTATAATACAACAATAAAAAGATACGTCGCTAAAAGGTTGACCATAAGTGACATCCTACACGGAATTAAACAATTAGCAGAAGTACTTCTGGGGTATCGGACGGGAGTGATGTAACAGTGGGCGGTTTTAGTCATCTGTTATTTTTGTAATCTTAAAATGTAGTGACGCAACATATTTAGGGTGGAAACTAAAACCAAAGGGAGCACAGTCCCTAATCCCTTCCACAGTCCCTAACCCCTGCTTCTGTTCACTCAGCTGTATAATTGAATGTGTGGTGATAAACAATAGTGAACCATTGGTATTCGCGCAATAATTGCAACGTTGCTGAATATTTCAAAGAAATTTAGTTTGAGTTCCAAAGAACAGATTTTCCATTGGTGATTTTTAAGGCACAATCCTTTACTTTCGTCTTAAAATTACCTCTAATAATATCCTTTTGTACCAACAGTGATAGGACGGGGAAACTGGAGTACCCTGCCGGAAGATCTGCGACGTATTGACGGGTTGCCCAAGGCTGGTTTTGATATCGTCTTATGCCTGGGAAATTCATTTTCCCAGTTACCCGATTTCGAAGGCACAAAACAAAACCAGAAGACGGGGTTAACGAATCTGTTCGCGGCCGTGAAGCCCGGTGGAGTTCTTATCCTCGACCACCGTAATTATGACGACATTCTTGACCGCGGAGTAGAACCGGTGCAAAACGTTTACTACAACAAAGTGCGTTCATAAGTACTAATACATTATGATGATGATAACGATACTATATACAACAAAGTGCGTCCATAAGTACTAATACATTATGATGATGATAACGATACTATATACAACAAAGTGCGTCCATAAGTACTAATACATTATGATGATGATAACGATACTATATACAACAAAGTGCGTCCATAAGTACTAATACATTATGATGATGATAACGATACTATATACAACAAAGTGCGTTCATAAGTACTAATACATTATGATGATGATAACGATACTATATACAACAAAGTGCGTCCATAAGTACTAATACATTATGATGATGATAACGATACTATATACAACAAAGTGCGTCCATAAGTACTAATACATTATGATGATGATAACGATACTATATACAACAAAGTGCGTTCATAAGTACTAATACATTATAATGATGATAACGATACTATATACAACAAAGTGCGTCCATAAGTACTAATACATTATGATGATGATAACGATACTATATACAACAAAGTGCGTTCATAACTACTAATACATTGTGTTGATGATAACGATACTATGTACAACAAAGTGCGTTCATAACTACTAATACATTGTGTTGATGATAACGATACTATGTACAACAAAGTGCGTTCATAAGTACTAATACATTGTGTTGATGATAACGATGCTATGTATGGTTTTGAGTTCATACACAATTTAGCTTCATGTACTACACGATTAAAGTGCATTCGAAATTTGGATAATTCCGATAATAAGAAAATGTCAAAACTCACATTGCGCAATGGCAACGTTATCACTTGTGTACAAACAGATAGATCAGTTTACTCGATCACCCTGACCCGGGTCGAATTGTCCAATTACGACAGATTCATATAAAACATTTTATTCATTTTATGTTATTTCATTTTGAAAACGGTATTACGGATGGCACAAGTTGAGGTTGTCATTGATATTGGCAACACCTTCGGAGTATAACATATCTGATGTACAGGTTTGAGTGTATGTGTATATTCTGTCAATGTAACCTACTACTGAAATAATATATTTGTAATTAAATATGTTTTCATAATAATTTGTGCATGTGTACTACCATTTATATATTGAGTAGCTATCAATAAACGTCAGCACGGTTCGCAAACGTAGACGACATCAACCCAATATGTTTTATTTCCATCTGCTATTTATCTGTGGTTATTTGTACTGGTCTACAGAGCGACTTCATTCAAGATTTCCAAGTGTCTGTGAAGTATGCGAACGGCAAACCGATCTGGATAACACTCACTCACAAACTTCATCAGTCTGCAGTCAACAACGGAAGCGATGTACAACAGACGGAGAAAGCTTCTGAAGACAGGTAAGTTTCTGTCTAGAATATTGTTGGTGTCTCTTTGCATTGGCGAATATTTTGATCTCTACCCAATTGACTTCACATGAAACATTAAAGCGAAACAAAAGACAACCTGTTGGTGTTATCCACCTAAAAAGTTAATACAAACAAACTATTTGGAATTCTAATAAACATTTTCATGTCAGTGGTTAAATCGGCACGCCGTCTCAAAGAGGAATATTCCAGTAACATGTCCGGTATCCCGGATTTTGGATCTTGCTCATGGCTAAAGGTTTAGCCAATAAGCGCCGAGCTGTGACGTCGATTATGACGCGCCAAGTTCCTAGTTTTGCTTGACATAAACACGAACACGCCGGTTCATTTATTGGTTTTTCACATTCCCTTCGATTCAGAAACTGACTTAATTTTGTTATGTACATGAACATCTATTATAATGCCATACCATGCAACATGCGGACGTATATTTTACAAGTTACAGCGCCACAGCAAATTCGGCGATTATTTACGTCGTAAACTGTTGTACTGGCTATGGGGATATGAA
>CM034538.1:12927330-12979830 GCA_020002185.1 Paraescarpia echinospica
ACTCACAAAGTGCTGACACATTATGTGGTGTGACACCCCCCCCCCCCGCCACGGTTCACCGCCGTTCACGCGTGGCCTCACACCGACAAGCGGCGACGTCGGCGAGCATTGTACTCATTCGGGCATTGCTTCGCCGGGATAGTTACTGACTGGTACAATTCGCCACCAGCGTGACAAACAGCAACAGCGGCGACAGTTGCACAGAGTCGTGGGAACTACACTAGTCAACTTGTGTCGATCCCAGGAGCGCGGCAGCTGAAGACGACAGAAGAATCCGTACAAGGTGGGTGTGGGAGGAAACTGTACGTGACACTACCGACGGAGGTGGACGGGTAATGCGATACAGCCCAAACACATTTAGCGCCGAGTATTAGCCATATTACGACGTGACGTAGACTCGCTGGTTTACCTATGTATACGTATTTTGTTTTGAACTGCATGGCTAAGCTATATATATCTGCCTTGCAAGACTATTATAACTATGTCCTGCAAAACTAAGCTATGTCAGTATTAGATGCACCGATGTAGGCATGTAGTTCACTGAATCGTCACGGACCTGGCCAGGAAATTCTAAATGTAAACAATGCTAACCTACTCCTTGTTTGGTCAATCGCGACACACCCGGAAATTCGACCAAATAGCGGAACCTGCATGTATTAATATTTACGATTTTGTATGCACAATATCAGGATATTTGAACATTCCATAATATTCTGCTAAATTAACAGGACTAACTTCCTATACCAAAAATAATTTGGGATTGTCCCAGGGTGACCTTAATTGCGAGGTGGCTGCATTACTGAGATGACCGTAAAACGAGGTTCCACTGTACATATGGTTATCTATTTAAATAATTCTGATAGAATTGGTTAATCAATTTATTTGTAACAGTTCTGATTGAAGTACGTCGTGAGTCACCTGCATTACACGTGCATTGATGCACTGCGACTGG
Organism: Paraescarpia echinospica; assembly: GCA_020002185.1. Classification (NCBI taxonomy): domain Eukaryota; kingdom Metazoa; phylum Annelida; class Polychaeta; order Sabellida; family Siboglinidae; genus Paraescarpia; species Paraescarpia echinospica. Next base: position 12,928,283 of record CM034538.1, read on the forward strand.
CAGTTGGGTCCATGTCTTAGGACTGCACAGGAGAAGTCTTGTTCTCATAACGGAATTTGCATGTTTAGGAAGTAACTTGACGGGAGACTTTCGGCAATGTGTTGGGGGAATGTTTGTGGGGCGCGGTGGCGTGGTTTTGAAAGCACCGGACTCTCAATCAAGATATCCTGTGTTCCAGTCCTCTTGCTGACTCAAACCATGGAAAGCTCATACATTCCACGTTACTCCGTATCACCCGTTTGTGTAAATGAGTACCTGGCAGTAGGCCGCGGTGGATATTTGTGTATGCGTAGTCTTGGCGCAGTAATTGCAGCGTGGCTTAATGCTTTCCTGGGAAGTCTAGATGGTGTTCGATTGAACTGATCTGCCAGAAAATGAAGTGTTTACTCTGTGAGCAGTCACGAGGGGATTGGATATCGCGATATATAAGAACTTACCTTTACTTTTCTTACTTATTTTACTTACTCCCGCAGTTATAGCGGTGGGTGCGTGAGGTGGGTAGGGCATGCACATTTGATGTAATAATAATGTAAATATAGGGACGAGAGCGTCAGATTCTATGGAGGAACTAATATACGAATCGGGTGATTTTCTGGTAACTCGGGTATAACATGTCATAGTTCTTGCTAAAATAGATGTATTGACAACAGATAATCAATATATTTGACATGTTTAAACATGCAATGTGTGTGTGTGTTCGTGTGCGTGCATGTACCTGTTCGTTTGTGTGTGTGTGTGTGTGTGTGTGTGTGTGTGTGTGTGTGTGTGTGTGTGTGTGTGTGTGTGTGTGTGTGTGTGTGTGTGTGTGTGTGTGTGTGTGTGTGTGTGTGTGTGTGAGATGAACAATAATATGATTGGTGTTTCCATGTGACATGGTTGACCAATTATACACACACATATAAATCGATCTCATATTTAATACGTCACAGAGGATCAGTAATATTGCGACGTACACCTATCATGAGTGTATGAGCGTGTGGAAGTTGCAATATATCACGTCATTTGATGACACCTGGGCAATTAATGCTTTGGTGGTGGTATTAATGCGCTGTCAGGGGTCAATGCGGGGATTACATCAATGATGCTGCTCAGTGAACAACATGATAAAAAAGTATATCACATGTCCAGAAAGATACATTCTTATTAACAGTTATTACTTACATAAGGCCTCTTGTTTCTTACATATAAAATGCAATAGTTACAATATACTGCCAGTGTTATGGACTATGTTGATATTGCACCGACAGGATGGCTATGAAAATACAATCTTAAAACATCAATGCACGACATAACACGAAATTAGGGTCGTGGGGAGAAGCTATTAGCACCTGTTTCGTTTAGGCTCATACAAAAAAGTAAAAGCAACTTCTTATATGGCGCAGTATCCAGTCCTTTAGGCTGCTCAAAACGCTTTACACTTTTCTCCCTGGCAGACATTCAATCGAATACTATCTCGACTTTTCTGAGAAGCATTCAGCTACGCTGCAATTAATGCGCGAAGACTATTCGCACTTAAATATACACCCTTGTCTTTAGTCAGGTACTCTTTCATACAGCTGAGTGAACTGGAGCAATGCAGAGTGAACGAACTTGCAGCACAAGATTCGAACCCGGGTTCTCTCGATTGGAAAACTGATGCTCTATCCACTGTGTCACCGCGCTCCACATACATCAGTATATTAAACTGAAGGCAAATCAGACTGCAGTGGATTGGACACGTGGCACGAAGAGAAGAAGACAGTACGGTCAGGAAGGCGGGGAGACTGCCGATGGAGAGCAAACGCGCCAGGTGACGATAAAGAGTATGAACGAGGGACGTGGTGAGGAGAGCCAAGGAGTGGAGAGAAGTGTTAGAAGAGGATACTATGAACACATCCGGGGAGGGGTCATTTCTGACATTTATATGGACGAGTGTGCGTTATAAACGGAACAAATGGATGTTTTTCAAAGGACGAGAATAATTGTTGTAGAAAAGAGATCTGACAATTAACTACGAAGTCTTGTTTGCTTGATGTAATAACCCCTTTACAGGTGTTCACAGCTAAACTGGGATTATTTGTGCGGTGCGTAACGTCAGGGCAGTCGAACAAAAAGGGAAAAAATCGTGTGCTTTGGAAACCTTCAATTTAGCACACAAGACGCAGCACACGAGACGGCGGTTGACTATTTCAAAAACGTATGTCATCGATTGAATTTACACTGAATAGGCTCTACATACAGTGTACGTATAAAACACTGTTCAATAGTGTACGTAGTGTATACAAATAGCATGATGATCGATGACCTAGTTTCAGCCATGTTTTCGTCACGCTACACCCTGCAATGGCTGCCACTGCGTCATTGTTGGCGCAGGGAAGAGAGGTGTGTTGAATTTACACAACACAACTTGCATGCGGTGTGATAATGACGTGTATGATGGGTTCACACTCTGCGGGACACTGCATATATTGTTCTATGAGTAGCCGCGTATGTCAGTTATGAGTAACAGCAAAAGTGTTCTCGACGTAGTGAGTGCGTGAGAGTGCGTGTGTGCGTGCGCGTGCGTGCGTGGGTGCGCGCAAGAGAGCGAGGGAGGGAGCGAGAGACGGAGGGTGGGAGAGAGGGAGAGAGAGAAGTGGGGAGAGAGTTTTAGACAAAGATAGACAGAAAACAAGAGAAAGCGAGAGAGAGAGAGAGAGAGAGAGAGAGAGAGAGAGAGAGAGAGGGGGGCAAAGAGAGAGGGGAGTGAGTGGGTGATTAAATGATAGAGAAAGGGGGAGGAGGGAGAGACAGACAGAGAGAGAGAGAGAAAAGGGAGAGAGAGAGGGGGGGAGAGAAGGTGAGAGAAGGAGAGAGAGAGAGAGAGAGAGAGAGAGAGAGAGAGTGTGTGTGTGTGTGTGTGTGTGTGTGTGTGTGTGTGTGTGTGTGTGTGTGTGTGTGTGTGTGTGTGTGTGTGTGTGTGTGTGTGTGTGAGTGAATGAGTGAGTGTGCGAGTGGGTGAGGCGGTCCATTGTTCCACATTGTTTGCTTAATTTTTGGCAGGGCCCTGTGACAAGTAATAGCAATAAGTGTGCTCGCATGACATACTCGAAGTAGATACGAGGAAGGATTTATGTTTATTTTCTAAAACGATGAGCTAAAACGCAGTTTAGATATTATCATCCAACTCATTGGAGGATTCGTTGTTGCATTTATTCACAGCGTCTTTTAGCAATGTTTATTTTCTGTAGTTGTAACCTTTACTCATAAAGGCGCTAACTGTAATAAAGACACACAATAAAATATGTATGCTAAAATGCACTTTGGCTACTACCACCAGATGCCTACCAAAAAAACTTATGCCATGCGCAGTATACCGATGATTCAAAGGCGGCTGGCATGTAGATTCAGACGGAACTCGGGTGCGTCATTCGAGTACTTTTTATGTTCCTTTGATATATTGCTGCACTTGGTGAAAGGCAGAAACGAACCGCTGTGAATTTTAGTAGTCACCTATCGTACCATCTTTCCGTCACACCTGCCCGACTTTACCAATAGACATAGAACCCATATTGTGGAATACCTGACGGCCAGGTGCGGTAAAGACGAGTTCTTATGATGATTCAACTGATTTATTCTACTTATATTTTACGTTTCAATGTTCCAAATTGCACCAAATAGAGCGTTTCGTTTCACTCAAAAATTTTCAAAAATAAAAAAACTAACATCATAGGAACATCGGTGTAGACAAATCTGAATATGCAGAACTGTGAAACATTAAATGAGATAATATAGGTCAGAACAGTCTTCGAGCATTAATTGCATCGTGGCTGAATTCCCCCCGGTAAAGTCGAGTTGGTGTTCGATTTAACAGGTCTGCCGATGAGTAAAGAATAAAGCGTTTTGAACCATTTTAAGGACTTGATTCTGCGCTGTATAATAACATACCTTTTCATTTTACATTTTAGTCAAAACAAAGTTTATTTTTTTGTATTCTAGCGTAGGCATATAAAACAATCTTCTTGTTCTGTATTTTACAATCCCATGTAATGGATACTAAGGGGCAGGTGCACGTCCCTTACAATAATCTTAACAACCGTTGCATTTACGTTTAACACATGGTAAACGTTTGCGTATGTTACAATTCACTGCAGTCACTCTATAGTTGGAGCGCAGTGGTTCAGTGCTGACGAGTTTCGTACTCTCGACCGAGAGAACCCGAGTTCGAATCCTGTGCTGTTGCGTTGAACTTTCGGCAAGTTCGTTCACTGTACGGTGCTCCAGTTGACTCAGCTGTATGAATGAGTACCAGGCTGTAGACATTTGTGGAAAGTTGCGTACGATTATCTTCGCGCATTAAATGCAACGTGGCTAGAGAAGTCGAAATGGTGTTCGATTCAACAGGTCTGCCAGAGAGTAATGTGTAAAAGGCTTTGAGCAGTTCTGGGGACTGGATACTGCGCTATATAAGAACTTACTTACGTTTTCAGTTATATCTAAGATGCAAGTACACTTACTAAAGATCCTCAGCTAACGATCCTCCGTTACTTTCAGACAACTACTGCCATGGCGGTGCCCCTGTGGTCGAAGCTACTGTTAGTGGCGTCCGTCGTGGGCAATGTGTCATCACTGACACCACCAAGCACAGAGGATCGAGGAGAGGGTGAGTTGGACGTCGCCCAATGGTTTCAGTGTACATGTATATCAGATTTTTACCAGATTTAACAATGTTAACAACCTTTAACAAGAGTTATCAAGATTGTCATTCAGAATAGAAACCGAACATGGCAAATGACCAAGGAAACTTTTGGCTTACCGAGTGGCCAAAATATTGTTATTTAAGCGAAATACTTCTTTTGGGGTATATACAATTTAAACATATTATTTACGCGCTTCGTGTCCTCTAATTATGTTACTTTTACGTGTGAAAACATATTTCTATCAATATTTTAATAACCAACCAATATCTTAAAAAGGCCTTTGCCAGCTATCTTATGAATGCAAATGCTACAATGAAATTACATCTAACAGACTGTCATATATCAATTAATTATTCAATTTTTTAAAGGGTATGCTAACATTTATGCTGTCGGTAACAGTATCGTGTGACGTGTGTACCATCAACGATATTCATAGACAATTGGTTGAAATTTATCGATAACCAACGTGTACTATCAGCACAGCCTTGTGTTGCCTGTTTTCGTTTCGTGACGCGGCGTCGTTTGCTGCCAAATACTCGACAATCCTAGTCTCTTCAAAGAAATCCCAGACAATAGCGCAACGCCAGAAGGCGCGCGTCTCTCGTTTATTGTTTCCGACGATGCATCTGCTTTGCGTCAACGTGATCGTCCGATGGAATCCAGATGAATGCTAGATTCATGCATACGATGTACCATATCCACCTATCACCGATATGTTGTGCCAGCAAAGAGTTGACGGTAGTGTGCTTATTATGGGTACATGTTGATATTTACGGTTGGAAAGTGATTATTTTCTCTGCGTATGATATTTCGGCGTTGTGTTCATCTCATTAACCGCAGCGTGAAATTGTAACACATCGGGTGGAGTGTATTGTTTAATTGTAACAGCGGTGCCTTGGTGATGAGTTTGACAGAAACGGGGAACTCAGCCACACATCGGTGGTACTGTCGAACTAAGGTCCTCTAATACAACCACGTATGTCCCATAGAACGTACTGTGCCTTCATCGCTACGGGTGTCTCGTCCCTGGTAGTTACTTTGTAACCTCTGTTTATATGTGTTCATGTCATCATTCGGGCGATGAAAAATCGGCCCGCGTGAAAGCAGTTCCCCAAACACTGTCAATCACAACACGCGTTCACCTGTCTCCAATGCGAGTTGTCGAAAAGTATCAATCAATTAAATAGTAATTTTCATTCAACACTTGCCGATTCATTGATACTGTACACAATAGTTGACCCAGTTAACTGCAGCTAATTCATCAGACAGCCCTACACATGCCATGGGATAATTAAATGCACACATTAAAATGGCATATATCATTTCATTCCGCACTTCTGCTGAATTGTAGTACTTGTAAATATGTATTCGGCAGAAAGTGCCAGTTTAGTGGAGTCGCTTAAGTCCAAATTTTAGCAATATCTTGACACGCTGGAACAAAGCACTAAATTTGACACAGATGTACCTTAGGACCATACAAAACTTTTAAGTGGGGGCTGCCCGATTTTAACTGTAAAGGTGAAGGTCAGGTCAAGGTCAAATAATAGTAACGTTAAAATTCAATTTCTACTAATGTCCAATATCTCGACATATAAATAACATATTTTTGAATGTTTTGAAAAACTGCTTTATATTTTGAAAACACTCCTTTCCACAGGATGATTTAATAATTAGCATAAATTCAAAATGGCCGCCAACTGAGCAAATACATATATATCGTCAGAAGTCACCTTGGAAGGCATGGAAACCATATCTGACAGCCACAGCTGGGTTCACCATCGCATCTCCGACTGGATATGTTCCTTTTGAATTTACAGCTACTGCATTCAAGCTGATTGAGCGTTTTACATGTATGTCAAGGTGAACGACTTTCGACACGAGCTGTTCCCAAGGAGGGTGAAGATGGTGGAGAAGCTTCCTCCAACCGAGAGTGCACTGCTTCAACACACAAACCGATGCCTAAAGCCAGTATCTGGATAAATAGTCTGAAGCCTAACGTAGCTGCACCCAACCCTGAAGGCTTTGGGCGGACAAGTGGAGACACCGGATGGCATCCAGTCTGGACAACACTACCAGGTGCTGCTATAGGCTGTAGAGAACTGATCAAATGCGGTTGCAAAACTGAACCCACTTGTGCGAAGAAATGCAATGCAAGAACCCCGGTCTCACATGCACAGCACTCTGACTCTGCCGTGGACTTTTTGAGGGTTATGAACAAGCTCATATCAGCGGCATGTGAGGAATGAGTTAGTATTGTCACCAGTGGAGGTGTTAGTTAATTAATTAGTTAATTAAGTATATATCACTGCCTCTATTAATGTAGATGTGCACCACGTATCAGTGTTCAATATTATACTACACGCGTCCAGCTGCATGTCTTCTTTGAAATTATTCTCGTGTTAATCCGACGGTAGATATAACACACACGCTTGCTCTTTGGACATCTCTTGTCGAATTTCAATTGATAATGATTCATTATACTGCTTAAATAAATAGTAGCAATTGTACCAATAGTAGCTGTGTATGTTCTAGATAAGCAAGTTTAAACTGTATACTTAGTTGACCTTTATGTGAAAGGTATATGTGAAACTATCAGCAAACGTAATTAGTTTAGTGCAACATGGCAGCCATTTTGGATTTATGCAAATTTGATAAAGTTTACGATGGAAGTATGTTTTTGCAAACATACTGTAACCTTCCGAAACAATATATTGTTTGAGTGTTACTATATGGTAGAAATGGAATTATGACATTATTTGACTTTTGACCTTCATCTGACCTTGACGTTGGCGTTCAAAACTGGGCAGCCCCATCTCAAAAGTTATATATGGTCATAAAGTATAAGTGTACAAAATATTTTGCTTGGGTCCTCTCTGGAAATTGCCCTGATAAAAAGAAGAAGATATATATGTTTTTGCTCATTTGGCGGCCATTTTGAATTTATGCAAATTAGTAAATCATCCTGTGGAAAGAAGTGATTCAATATATAAAGCATCCCTTTAAAATAAAATTTAAGTATCGAGATATTGGACAATTGGTAGAAATGGAATTACAACATTATTAATCTCTGACGTTGACCTGACCTTGACCTTTAAAATCGGGCAGCCCCCTCTCAAAAACATGTACGGTCCTAGGGTACAACTGTGCCAAATTTGGTTCTTTGTTCCAGCGTGTTACGATGTTTCCCCTAAACGACTCCACTAGTTGGCTTCATGCCCCTCAAAGGTCTCGAAATAGTAAGACTCAATTGCACTTGTGCTGGAGTTGGCCTACCAAAAAAAGGCACCAAGCCATTATTACATGTTTTACGAGTAGCAAATGTCACAGGTTGCACAACATCTAAACATTAACTGTAAGTCGTCGTAAAATGTTGTAACGTTTGTTGAATTACTTTTGTGGACTTGCAGACTTTGATCACTTGCTTGCTCGTCAGAGCGTGTTACCCGTCATCACGATGTAAGCTGCATCGTAATGACGTCAACAAAGCAACGTATAATAAGAACACAACTAGAGATAGCCCAAACCTAATGTCGGGAATAAAATTGCATTAATAAATGTTACCATGCACAAATTCAAACAAGTTTATGATGAAGACATTTAGAAAATCAGCAGGCGTTCTGGAAGTGAACACAAATCTGCAAATGTACCAGTTAATGCGTAAAGTAACATCACATGTGATGTCATTGTGACGTCATCTCCCCAAGGCAGGTCGGTTTTCAATGACCGCCGTCTCTCTCTCTCTCTCTCTCTCTCTCTCTCTCTCTCTCTCTCTCTCTCTCTCACACACGCGCACGCGCACGCACGCACGCACGCACACACACACACGTGTGAAACAAATATATGTACAATTCACAGGTATTTGTGTTTGTCAACATACGAAGATTAAAAACTACATTTGTTGCGTACGTCCTCTTTCTTATTTCTGGGAGGGTAAACTAGAGCACGATATTCAAGTTGCGTTTGTCCAATGGTAGTAAGCTAAAGTGCAGACGTAATCACTGAGCAGTCGTTACACCCTTTATAAAAACACGTTGAACGGAGACGTTTTAACTTGTGACGGTCTAGTGGCCATATGTGGCAGCGGGTCACAACACCGCATTTCTATTGACTACATTCACTTCGCAGAACAATTCGATCAACAACCAGCAATGTAAACAGTACGCCAAACAATTAAAATAACTCAGGCATTAAGCACAGAAAACAGGTCTGTGTTGGCGCTGATATCTGGCTTATGTCAGACAGGCGTCTCGTCACACAGACCACGAGGTACATTCATGTCTGTCCTATGAAATCGTTAGTGGCACAATCAATCTGGAGCGTGACTAAACAAACACACCTGGAAATGGAGAGTAAGTAAGCCAAGTAATTGCACACCTTTATAATTAATTCAATGAATTGATTAAACTCATCACTGCCCCATGTGTAGTGAAGCGGTTGAACGCTTTAAATAGATGCTTGCAAACGATCCACGTATGTTTGGAATATCAAAGACAATGTGAAGAGGCAGTCGAAGTATGATTATTTTTATTCGGACGACTACATATCGCTGATAGAAAGCTCATTCGTATCAACGAATATATTTAACCCGTGGTGGAACAGATCAAACAAAATATACTGGAAACATAGAAATAGTATTCGTCTAGTGGTCGGTGAGATAATAGTAAGGGATAACTGTCGCACGCCCGACAGAGCATAAGATAACTTACATAAAATTGATAAAACCGCTCCGGTTATCGGATAAATGTAAGCCACATTTACCATACAAACATCGTTCAAAGAATTGCGTTACAGATATGAATTGGCTATTCAGCAAGCCCGAGGAAGTGAAAATAATGGTTCCCCGTTCGGTTTCACAGTAATATTAAGTTGGCGTATCCATATTGGAGCTACATATAATAAAAATACATACTAATATAAATTGCATACATTTTATAGACTAGATAACTGACAGACATATGGCCTTAATAACTACCTAAATAAATACGTGACCATTACTGGGGTAATGAATTGATTAAACTCATCACTCATAATGTCACTGGTATATTTTGTTTGATTGGTTCCACCTTCGGGTTTTTGCCAATTAAAATATAGACATAGACATGCTGTAATGAAAGCACACGCACACATAAACCATGTACGTTCACGCGTATACGTGTAAGCGTGCGCATTCACTAAATGCATCGCCTGTATGCTTGACTTGCTGAAAGCTAATATAACGTTTAGCTCTTTAGCAGAAGATGGATCGTCTTCGACTGTTGCGATACGACTGGTCTGTTTTTCTCCAGCAAAGTCTAGGTGTAAAAAGGTGACGCCGTCTTAGATGGAAGCAAGGGCGTCAACACTGAAAAGAACGACACATGAGAAATTATGTGACACACAGTCGTTGGTGCCGCAAGATTTGCAGCTATTGCGACCATACAGGAATGCCCAACACCTGAGTCATGGAGAGTCTGTTTTGTATCATATAATTACTTATATTCTGAAGGACCACCCGTTCCAGGGCAGGGTAAATAACCAACTTTATTGTGATATATATAAATTTTTTTATATATGGCTTATTTATGGAGCATTGCACCATGTCCCCTTCGCACAAGAGTTAGCAGTTATAATTAAAGGTAAAAGTCCTCACGTGAAAAAGTATTATACATTTCATAAAAAAACTTTCTTCTCCTTGCTTCATCCTAAATACAGCAGGTGTTTGCATGTGTGTGAGTGTGTGTGTGTGTGTGTGTGTGTGTGTGCGCGCGCGCGCGCGCGCGTGCGCTTACGTGAAGTAAAACGAAATGCCATCGCGTTTGTTGTTATTTAGTTTGTGGCACGTGTGATCTTGTCGATGTAGAACAGCTGTCCATCACACTAATGCCTACACACAATACAAACACCCACGTGACAGCGCAACATTTCCGGTTTATTCTATTATCTATGTTATCGAAGTGCGAGGTGCCAAATTGTTAACCACGAAATCGTGTACCGGTGTCGCATAGGACAATGCCATGTGAGTGTGAGTGTGAGTGTGTGTGTGTGTGTGTGTGTGTGTGTATGTGTGAGTGAGTGAGTGAGTGAGTGAGTGAGTGAGTGAGTGAGTGAGTGAGTGAGTGAGTGAGTGAGTGAGTGAGTGAGTGAGTGAGTGAGTGAGTGAGTGAGTGAGTGAGTGAGTGAGTGAGTGAGTGAGTGAGTGAGTGAGTGAGTGAGTGAGTGAGTGAGTGAGTGAGTGAGTGAGTGAAGTGAGTGAGGCGTGAGAGTGAGGTGGTGAGAGTGGAGTGAGAGTGAGTGGTGACCCAAGGGAGTGAGTGAGGTGAGTGGTGGTGAGAGTGAGAGTGAGTGAGGAAGCAGGATGGGGAGCAGTGAGTGAGTGAGTGAGTGAGTGAGTGAGTGAAGGCTTGTGAGTGAGTGAGTGAGTGAGTGAGTGAGTGAGTGAGTGAGTGAGTGAGTGAGTGAGTGAGTGAGTGAGTGAGTGAGTGAGTGAGTGAGTGAGTGGGAGTGAGTGAGTGAGTGAGTGAGTGAGTGAGTGAGTGAGTGAGTGAGTGAGTGAGTGAGTGAGTGAGTGAGTGAGTGAGGAGTGAGTGAGTGAGTGGGTGAGTGAGTGGTGAGTGAGTGAGTGAGTGAGTGAGTGATGAGTGAGTGAGTGAGTGAGAGTGAGTGTGAGTGAGTGAGTGAGTGAGTGAGTGAGTGAGTGAGTGAGTGAGTGAGTGAGTGAGTGAGTGAGTGAGTGAGTGAGTGAGTGAGTGAGTGAGTGAGTGAGTGAGTGAGTGAGTGAGTGAGTGAGTGAGTGAGTGAGTGAGTGAGTGAGTGAGTGAGTGGTGTTTCCATGTGACATGGTTGACCCATTATACACACACATATAAATCGATCTCATATTTAATACGTCACAGTGGATCAGTAATATTGCGACGTATACCTATCATGTGCCTATGAGCGTGTGGATGCGTGAGGTGCGTAGGGTATGCACACATCTGATATAATAATAATCTAAATATAGGGACGAGAGCGTCAGATTCTATGAAGGAACTAATATACGAATCGGGTGGTTTTCTGGTAACTCGGGTATAACATGCCATAGTTCTTGCAAAAATAGATGTGTTGACAACAGATAATCAATATATTTGACATGTTTAAACATACAAAGTGTGTGTGTGTGTGTGTGTGTGTGTGTGTGTGTGTGTGTGTGTGTGTGTGTGTGTGTGTGTGTGTGTGTGTGTGTGTGTGTGTGTGTGTGTGTGTGTATACGTAACTGCCAAATTGCATTTATCGGACTGATGGTGATGAAGTTAATTTTATGCCGTCATTTGTTACACCAATCATATATGCATATTTAAATTTTAATATACACTAGTATTTAGCAGCTATTAAACACAATATTTAAATCAGCTGCAGTGAAGTAACTTATACCATAAAACTACCAAAAAAGAATCTAAAGATTTTAAGAAATTCCTTCAAACGTTATTGTTTGTATGACTGACCTCAGCCGTTAGGCGAACTTACGAACGTGCAAGGTTGTGGTAAAAGAAGTGCAACTTTACACATGTATGAAGTAAAAAGTTTCGTTCTTGTGTTATTTTCCATATATAACTGGTTTGAGACACTATTTGTTGTTATAACTAGCAAATGCTCAGCCAGATAACTAACATTTATTGGCAACGACAGTTCTCGTAGTTACGAGGTGAGCGGGGACTCTCGATTACCAACTACCAGTGGGACGTGTTCTTCTGTACAACAATCGAGTTCAATAATATTATATGTACATACATATCGTACAATAGGGCCTAGATTAAGGATGTTTAGGAGTTGTTTAAAAGACCAACTAATCGCTTGTTGACTGCTACATTGATGCTGTCAGAAGCTATACCAACATATCGCGGTGAAATGAAATAAGATTATTGGACTCTTTTGTCTGTGCAATTTCTTTGTTAGCTGTGAGTGTTCTAAATATCACATCTGGCTAAGCACATCAAATTCCAACTATAATGGACTTACATTTATGGCGTCCCACAATGGTCTGTGTTGGCCCAATATTATACTGCATATACGCAAGACATATCGGCGACATCGTTGCACGACACGGCATGGAATACCATTGTTATGCGGATGACACGCAAATTTACATGACAGTGGAGCAGGACCAACCCACCACTGCAGCTATGAAGAAGATTGAACAATGTGTGGCGGAGGTGACCGATTGGTTTGAAAGAAACCAACTTAAGTTGTACACCGAGAAGTCAGTAGTTACTGAACCGACGTCTACCGAATCGACAACTGAGATTTGCGTCTTTACCGCTATTGTCAGTACCGACTTCCCAGACGGTCACTCACGGTGATCGTCGTTTCGCTGTAGCTGCAGCCAGTCTATGGAACAAACTGCCGGATTGTGTCAGGTTGGCAAAGACACAGTCACAGTTCAAAACACTTCTTAAAACACACCTTTTTAGTGTAGCGTTTCTGTAATATGATCCCATGGACTTTATCAAATGCACTTATCCTTATTGTATGTAATTATGATTATTATTTAAACAATATTTATTACATTTCAAATTACTTATTTATTGTTTCTATTGTTTAATACTTATCATATAATTGTTAATTGTTTGCACATGGAGGTTTAATAATTTATGTAATGAATGTTTTAATTATTATTTTTGTGGTATACATCTTAGAATTTGTGTTTCTATCTATAATGCAATTTTAAATAGTTACGTGTACATGCATATAAAGCGCCTGAGAGCAATCTGATTGATTCGGGCGCTATACAAATAAATTGTATTACTATTATTTATGTTTTTTATTGGAGTCGAATGTAGAACCGCTTACTGAACGGTTAGCTAATGTCGACTTCAAGTTTGACGTCGCGTCCATGCAGTTTTCACGTACGTGTACGGCGCTTACTTGCGTTAGCTAAAGGTCTCTAACAATGGTTCCAGTACGTCGCGGTGTGGCTACGTCACTACCAACGTTACGCGCGTGATCTCCGTCAGGCTTTGCTACGCCAATAATGTTGATAACGGTTATGTGTGTGAATTACATTACTAGGACGGCATGACATTTGCTAGATCAAACATTCCCGCATTTGATGGACCCCTTAAACATTTTTCCTTATATTTTTGTCATAAAAGAAAAACGGATGGAGTTAGAATTTCAGCAATGCAAACGACGGAACGTACCACGTGTTCGGCAGCCAATTTTTTATGGCTTGACTGACTTTTGCAAGGCAACTGGTTACGTGATTCATATGCTAATTGTGACAGTGCCAGTGAAATAAACACAATGTCATTCTACGGGTTTAAGTTCACCAAGAAATTGACTGTATGCTTTACAAAACTACAGCGCAGCACTTCGTCAGACATGTGTCACAAATACTGTGCACTAAGCCGCCATTCATTTTTCGTGATTGCAATACATAACGAACAACCGAGGTACCATCTGGCCAGTGTCAAGATCAACTGACGTGGGAAGTAAATACAGAGACCGGAGACGGCAGTCGTCATTTCAGTTCGCATGCTTCTCTCGTGTGAGAGTTTTCTCGGTGTCCGTGTGTGTATGCGATGTGTACGTGTTGTTTGTGTATTCTATGCTTGCGTGCATGTGTACGTGTTGTTTGTGTATGCATGTGTCTATTTGGTAATAAAATAAAAGTAACATCATCGTTTTGGAACTCAAAAGCACGAACACGACGTTTAAACTTCGTTTCTTTTTCATGTTAGTTTCGCGCATCAGCGAGACGGGTTACAAGTCATATATTTACGAGATAGTGCACGCTTCTGCTTACAGAAATTTGAAAGCGGAAAAAGATAGTTGCATGCTGACTGCATGTTACCCGCAATCAACTGTTTGACACATCTTTTCAAACACAGGACCTGTATTCGTGTCACAGACGCATATACAACTGCGCCTGTTTGTAAACACACTTTTCGTTATTGCAGCTGACAAACCCATGGGCAATAAAACAGTGACCATTTTATAAAAACGCAGCACCCGTTAGGCCTTAGCGTTTCGAACAAGCTAAGGGTTATGTAGTCACCCATAAATTACCCAACTCTTAGTGGCTGGGATCTACGGGCAATATGAGAGTGGTGCGTCTATAGGTAGGCGCTACGTAACGATTTTTGAAATATTGGCTCATCGAGCGGTCGAAACCAGAGAGACCTAGGACCTAACGTTAATGTGTCTGTAAACAACGTATAAACAATGAATCAATGCAGCTATGGAACAAATATACTATGTACTACACGATAGATGTAAGCATTATAAGGGAGTTTCATCAAACCTAGCATAACTTTAGGGAATGTACATGCTAGTGTTAGGGGCGGTCGGCGGTCTCAAAAAATCTCCTCACGCGGCATGACATAATTTGTGAATGGCCCCTAACGTCAGAATTTCTTAACGTTGTAGGGCCTAAAGATCGTTCACAGTGGTGTTGAAGGATCGAGACAGTTTATTCCTAGAGTTTCATTTATTAATTAATATAATGTTCTGAAGACTATACTAGCTATGTCATTTAGTAAGCCCGTAACAAAGTTTCGCAATTTGGACGGTACGACCCCAGAGCGTGTTCAAATAGTAAACAAAACAGTCGGGTTGAATTATCCGCAATACCAGTTGATGTTCAAAAATGTCCCATTTTCCCACTTTCAACACAGCAGACGTTCTGTTACAAATTAGTACGTCCTCTAACTCCGGGTCGAGGCATTGACTGGCTCCTAGTAGAAGTGATGGCGTGGAGTCTCTGATGACCACGCTTCACGTGGCACATTAACTAGACAGTTTTCTGTTTCGTCGATGGTTATTTTATTTCAACGTGCACTGAGCATTGTGCACACTTGCAAGTATACATGTCTCTTCTTGAAATACACAAAAGTTAAAAAAAATGTGTTTGATACACAATTTAACATAAGGTAAGTGAATAAGTTAAATAAATACATCACAAAGGAAACAAATAATATGTGAAACACATAAATAAATTGAGTTGACACATTAGATAGACATACACATTAAACAGACTATATATAGTTTACTAGTCGATTACATCTTATTCTCCCAATATGAAATAAATGTGCATAATAACTGGGTTGCATGCACGTGAATCATATCTCTTTATTTTTTTCAATTAAGCATAATATTATGCCATATATATCTAGTATAACGAGGTTCAGATGTCAAATTCCACACGACATGTTGTCGCATGACTTCATGGTTGGCTGGCTGATCTTTTTACATAAATACAAAAAAAGTATATTTTAGTGGCTGGATAACAGGCATAAATACGTATGCACAGCATGCACGAATGTTTGTGTTATCAAATACAATCACACCTGTTGACACTGATTTCGCCAACAGCGCATTGGTAATTTAAAAACAACCAAAGATATTACTAAATCAGTCGCTACGTTGAAATGTTCGAAAACATGATTTATACGCACACGTATTTATTGTGTAACTCCTTTCAATGAGTACATGATATACTTGAGGTAGTGCCATTGTAACTAGCTTCCGAAAGCCTCTGTAAATCTGCGAAAACACAAAAAGCATTACCTTTGCCTAAAGAAGAAATTGTAGCAAAATTGCTTTTAGGGGAATCCATATATATGGAATATCTTGATCACGAGCATGGAACAAAGGATTTGTTCAAATCAATAACCGATGGCAACCTAGACTGCGAAGGACGACTGTGTAAGGAGAGATTTGAGGAGAGGAGCGGAGAACGAGAGCGAAATGTGAAGCGGAGTGGCGTGACGGTTGGGGTGAGCAACGCAAGATCAGTGAGGGAACAACATGAAGAAAAAGAAAACATAAATCGAGAATCGGAATCGAGGGCAGCCTCAGGACTGACAGATAGGGAATCAACGGAGAACAACAACACCAACAACATTAAATACGACACAAGGCTGGATGGTGTACTAATGTATCACTGGAAGATCGTAGCCAGATAGTTCGTGTAGCAGAGGGTAACGAGGAGAAGAAGACCGAGGTTGAATGGAGCGGGTCGCGTTGACAAAGATATCACTACGACAAAATACGTAAATACTAAACCTGATTTTGTTTTTTTAACAGGTACAGTAACTATATTTGCCATTTCAATGATTACATGTTTTACCAAGATATGTTATCTTTTGCAGAAGGCCACGGAAGCCACGGCGAACACAACACTGCAGTATCGGCCTGTCGAGCGGCTCAGATGGCGGCAGCCGGGTGGGCAGACGCCTTTGTGCCTTCCTGTACCGACGCTGGGCTTTTCGAACGACGCCAATGCCACATGTTCGTGTGAGTGTCGTAGATTCTCACCGGTATCATAAAACACAAGAACAAGTATATGTGTATTACAATAGAACATTTATAAATGTCGCATTAGCATTAGCCAAACCGTAGACAGCATTTAATACGCAAATACGTGACTGGTATATGACATCTATCATACACATCATACCTGGGGCCGAAGTACTCGGTACTCGTGTATTCGTGTACTCGAGTACATTTTTGAAGTACTCGTACTCGTACTCATAAAAGTTGTGGGTCATTGACTCGTATTCGTACTCGTACTCATTGTACTCAGATTTTACGAGTACATTACGAGTACATCGGAGTACTTTCTCAATATGTACTGGGGAAAATAAATATATTTGGTTATAAAATGAAACTTTCCTGAAATATTTAAATGTTCAACTATTTTTTAAATACTTTGTTATTTCTGATAGAATATCACCTTACCATCCCTACACATAGTACACTCTCATTCTCTGATAACCATAACTATGATACCAAAACATGGTAACAGGCAGCATCTTTTCCCAGTCAGAAACACCCTGTTCAGCAAACAATAATTGTAGACTATCAGTTCAGGCCATAAACCGGTTTGTTTAATTAAGCCACCAGGATGTCCGTAAAGAGCCAATTAGCAGTTAACCCACCAGTTAGACAGGAAATGCCTTTGACGTAGTCTGGAGACCTTGCCACTTAACAGTGGCTGACAGTGCTAACTGCTAAGAACAAGAACTGCCAGTCTTCCTCTGTAGAAGTAAGGTGACTCAAGTCAGACTGCCCACTACACTAGTATAATCCCATGCCAGCAGTCTGGCTAAACAGTTCAAAGGGGATGCTGAGCCTGTTATGTGGACATGTGCTAACCCTCTCAACAACTAGTAGTCTACGATCAGAAAATATAAATTGCAAACTTATAATATCAGCAGATTGCTGATTGTAGAGGTGAACGAATGCCTCAGTCAGCCATGTACAGATCGTCACAGTGACCCACTGCAGTTCTGAGTTTTCCAACTCTGGCTCAGTTGGTCCCTCACCATCTCAACATTCCAGCCTCACCAGCCCCAGTTGAAAGGGTATTTAGCATAGCCGAGAAAGTATTCTGCCCTGAACGGTGCAGCCTGAAAGACTTAACCTGTGAACAACTCATGTTCATTCGGTGCAATGGCAAATAGACGATAAGCTCATACGATGCCACTGAAATGAATGCCAATGAAGTGAATTTCATTGTTGATGAAATAGAGTTTTTTTTAGTTTTCCTCATAAAAAATGGTCAACTGCCATTGCGTATTCACTTGTGCTGAGTTATATAAATTAGATTAATGAATAATTTTAAAATATGTTATTATTTAATATTTATATTTTTAAAAATGTACTCGTACTTTTACTCGTACTTATCCATCATCAAAGTACTCGTACTCGTACTTGTACTCATCACTCACTTGACACTCACTCACTCACTCACTCACTCACTCACTCACTCACTCACTCACTCACTCACTCACTCACTCACTCACTCACTCACTCACTCACTCACTCACTCACTCATTCACTCACTCACTCACTCACTCACTCACTCACTCACTCACTCACTCACGCACGCACGCACGCACGCACGCACGCACTCACATACATACATACATGCATGCATGCATACACACACACGCGCGCGCGCACACACGTAATACATAAGCACAAACGCACGTACACACACGCACGCACACACACGACATGATTCCAGTGCATCACAGACAAACGCAACTAATAAAGATGACGGGTTGTGATTGTTTGTTTTAATTGTTGTTTTTCAGGCAGCAGTGTTGGTGCGTGGATCCAGCCACCGGTACCGAGATGGATAACACGAGGCGAAAGTTTGACGAGGGCGTGTTGGACTGTGACAAATGTACGTGCAATACGTGACAGGTCGTGATTCAACTACTGTTCGTCTACGAAATGTTGTTTGCATTTTGGCATCACATATATGATATGTAACTATTTTTCAAACTACCTGCTAAGTAACCGATGCGCACATATATACATGCATACATGCATGCATGCACACATGGACACACGCACATACGCACACCCAAACACGCGCGCACGTACAAACATATACACACACACACCCTTATTAAAATCACCAATGCTTTGCGACTTGTCAGTCAGAGTCATTCCACGATGTACGTTTAATGGAAAACTGGCAAATCCGTTTTCAGACGTGTCTGAACACACAGGTGCTACAGAACGAGTGACGCCACATCCGACACCCACATCGCTGCCTACAACTGTGGTTCCGCCGTCTGGTCAGTTCAAACTCAACTTACAATTAAACTCACCTTTTTGTAATAGCCAATCATAGGTGTACTCTGATTAAAAGGAAACAAACGGCCCAATATCCTTAACACAATCTAACGATTTGCAACTATGATAAACACTATCACGCCTGTTGTTTACTCAAAATTTATTAAATTAACGTGGGAGATTCTACTGAAATCTCACAGGTTCCGACGGCTGACATATTGAGACACGCTAACGCTTCCTTGATCATGACGTGACGCTGCAGTGACGTGTCGAATGCTCCGGTTTCCCCGACATGTATAAGACAATAAGAATATGCCAACTCGCATGTTGATCTCTCGTATTCCCTTCAATTCAGAGTTACACTTGTAACAACTACAGTGTCATACAATGTCATACAGTGTCATACAGTGTCATACAATGTCACACAATGTCATACAATGTCATACAGTGCACCGTGCGGACGTAATGGTTTGTCGTTACAGCGCCCAAACACATTCGTTGACGCAAACTAGAGTACTTCATAATTGTATTCTCAGTCTGG
The DNA here is from genome assembly GCA_020002185.1 of Paraescarpia echinospica. NCBI lineage: Eukaryota > Metazoa > Annelida > Polychaeta > Sabellida > Siboglinidae > Paraescarpia > Paraescarpia echinospica. The sequence continues at coordinate 12,948,029 of CM034538.1, forward strand.
CGACTGGAGAATTGGGTAGATTAGGCATTGGTGAAGTCAGGATTTCGATCACAGTGGCGCTGTCCGTGCAATTTAAATTATGTGTTTTCAACTAGGTTATTTTAGTAACCTGCTGGCATAATACTGTTGATTGTAGTTGCGAATAGTTAGGTTTTATTAGAATTGTATTCGGTAGGCTCGAATACACTATTTTTCCGTTTAAACCCATTATAAAAGAGGTTGATCTATTACCATAATGCACGGATCAGATAAACGAAAACACTACATGTAAACGTACTTTTTGTCCTTCTCTTGATCTGCAGTAGTGTGTCCGGCGGCAATTTCTTTTAAAATATCCAGATAAGAAATGTTCACTGGCGCGGGAACGAAATTAATATTGGGAGAGATGAGAGCCGGAAACTCAGCACCACTGTGCTGTCACCTCTTCGGATCATGACACCAGAAGGGGGGAAGGGGTACTGTTGAATATTTTTCGCAACGAAAATTTTTAAAGCTCCCAAAAACCTCCAAACCTCCAATTGCGCCAGCCAAAACACATTGAGGCTCTAGGAATACCTCGATTTACAACCTCCTTGACGCTCGCCATAAAACCCACAATCAAGCTCAAATATACTTGGGAGCAGAACCATATGTCTGCCATATGATCTTTGGCATGACGTCATGTTGTACCTTCAAACATGGTTCGCTGTTTGCCCATCTGGAGCTAGATGGCTCAGTGTAATATCAGGCTTGATAATATTAATTACTCAGTGTCCGCCAATGCCCGCGATCTGGCTTACCCTCAGGGTTTAGAATATGGGGTTAGGTGTTTTAGGGTAAGCTGCATATTGCCCCAATATTTGAAAAACCTCTATCTGCAACCCTGCGTTAGACTTCCAACTACACACCTTCCCACAAACGCTACAGCAACTTAAAACCCAAAACACAGTATTTAAATAGGGGATTCGCTTTATAATTTATCAAAAGCATTCTCTCAAAAAGGATCGTTTTTACGAATATTTTTCAGTTTTTAAAACACTTTTTCAAAAGGGGTTCGATCGAACCCGTTTTACCTCTTATCGAAACAGACACGACAACCCCCGGTTAGTGGTGTATATTGATGTAAATATTGTCATCACAGTCGTCATTACCCATTGTTGTTGACAATTGACGTCTGATTATTTCCGCATGTATACATTTTAAACTATTCATATTTCAGCTGATAGACCTGTTGGTCCGTGTCACGTAGAGCTGTTACGTACACGGCCTCTGCTGGGTGCGTACGTGCCGCAGTGCACAGAAGACGGCAAGTACAAGCAACGGCAGTGTCACGGAAGCACGGGCTATTGCTGGTGCGTCAGTGACGACGGTGTCGAGGTGGAGGGGACGAGGAGAGGCCCCAGCGAGGATCCGGTTAACTGCGAAGACGGTAAGTGTCCATACTCCCGCTGGTTAGGCTTTTTAAAATCTGCGTTCTTCATGTTTCTACTTTGTTCTTGTTTTTGTTTCCTTCGTCTTTCTTCTTTTTTGTCTTTCTTCTTGTTCGACACTTTTTTCTTCGTTTTTTCTGTCTTCTTTTTCTACTTTCTTTCGTCTTATTCGACTTTTGCAAAAAGCGTTGAAACTGCTAGATTATCTGGTCTGCAATGTTTTGCAAGGAGAGGAGTAATCTGTGAGGTGGGGCCATTTTGATTGTATGACCACCAGTAGTGCAGACTTGGTTGAAACGCAATCGGGTTATCACGTGTAATTTCACTGAGAAATCTACTCTATGCACGTTACATCACTAAGGATACGCGCTTGTAGTTCCAGAACCGGACAAATTGTAACATAAGCTTAACAGCGTAACCTAAATGTACGGATTATTTATATGAAAACACTGCATTTAAGATTCGTCGTGAAATTTTACGTATATGATCCAATTTTTATTATTTTATTCGGCAAATAGCGATACTTTCCCTTAGACACCCTACTATTCTTAAAATGATTTCGTTCGAGCCACTTTTACATGTTAAAGAAACAAACGCATCCATGACAACCCCTGGCTAGTGACATACTGTATGTTGGTGCAAATCTTATCACCATCGTTGACAATCGAAATATGATTACTTCAGCATGTATACCCTTTGTACTATATTCACCTTTCAGCTTCCAAACCTATTGGTCCGTGTCACCTAATGCTGTCACGCACAATACGATCTCGACCTCTGTTGGGCGCGTACGTGCCGCAGTGCACGGACGACGGCAAGTACCAGCAACGCCAGTGTCACGGAGGCACGGGCTATTGCTGGTGCGTCAGTGACGACGGTGTCGAGGTGGAGGGGACGAGAAGAGGCCCCAGCGAGGGTCCCGTCGATTGCGAGAAAGGTTAGTGTCCTTACACCCGCTGGTTGGACTGATGGCGGCGGTGAAAACATATCCGACGAGAATATTAGGTGCAATAAGTGAACAGCCGGACAATCTTACTGCTGCGAAAATGCACATGCACCATACGACACGAAAGCCCATACACGCATTATGTTTGTAAACTACGTGCTTACGTTTATTGTCAACCAGCATGTCAGAATAAAAACGTGATCTCTATGATATGAAAACATACATAGTCGCCACAACAGGCAATACAAAGTTAACGCGCACGCCCACGCACACGCACACGCACACACACACACACACACACACACACACACACACACACACACACACACACACACATAATCTCTGTCGCATACACACCACAGGAAACATGCGAGCCTAGCGTTTGGTTCAGAATAAAAACTCTTGTTGTGTAATAGTGTCATCAAACATAACATATCAGTCTAACGGCACTTAATTGTGTATAACGTTGTCCAACATTGCGCATGTTACACTTTTAATATGCCAGCACGCAATCATTTTTAACAGTATAATATTGTTGTGCGTTTGGTGTACACATGAAAACGTTTGAATTTGAGGAGGAATGTGAATACGTCCGGACACGGGCCAATACATCAACTGCATTCCCAGTTATGCACTCGCCTAGTACATGATTTATTCGGTGACGCGTACGTTTTCAACGCGTTTTTCCTTGTGATTATTATTGTTTAATAGGTGATTCCTGGCAGGGTTCATTTTGTTAATGGAATCCGGTACTTGTTTGTCGTGCGGTGTAACCGTAAATGTCACGATGACCTGTTGTTACCATAAAGTCCTTGTACACCATAAAGTCCTTGTACACCATACAGTCCTTGTACAAAAAACATTATACGTACCTGTTTGTTACTACACTTTGAAGTTGATAATTATTTAACATTCTACCAACCTGTACCATAATTATTAAAGGAATTATGCACGGGAACAACAGCCATAGAGACATCGAAAGACGATGACCTAACTCAGCACGTAAAACGTGTAGACGACGTAACTTAGCTTGAAGGCGTCCGTCTTTCATTAGAATGTAGAAAATATAGGCCAGTGCATGACAATCATAGAGGCGGCATTCAGTGTGACACAAACAATTCATTCCAATATCTTACAAAAGCCGAGTTGAACCAACTGTGTAACCACCAGCATACAATTTAACTTGGATCGTTGTTTTTCTTGTCCAAACTGTTTTATATATATATATATATATATATATACAGTGGCCGATTAAAGAATGTAGCTTTAAGCCAACAGATTCAGTCTAATTCTGCTACTGTAGTACGTGTGTTGCTAGACAACATCAATTATTCTCTTTGACGTAAGAAAGCGCAGTACAGTTGGATAAAACTATATTTTAGCATGGAGAAAGACTTGGTACATACTGTCAACCAACCATAATATAGGAAGGAAGAGGTGTGTTTCCTTAGTAAATATAAAAAAAAAAAAAAATTGCATCTATATGAGGATCAGGTATACAAATTAAGAAACAGAAAAAGAATAACCAAAAAGTTGAACGGTACATATACGATGAACGAGTAGGCAATGGCGTAGTGACCCGGGGACATGAGACGACGGTCTCTCGGCCGAGCAGGAACCGAATACCAAAGACACGTGGAAAATATATCCCATGGACTTTGACCACCAAACTCTACGAATCCAGGAACAGTAAAACACTTCGAATCGGATGGAACCAAACTCCATTCAGAGATATGTGACTGAAGCTAGAATGCTTATAAATACACTCTACGGCAGAGGCTTTCTTTTCTTGTGTCATACAGTGAAGAAGTAATCACGTTATACATTATTATCACAACCGCGGCTAGATGTCAACACGCATTCAGTAATTAAGGTGAAGTTAGTGTTAGTGACTTAGCCCTCCTCAGCACGGAGAGGGCCACTGTAGGTACAAATAAACTTCGACCAGCAAGTGGTTGATCAGTTTACAACTAAAGCAGGAAAAACAATCTTGGCGTGAAGTTCCTCCATATTTATTAGTTGTGATTCAATATTGGTTTTATCATGAACTGTTCACAATTCATATCAAGAACAAAATTATCTGCACTTTTGTACTATAGGCTAAGTTAGCCTATTTGCAATAAAAAAAGTTTAAATGTACCAGTTTAGATTTTATATGCAAGTAATTTTCAGTTTGCCCGGTTGCGTTACCTTATTCACAGCTAAGTTTACTCGGAGAGCAACCATGTAAAATATGTGTCGGTGGGACGGGGACGCCCAATTACGTTTTGCACCCGGGCGCAGACAATCCACACTACGCCACTACGAGTAGGTCTACATTAAATGTCTATAACAACATTTACCAACAACCAACTAATACCTATAATATCGGGATTTTAGACACTGCTTAGAAGGTCTTCATGAACGCTACCAGCATTTATTATAAATTCAAGGATTATTTTGCAAAAACGCTCGACGGAGGAAACGCGAAAACTTAAGACAATGCGCCTTGGCAGAGATTGTTGTTGATGACGTAATTAGCATAAAACCTCCTAAATGAAAACACTGTCAGAAAATGGAGATGATACTGAGGTGACATTTAAATCAGTAGGACACACCCATTGCCATCATCACGTGAATGGACATCAACAAAAAGCCGGGCATACGAATGAAATATGTGTACATTTACAACGTTGATGGCCGAGACAAGGCATACATCAGAAAAAGAGAGCTGCTGAAACGCTGTTACGGGGTTGATAAAAGTGGCGACTCAGTTCAGATAAATGACATCATCGTGAGTTGAATTCCAAATGACGCCGACCCGTGGACATGACGACTACATATTTATGTCGTCGAAACGTCTTCTTCCACTTTTTGTACTTGATGTTTTGCTGTGACATCGAGTGGTGAAAAGAGTTGCCGTTGTGGTATATCACCAATAATTGCAGCACTCGTTCCATCTGACGTTAACACATGCTATGATCGATATAATGATAGAAGTGAGTTTAACATTTTAATTAAATGACTTTTGTTAATAAACGGCAGGAACGAATAGATTACTCAAACAAACAAGGTTTAACAAGTAGTATAACCATTATAGTTTTACTGAGTAATGAGTGACAACTTAATCTTAATAAGTAACACTGTCTGCAATCTACGATATAAAATATTGCACATATAAGAGTTTACAAAACAAAGAAATAATTATACGCCTACAATATTTATATTAATTTAATTATGATTGTGTTATTTGTACGTTTGATGTGTTTATCTAACGTTGTCGGTATCTCATAATTCTCTTTTGTGTGTTCTGTGTACACAATGCTTGTCTGTGTCTGTATATTAATTGGCCAAACCCGATGGTCACGTATAATGTATTTCTATTATGTAATTTAAATCATGTACATGGAGTGGCATTCTAATAACATATTTTCGTTGCGACGGAGCGGAGTTAGCAGGAACACGGGTAGTCGGGTTGAGTGCTAGCGTTCGACGCGTTCCTACCAAAAGGATCCAGGATATTCTTCATATAATAACGTACTTTTATAGTAAATCTTGATATTATAATAATCCTTTTGTTATGAATGTGTCAGCAAATTCAGGACATTCATCTGATCTATTTGATACATCAGACGCGGTGTTTCTTTAATTTGAGGACCGAACAAAACACTTATCAAGCAGATTCATATTAATAAAGTAGTCACCGATATGATAACAAATAACATTATTGTAACGCTAGCATCACATTATAACGCCGTTGTCGGCGAAATAATTTAATAATATCCGTACGACTGGCGTCGTTGTTACCATATCAATAATCATCATTGTCACGCATGCATGATCTTTATCATCAAGAATTAGATTAGTCGACGTCTTTTGCACTGCTAGAATACTCTGGTCACATATAAAACACATCCCAGTTCCTTCCTTATTCTAGCCGATCCGACACAGAAGGGTGAAGATGGAAGCGCCACGCCTACGCCTACGCCTACAGCGCTTCCTCCCTCGGTCTCCACGCCGGCTGGTCGACGCTCAGCGATCGTCACATATCGGTTCTGCAGGTACTGTCTTACGCATACGTATTGCTCTATGAACCCGTGCAGTCTGTAAAATCGTATACTGTAAAGAGAAATATCACCGTCACTAACAAACCTAACAGCACACTGTTTCTTCAGCCTTCTCCGTCTATATATCAACCATTGCAAGTGCATCTCCACCAAGGCCACCCGGTCTAGTTGCCTCTTTCTGTGTTCATTTGGTTCTTTAAACAACTGACCTTTGGTCTATCTATTGGCGATGCGAGCGCTACCGGGAAATTGTTTTTAAGATGCGGTACCTATTATCCTGGATATTGGGCTGAGGGTTTATATCAGAGTGTCCTTCCCTCGAGGAAGTGTCTACACTACAAGTTACACATTTACCCCCTGCGTGGAATATTTTACTTCCCCTGTCGTAGGCAACAGGTAAAACTGACCGACTTTCTCTTCCGAAAGACACAGGCAACGTCAGGTGAACGAAATTATCCCAGTTTCGAAACGATGATCTAGTTCGCCTATAATTTTGCATCATGAAAAATGTGCCAACTAAAACATCACTGATTATAACTAATTCACACAGATGTGTCATTCACTGCAATGTTCTATAATTATGATAATAATGGGTAACTATCCCAGTTGAAAAAGGCATGCTCTTGTTGGAATTAATAAACTACAGTTGAATCGAGCGCATGACGCAATCTGGATTGGGAATGGAGTTGAGATCTAAGCGCTTGCAAACATTTTCTAATATAGACTACTAACATTTGTGACGTAGAACTAACCTCTTATTATATAGCTGAATGCTATGAAATATATGTATCTATCTGTCGTGTACGATTTTTTTTAATGTGTCGCTGTCTGTTTGACTGTCTGTATGTCTGTCTGTTTGCCTATCTTTCCCTCGCTCCCCCTATTTCCCTCCCTTTCCCTATATCCCCCCTCCCTCCCTACCTCCATTGTCCCCTCTCTCTCTTCCTCCCTCCCTTACCCCGTCTCTCTGTCTTCCAGAGAAGCTGCAATCTTTTGTACGCACTCTTTTACGTGTCCTTGGTTTGATGTCGTATCAACATTAAATACAACATCAATGATCTTTCCCCAGCCTTCCGCCTGACGCCGGGTCGTCGTGTTCTAAGTGGTCTAGTACGAGGTGGTACTTCGATCGCGAGACGGCGACATGCAAGACGTTCCAGTACGGCGGATGTGAGGGCAACGACAACAATTTTGACAGTAAGATCGAGTGCGAGTTCGCGTGTCCACCCAGCGGATGTTCAGCGACGGACTGTAAGCGGTCCTGCGACTTCGGATACCAACATGACGCGAACAACTGCCGTTTGTGCCGCTGCGACGATGACCCTTGTTCGGTAAGTCGACTGACGTACCAAGGTTTCTGAATGTCCATCATACCTACTAGCGTAGAATACGCAGAATGACTAACGTGTCGTCGTGTAGCGGTAGTTGTCTGATGAAGATTCCTGCGATCAATCGCAAGCTGACGAGAAATAACGTAAACTGACTGTGAAATAAGTACAAATATTTACAAAGTTCGATACTACGTGTAAGATAACGCTGCAGAAACACAGTCGCGGTTAATGTTTACTTTTACATACATTCATGTGAAGCAAAACGGGTAGGAAAAGTAGCCCAACTGCAGTTAGATTGTATGTGAACGAGACAAACAACTTAGGCGACTATACATCCATCGTGTCTAAATAGATACAATTGTTTATTTAGAACTGTCGCAAATACTTACGAAGGCAGCAGTAGAATAGTAACAGCAACAGCAACAGTAACAGTAACAGTAACAGTAACAGTAACAGTAACAGCAACAGCAACAGTAACAGTAACAACAACAGTAACAGTAACAGCAACAGCAACAACAACAGTAACAGTAACAGCAACAACAACAGCAACAGTAACAGCAACAGTAACTTTATTTTACGACATAACATATACATACAGTTAATATACAACATTATTTAGAAATGTCAATGTGTTACATGGATGTCACTTGGCTAAAAATTTTAGCCATCTTCCTGTGAGACAAGTTAACGTATATTACCATTACAAGATTTAACAAGATTTAACAAGATTGCCACCCAGAGAATTAACTCTAGGTGGCAGGTGGACAAGGAAGCCCTTTGGCTTATCGAGAGTCCGGCCCTTTTATCTATGTGTATCCCACCCTTCTGAGGTATGTGTCGATTTTATTTTTAAACATATTCACGCTACTAGCACCCACACAATCAGCAGATAATCTGTTCCATTCATTCACAGTCCTTTGTGAAAATGAGAACTTTCTTATATCTAATCTACACTGCTCCTTTGCTAATGTAATTTCATGTCCTCTAGTCCTTCTATCTTTCTTAACTGAGAAACAAATATTTCTATCAATATTTTCATAACCATTCATTATTTTAAACACTTCTGTCTGATCTCCTCTCAGTCTCCTGGTCTCTAGTGTTGTTAAGCCGCATTTGTTTAGGCGTATTTCGTAACTAAGATCCCTCAGTTTTGGTATCATTTTAGTTGCTCTCCTCTGCACTCTTTCTAGCATATCTATGTCCTTCCTGCGATAATGCCTCCACGCTTGAATACAATATTCTAAATGAGGCCTAACTATTGTTTTGTACAGCGGTATTATCAGCTCTTTTTTCTTATACGTTATGTTTCGCCTAATTAATCCAAGGATTTGATTTCCCTTTGAAGCTGCAATTCCGCACTGCTCTGAAACCTTCATATCAGCACTAATGGTTAACCCTAAGTCCTTTTATTTTACAGTAGTACTTAGTACAGTACCCCCCATTGTATATTCTACCTCTTCGTTCCCATGCTCTGTGTGGAGGCATTTACATTTCCAAAAATTGAATAGCATTTGCCACTTTTCAGACCATTTGATCAACCTGTCAAGATCATCTTGTAGATGCTGTCTATCTCCATCACTTTTAATCCTTCTAAACACTTTTGTATCATCCGCAAATTTCAACACCTTGCTTGTTATTTCATCATCCAAATCGTTGATATATATTAAAAATAATATAGGTCCTAGTACTGATCCCTGTGGTACCCCACTCAATACCGATTTCCAGTTTGAAGCCTCCCCATCAACTACTACGCGTTGTCTTCTGTCAATCAGCCATTTTTCTATCCAGTTTATTATACCAATTCCTATGCCATGGGCCTTTAGTTTAAGCAGTAATCTTTGATGTGGTACTTTGTCGAGAGCTTTTTGAAAATCTAAGTACACGATATCTACTGGTGATACCTCATCTACCCACTTAGTGATGTCTTCCAAAAAACATAACATATTTCTTAAGCATGACCTCGCTTTAAAATAACCATGTTGAGATGGGTTTATCAAGTTTTGTTTAACAAGAAAATCCACCATGTGATCTTTAATTAGTCTTTCTAATAATTTGCAAATCACTGATGTTAAACTCACTGGTCTATAGTTCTCTGACTTGTTTCTCGAACCTTTTTTGAATAATTGTATAATGTTTGCCTCTTTCCATTCTGAAGGAACCACTCCCTCATCTCATGACAAATTGAAAACTGTTGCAAGCGGTACGCTAATTTGTTCTACAATTTCCAATAGTAGTTTGGGCGGAATCCCATCCGCTCCAGGTGATTTATTATCCTTCATAGCCCTTATTTTCTTAGCTACCATTTCCGGGGTTACAATTAATTGGCCTAAATAGTCTGAATCTGCCGCCTTGAACTTAGCCTCTGGTACTGGCAGTGAACTTCTCTGGTAAACACTGAACTAAAGTACTCATTCAGGTCTTCTGCCATTAAGAATTCCTCTGATATTATATTTCCAGCACTATCTTCTAGAGGACCGACCTTATCTTGAACTTTCTGTTTGCTTCGAACATACGCATAAAACTCTTGCTGTCATGTTTTATATTACTAGCTAATTGTTATTCATAGCTTCTCTTTGAATTTCAAATTTCAGCTGTAGCTTGGTTAAGTGCTTCTTTATAACTGTTGTAGTCTTCATCATTTCCAGTACATCTACATTACTTCCACATCATTTGTTTATACTTAATTTTTTTTAATGGCTTCTTTCAATAAGTGTTTCTTTTTGGACCGTTTTCCTTGTTTTTTTAAGGGTACAAATTTATCGACTATGCACTTAATTTCACTCTTTAATATATTCCAGCATTCTGTTGCCGACTTATTTTTCAGTGTGTTATTCCAGTCTATCTTTGCTAAATATTTCCTCATGTCCTTATACCTTCCTTTGTGGAAATTTCTCCTATACTGCTTTTTACTATTCCTTTCTGGTTTTACTTTTATGATAAAATGTATCTGGTTGTGATCAATACTCCCCAGTGGCTCACATATCTTGACATTGTCAACTAATTCATTCTGTGAGGACAAAACTATGTCTAACACATTCTCACCCCTGGTTGGTTCTAGCACATGTTGAGAAAGGAAAGCATCTTGAACTAAAACTAAAAACTTGTGGTCCTCACTCCCCATACTCTGTAGAGATTTCCATTGTATATGCCCGTGGTTAAAATCCCCCATGATAATACAGTCCCGTTTGCTTACTTCCCTTATAGCGTTTTGTATTTTTCATTCTCTTCTATGCTTATGTTTGGACTTCGATAAACTAACCCAACTGTTAACGTTAAGTTTCCTGTAACTATGTTACACCAAACAGCTTCTTCGCAATCTGCTTCTCTTTCTAATTTTATTTCATAAGCCTGGATAGATTCTTTAATATATAAAATAACTCCACCTCCCTTTCTTCCTATTCTATCTTTCCCAAACATTACATATCCTGTCAGTCCCAATTCGGCATCTGATATATCGGTGGTGGTCCAGGATTCGGTTATACCTATTATGTGAGGGTCAATATCTTCTACCATAATGTTTAGTTCATTTCTTTTGTTTACTATACTCCTTGCATTTAAACAAACACATTTATATCCAGCTTCAGAAGAGTTTTCCAGACTGTTCTTTGCTGATTTAGTTGTGCTGTCTTTATCTATGTCTCCAGTTTCAGGCTTTTCTGTGAGTCCCCCCTGCGAATCTAATTTAAATAGATGCAACCTGTCCCACTGTCAACAGTTCACAGCATATTCTCTGAGAAAACTGCTGCCCCCTTTCCACTAAGATGGAGGCCATCTCTCATGTACATATCTTCCCTCCCAACAAAGTATCCCCATAAATCTATGAATCCCACCCCATTACTCTGTGGTTAGTAAATCATACTCACAACAGTCACCAAAATCATATCATGCAAATCACTAAACTCATCACCAGCCCATCTCCGTACTATTAAACCAAAGTATTTACTAAAATATGTAGTCTGTCACAGTTGCTGGTGATATATAACAAAAAACTGAGAAGTTTTGAACCACTGAAATATTTGTAAATGAATAGATACGCGATCAAAACTAATTTTTACTTGGGTTACAGAACAGAGTAAAACAAACCGGTAACAAATGGGAAGTGACTTTTCTTTTCAAAGGTGTAATTACATTAATTACATGTGGCTTAACAACACCAGAGATCAGGAGATTGAGAGGAGCTCAGTTAAGAAAGATAGGACTAGAGGACATGAAGTTTTATTAGCAAAGGAGCAGTGTATATTAGATATAAGAAAGTTCTTATTTTCACAAAGGACTGTAAATGAATGGAACATATATTATCTGCTGATTGTGTGGATGCTAGTAGTGTGAATATGTTAAAAAATTAAATCGACACATACCTCAGAAGGGCGGGATACACATAGATAAACGGTTTGGACTCTCGATAAGGCAAAGGGCTTCCTTGTCCACCAGCCATCTAGAGTTAATTTTCTGGATGGCAATCTTGTTAAATCTTGTTAAATTCTGAACACCTAGGATTTAGACATTTCACTAGTTGAGAGGTTGACCAGCGAAACTGACCACGTTGTCTTTGCACTTGCAGAAGGTTGACTGTTGGCCCGGCCAGAGTTGTAAACCATACAAACATAGCTGTTATGACGGCGAGTGTGAGTGGGGTGTGGCCTGTTACGGTAAGTTGTTGTACATGATGCAGCCGTCAGTTCGTTACAGTCGAACCTCGCTTTACGATCACCTGCGTAACACAGCTACTTCGCAATTAAGGTCACTCTAGAACAATCCCAAAATAGTTCTGTAACAGTGGAACATCGGACATTACGCCCGCTAATGCGGTCACCGCGCCATTCGGGTCTCTTTGGCCCAGTCTCTAGGGTGACCTTAATAGTGAGGTTCCACTGCACTTCGAAACATTTTGAGTGGCTGCTGGTCTAAGTTCAGTGAAAGATCCCGGAGCGAGCGGAATATGTGTGTCTGCAGAAAGTGTATATATGCGAGACGTTGGTTTTTTGGAGGGATGAACATTTAAATAGGCATCCTCTACCTGCATGGTATCCATGTTTACAATGGCGTGTTTAGTGTCGGGGCATCCTATCACCAGTAACCTGTTGCAACCTGTCTCAAACTGTTTCGCCCCACCATTTCCACATAAAAACGAATGGGTGGCTAAGAGTGGCCCCACTTCCCCCCAATCTAGACACACCACGGTAGGCGTAGGGCCTACGTACTTATATACGTAGCTGCTCGATGATAATAATAATAAAAATTATTATTATTATAAGGTAACTTCTACTGCGCTTGAATCCTTGGAAACCAAAGCAAACCTTGCAAAGATAAGGTTTTAAATGACGGCGGAATTAATATTATTTCAGATACCGTGCTTTGTATCAACCATTTAGACATGGTGATTTTGGACAAAAATGTTGAGAACAACACACTTTATAAGCACCCGTGGTACAAGCAAGCACCCTGTAATTTTATATTTGGTAATCCTTCCACGTGTTTGTGTTTTATGCACATTTCAAAGGTGATTTGGCAAGGCACCAGAAAAATCAGCACTTCGCTATTGGACAATTTGTAATCCAGCACAACATTCTCAGGTGGCACTATGAACTCCTGATATAGTTTTCCTGAAAGTTCAATATGTGTTTTATAAGAAAATTCAATACAGCCAGTTGTTACGTTACATTCAAATTTATATTGATTTTTTTACCTTGTGCCCTATTTACAAACGTAAACATCAACAAAAAATCACCTTAGGGTGTGAATTCCTGAAAGGCCAGACGTCTCAAGCAGTTCAATTACATAATATTACACAGCCTAATTAGCAGACATTCAGAAAACAATGGCACTTGCTTGATTGGTAAGAAGGTCCAGTCAGTAGACAGATCTGATAACAGGGCCAACTCCAGCTAATCACTGTCCTCAGACTTCATTGGGTCAATGACAACATCTTCTCATGTGTTTAATTAGCTGAAGTAAAAAATAAAACGATTGATGAATCACCCTGCTGCAATGAAATTGGTTCATTTTCATACAGATTTTCAAATTGAGGCTTAACTACTGGCTTATGCACCCCACCCCTCTTATAAGACATGGGTCCCGTCACTGTGATTTGGACTTGCATACTGATGAGAAGTCTGTAAGCTTAATATCCAAAAACGGTTTGACCCATTCAACTGTAGTTTTGCCATACACGTATTTTCAGTAATTGTTTCAAGATATTTGAAATAAAACGCGTCCTCCATGATTGTGCAATGACTATAGCGTGCTTCCGTTGCTAGGCTCTCTAATTGGGCTCAGCACACTGTTAATTTTCCCACTGGCGACCACGTTAACGTTAACGTTTTGTGTGATTATAAGAAAACGTGACCTATAAAGTTTCTTAAACTTCTCACCTGCTGTTATTATTATCTCATTGAAATGCTGGTCGAGTTTAACCAAAATCTAATATTTCTAGCTCTCATAAAATGCCTGTATGTGTGACACCCATCGATATGTACGAATAGTTGCAGGCAGTAATCCGGCTAAAGGGTCAACTAGCCAAATTGCTGTCAAATACCATTCAGCTTAGTAAAATCAGCTACCAATTCACCATTTTATTCTCAACAGCTTCTACAATCACACCGGCAAATCTGATCACTCAAATGCCCTTATGTCAGAGCAGGTAAAAAATAATTTCTCACCAATAAATTGCACTTTTTTCGGAAGGAATTCCAACTGTGTCTTAACCCCTTTATTTGCCATTCGTTTGTCCCTAGACGACCCCCGAAATGTGCCAAGTTACTGTGCTCTACCTGCTGAAGTTGGGCCATGCAGCAAGAATACATCGCGTTGGTACTTCAGCACGGACGAAGACATGATGGGCTGCATAATGTTTACGTACGGGGGATGTGGTGGCAACAAGAACAACTTCAAAGACCAGTTTCACGTAGGTGTCAATACTACTCAGTGCCCAAACATACTGTTCCTAACACGCAAAACATCGTGTCCTCCCACCAGAACAATAGTGAAGTTGTGCATTGAACCAGCAGACCCATCCTCGCGCGCCAGGGGTCGCTGTTGCTGATTACGTCAGTGCCAGCCAGCAGTACCCCCTGGCAGATCGCTTTGCGAAACTCTGAATTTAAGCTCAGCCTATGAAATCGCTCGCTATAATTGTCAGTGGTTGGCAGCAGGTCAGGTGGCCATAATAAAACTCATTTCAACCAACCGTGGCTCATGTTACATGCAATGTTTAGGAAGTAGAAGCAATTATTCGAATACACAATACAGTCCACCTGCTTGTGCTAATGGGCGAACGGGTCATTATATTAGGATTCCCAGAAGTCGTTTAACCGTCTTCAAATTGGCAAACGACGGTCGCGCCTTGTGGCAGCACCAGTTTTTAAGCACGTGTTGTTTTGTGCATTTCGGAACGTTGATCATCATCATTTTACTATCAACGTAAGTCTGGACTATTGTGAACGTCTGTGCATCACAGAGATCTGAACAATTTTATATTATGTGCTTTTACCTGTCTACAAATTGCAAGTTTTAATCATCTACTGCCGGATGCTTTGTGTTGAACTTGGCGCCATGACACTGCGTTACTCAGCAACCATGCTACGTAACATCGGGAACTGCATTGAAACACTAAGGCCATCTTCAACGAACTGGAACTCATTGCGGTATTGTGGCCAACACAAAACAAAGCGCGGTTGCAGGGCCGGTGTGCGTAAGGTCCGTACTATCAAGTGTGTTGTTTCTGCGCGGCAGGCGTCTGTTTGTAAACAAACGCGTGAATGTGGCTAACCTTACTCCAGTACAGAGATCGGCGAGGAAAACTGAATTGAATGTCCTATTGCTGAACACACGCTCTGTTCTTGGCAAAGCATTCCTCGTCAGTGAACACATCATTGACACGGCGGCTGATGTCGCCATTTTTACAGAAACGTGATTAAAAGAGGAAGACACTGCTACAGTCATCGACCTGTGTCCTCCAGGCTATTCATTTTTTGGAGTTGGAAGAAAAGAAAAGAGAGGTGGTGGAGGAATTACATGCAATGCGAAAGTTACGTCGCCAAAATGAGAACATTTGGCGTGCACCAGGATTAGACATACACAGACGAATATACGTGAATCATCGTAATGCTGTCAGCGCGAGGACACGGCAAGCCAAAATTCAGCATTATCAGAGTCTACTCCAAGATGCCGATCAGAATACAGCCTTCGAAGCCGTGAACAGCCTGCTAAAGGTGGAATCTTCCAAACTGTCTGACACTGATTCAAGGGAGAAATTATGCTGCCAGTTTCTGAACTTTTTTGAAGAAAACATTGCGAAAATCATGAATGAAATTGATGCCTCGGAAACAAACATGAGCGATATCGAAACTGCGACGCAGAGAGTAGTTAAACATCCTATGACTGAAATGTGTGCTGCAAGTATGTGTGAAGTGCAGAAAGTTATCCAGGATGCTAAACCCAAGTCATCATGCTTGGACCCTCTACCTACATCGCTTCTAAAGAGCACTCTTCCTGCTCATATTCAAATACTGACTCATCTTATCAATATGTCGTTCGAGTCGGCCACTGTTCCGAGGGAACTCAAGAAGGCTGTCATAACACCGCTGTTGAAAAAACCGACCTTGGATCGAAACACGCTGAAAAATTACCGTCCAGTTTCAAGTTTGCCATTCGTGTCTAAAGTCTTGGAAAAGGTAGCAGTCAAACGACTTATTCAACATCTACGTGACAATGGCCTTCACGAGCAGCTACAATCGGCATACAAACCCCGACACAGCACTAAAACTGCTTTAATGAGAGTGCAGCACGATATCACCAGTTACATGGCAGACTCCAGGGGTGTCCTTCTGGTTCTCCTGGATTTATCTTCTGCGTTCGATACGATCGATGCTGCAATCCTACTAAAGACTATGCATAGCCACCTGGGAATATCTGGCGCGGCACTTGCATGGTTCGGTTCGTACATGTCGGATCGTACCCAGCATCTACGGATTGGGGTGGATGCATCTGAAGAACGCCCTGTGAGATACGGTGTTCCACAGGGCTCGGTGTTGGGTCCGTTGTTGTTCACTGTGTACACAGCACCAATGCAGGACATACTAACGAGGCACTCTGTGGAATATCATAAATTTGCTGATGATCTTCAGATGTACACATCCTACTGTCCTCACATATCTGGGTATTTGGAGTGCGCTGTTCAGAGACTTAGTGACTGCATCAGTGAGGTCAAATGTTGGATGGTTAAGCATAAACTCAAGCTAAACGACACTAAGACTGAATTTATGGTGGCCCTCAGTCCCTATCATCTAAAGAAATTTGGACTTCCAGAGTACCTCGTTGTTGGTGGAGTCAGGAATTTGGGAGCTCACTTTGACACTCACATGAGCTTGAAGCAGCATGTTTATGCTGTTTGCAAGAAGTGTAACTACCATCTGAGACGTATTAGCTCCATCAGGGCCTATATCACGAAGCCTGTCTGCCATTCATTGGTCATTGCGTTGGTTGTTTCAAGCGTAGATTACTGCAACGCTCTGCTGCTGGACCTAACCGAATTTCACTTAGCAAGTCTCCAGAAGATACACAATAGGGCAGCCCGCCTAGTTGTCCTCACACCTATATCTTCACACATCACACCAGTACTGGCGCTTCTGCACTGGTTGCCAGTCAGACAACGCATTGTGTTTAAAGTACTTGTGTATATTTACAAGGTGCTCCATGGTTTGGCGCCGAAGTACCTTGCACATCTACTACATCCACGAACTCGCAACCCTCGTCTTCGGCAGCTTCATGACCATCTTCAGCTTGCAGTTCCACGAGCATCAAAATCCATTGGCATGCGAGCATTTGGCATAACTGGTCCGGCCAAATGGAACGAACTGCCACTGACTCTACGAGATGCTCCGTCTGTGTTTTTATTTAAACGTCATCTGAAGACATATTTATTTAAACAAACTTATGGTGGACAATTTATTTACAGGACGTTTTAGTGACTCTTGTTAATTTATTAATCTATTTTTTATTTTGTAAATTAATTAATTTATAACTAATTTATATATTATTTTATTTGTTTTTATAATGTTTCTATATTGTGAGCGCATTGATTAACTATTAGTTAGAGATCGCGCGGTAAAAGAACCTTTATTATTATAAATTGGGGCAGGTATTTGTGCTGTTCTCACGGGTGACGCAGTGGCGACTGGCGAAGTCAATTACTAGTTTGACTCAGCCAACTTCCCCACTTCGCGTAAGAGATCTGCCAGGGTTAGTTTTGCATGGCAAACAACCCTGGCTTGCGAGGATGAGTAGACCACGACATGATATTTTCATACAAGGCAGGACGTTTTTCTACTGTCAAGTTTTAAATTCAAAATTACACTTGTTTACAACCCAATTTAGCCTATAACAATACAAAAGATTTAAAAAACGGCAAAAATTGGTATGACCAAAGTTAATCGGATTTTCTCGTCGAACATGTTGACAACCATCACCGATTTGAGCACCCGAAATAATTGTAAATACTACTCAGTATACCAACAAACAATAACTTATATTATTATACACTAAAACATTTCCCTTTCCAGTCGGTCTGGTAAACTGCCTAACAGAGCTTCGGAGAAAATAATATTACAGAAAAAGCGATAGATCTACCACTTATTATGATGTGATGGCGGTAGACGAGGATGTTGTGCCACGAACCTCGCGCTTCAGTCACAACGGGGAGTGCATGCGGAAACTGGAACCGCTCCATGGCCGGATATGTTTTCAATGTTAGGATATATTTACTTATCTTGGTGCATTTTGCAAGTGAAATGCTGCTTAGGCAAAACAGTTGGATTCAAAAATATAAATAGTTGTTAAAAGTTGACATTCATCCGGTTTAAGAATATTTAAATTCCTACAAAACAAACTACACCGTGAAATGTTGGTCTTGCGGTAGATGTCGACACTGAAGCGGAAGATCGTGAGTTTGTTTCAGACATGAAGAAAAAGCTTAAATTCTACCGCCAAACTGAGAGACCAGGCGTCTCTGCCTAGACGTCGTTCAATGTTAATGTTTTTGTTCGCAGTGCATTAGAACGTGCAAGGAACCATGCGATGTCGACATGTGTTCAAAGATCGGTCAGTTCGGTTACGATAAAAGAGCTGATGGCTGCGACACCTGCGCGGCGGTCTCTTCCCCCTGCTGGGTATGTCTGCACAGATTATTCCTGGCAGTCGATGTTAGAAGGACATTATAAGTTATTGTGTTCTGAATTAGACGAAGACGTAACTGTGTGTGTGTGTGTGTGTGCGTGCGTGCGTGCGTGTGTGTGCATGCGTGCGAGCGGGTGTGTATACATTGTTACTGTCGTGTATGGTTTACAAAGAATGACATTACTAACATTTGTTATGTTCGATAATACTTAAATAGTCAACTGTGTCACCTCTCGGCTATGTTGACATTAGCAATGTCTTTGCTAGTCGTGTATGATTGATATTATGTTTCATATGTGTAGTTTGTTTCATAGGATGTGAAGTGTCCAACTGGAGAGACTTGCGTAGCTAGAAAAGTGTGCAACCCGTCTCCATGTAAAGTCGTCGCTCAGTGCTCGAGTAAGTCCTAACTATGATGCGATGTAAGAATTCGACTTATCTGTGTAAAACGCAACTGTCTGCCAACGTAGGTACAGGAGCGCTGATAACAATAGGCGTATGTAACTCTTAATATGCCATGGTCGCATTTGTTGCTGGAAATAGTTTCCTTGCTAGAATGAATTGTAGTATTTATTTTCATTATTACACAATTAGTTATTGAATTAGCTATGCAGTCCCTTCATTATATACTATCAATGCAATAATGTTTACACTGTACATAGTACCAATAACATTCCTTGTACTAAAGGTACCATCACTTCTCGATGTCATTCTACGTGAGCCTTTGAGGAAGTTATTGTCGCTGTAGACGTCATTATAAACTTAAGTAATCAAGATACCATCGTTTTTACATTCAATGTAAATATCCTCATGGGTTTAAATCATCAGACAGTAATATTTAACTGTGCAAATGAGTTCTTTTAGACATATCCAATTCGTGAAAGTTTGACCTCATAGAGGCTTTCGTTAGTGTAGCACACCAACTTATCCAGTACATGTGACATGAATTACCTCACATGCAAGATGAAGTCATTCTTCACATGTACTGAAGAAGTTGGGGTGCTACACGAAAGCCTCCACAAGGCAAACGTTCACGTATTTGATATGTCTAAAAGGATTAATTTGCATAGAAATCAATTATCCTGAAGAATGTTCAGCAAAAGTAAAATTTAACATCAAGTTAATTGTTTCTTTGCACAGAAGTGGAGAGCACTGGAAGGAAGATTGATGAAGCTTGTACCAGAAATCCCGACTCCGAATATGGCGGAGCGCAATATCCACGCTGGTACTACAGCACAGGTAGTCCACATCACAGTTTTCTTTGCACGAAGGAAATAAGCTTAGTGATACTAGTTAGCCTAGCAGTAAGTGAAGTTGCGCAAAGAATGAGCTAAATGTGAGAACCAAAGTTCTTGCACACTACTTCCACAAAGAACATTGCGAACAACAGGAAAATCTATATGTGATCGGATATACCTGCCAACTCTCCCGAAATTTCCGGTAGTCTACTGGATTCTGGGTGTATTCCCGGTCTCCAGACAAATCTCCACGATTTTAGCTGAAAATCTCCAACAGAACCCCCCACCTTCGAAACAGCGTGACACCATGCATGGGAGACGTGCTGAACCGCTGAATTTTCAACGAAAAACCACTGACAGCACCCCCCCACACACACCTTCCAATGTCAAGATCCGAGATAGCTAGACGAGACAGCGCGACACGGGAAGCGTGCTGAACAGCTGACAAATCTCCCGGAATTTCAAAAAAGTTGGCAGGTATATGACCTTAACCGTTCGGACGAAATCGTTGTCTTGTTAAGTGGATAATACAAGCTACTGATGCGAGACACTTAGTATATATTGATCACAGCGTTGCTTCTAAATATGTTTTATAAGGTCGGTATATTTAGGGGAGGACTAGCCTTGCAATAAGCGTGGTCGTATTGATTGCTATGTATTGACAACTTGTGAAGCGCAACAGCTGACTTACCAAAGCATCGGATTCTTAATCCACAGAACCTGGGTTCGAAACCTGTCCTACCGTGTCGAACCTTGGGCAAGTTCGTTCATTCTACGTTGCTACATTTCACTCAGCTGTATGAATTAGTACCTGGATAAAGACAGTGGTTTTATATTTGTGTACAAATAGTTTTCGTGCAGTAATTGCAGCGTGGCTGAATTCTTCCAATAAACGTCGAGATGGTGTTCGATTGAACAGGTCTGCCAGGGTGTAAAGTGTAAAGCGCTTTGAGAAGTCCTGATAACTGAATAGTGCGCGATATAAGAATTTACCTTTAGCTTTTAATGGTTTCCTTGCCACAGAGACGCGGGAGTGCCGACTGTTCTACTTCCGCCACCCACATTATCGCTCTCGTAAAAATAACTTCGACACGAAGGAGGACTGTGAACGGACATGCGTGCCCCATGTGTGCAAGCCTGTCACGTGTCGCATGGAGTGCCCATTCGGGTTTGCGCGTGACAACAACGGCTGCGAAGTCTGCCAATGTGCTGATCCATGCAAAGTAAGACTATGTTGTCGTTATAGTCGCATCTTTTGCTGGTAATAGTTTTGTTGTTAGAATCAATTGTAGTACTTTCACTATTATACCAATAATGTTGTATTAGCCCTGCAATTCCTTATTATATACCATCAATGAAATAATGTTTACACTGTACATAGTACAAATAACATATATGATGCAAAATGTGCCACAACTTCACATTGTTTCTTTAACTGACCCTTTGAGAAACTTAATGTCACTGTAGGCTTCATTGAAAACTTAATGTCACTGTAGGCTTCATTGAAAACTTAATGTCACTGTAGGCTTCATTGAAAACTTAATGTCACTGTAGGCTTCATTGAAAACTTTATGTCACTGTAGGCTTCATTGAAAACTTTATGTCACCGTAGGCTTCATTGAAAACTTCAATAATCAATATGCCGTATTTTCCTGATCTAAGACGATTCGATTGTAAGAGTATAGACTCACTCTATTCATGTATTCAGATTGATGCTACCGGTAATGACTGTAGAAATTAATTCGCAATATGTTCTTTTGATCAATGGTTGATTGCGTGAACCAATTACGATTAACTGCAATATCCCCTCACGGACAGTGGTGTATTTTAACAAATTGAAGCACTGAGATTACTAACTCCATAAATCACATGTATGATGAAATGAAGTGATGATTTGCAGGTTGTTGAATGCCCCGAAGGAGAACGTTGTCAGCCGGAACTAGCCTATTGTGCTACTCCGCCTTGTGCCGCTGTCGCCAGATGCATGAGTAAGTACGTCCATATCTATATAGTACATTATTAATTGGCAAAGACCCTAAGGTAATTACGCCAATGTGGGAGGGGGTAAATTTCAGAACTCCTGCTACATCGCGCTGACGACTACTCAACAGGTCGGGTCGTTGTTTACATTAAAAGGACCCCCGTCGTGTTTAAGTGTTATATAACAATTACAGTGAAACTATAAAGAAAAGCATAATTCAATAGCGAATGTGAATGTGTTATTAGATTGACTAGCAATACTCGCCGATGTAATACATTATTGGTGACGATAGAGAGGTAATGTATAATGTGTGTGTGTGTGTGCGTGCTGTGTGCGTGCGTGTGTATACAATAGTATTCAAATGTCTCCCAGATCTGAAAAATTCGTGAATAATATTAAAACGAATACATACTCGATTTTAAGTGCAGGGGCAATGTCGTGGCAAACATCGTGATCACTAAATAACTTTATAAAATGACTCGCAGGCATAAGAAGTACCCCGGTACTTGCTTTTGTTTTATATAATTCTGTTAAATTTCGTTGTCATATAAAAACTTATCTTTATAACCTTGCGTATCCACCTTAGCTCCCTGGCGTATCGATCCATATGTTGATGACTTTAATGTGGCCGATTAATTCTGAGATTGACTAACCCATTTGTATTGAGATTGGTTTCTGAGGATTTGGGCTAAAAAAATTACCATATTATTATTAATTGTTTATTTAAAAACTGTTGCCTGTATACAGTCACGCTTTGTAGTCTTCCTGTCTTGTCAAGTTAGCCAATCTTGATATATGTAGTTCTATGTACTATGAGGGTTTGGGTTTATCGGTGCATTATTTTTGAGGCGCAAACGATAGCTCTCGCTCCCTAATAGTAATGCTCGCGCTAATAGCTGACGTTTCCAGAGCCACGATTTGGAGTTTGCTTATTGCTCAACGAGATTCTTGTCATTGTTTGACAATCACAGATTATTAATGAGATGCAATTTTCCGTACCGGGTAGCTGTTAAATTGAAACCGTTTCGAGAGCCGGCGTCCGTCCTATAAACAAAACAACCATTTGACTTTGGAATTCCCTCCCTCAATATATTGTAAATCAAAACAGCCTGGATGCGTTTAAAAGCAACATCCAGACTTTGCAGTACCCCATGTTTTAGACGTTAACAAGTTCTTCTGCATGTATTTATGTTTATTTACACGATAATTTGTGTTCTTATATATTGCACTCTAAAAACAAACAAAAAATTTCCTGTTCGCCTGCCATGCCACGGCACCGCCTGTATCCTCAGCATGTTGAGGCTAGGCGTGTATTGGAAGAACCTAATCATCAGCGTCGTTACACTGCTGTCATTTTCTGTAGCATCATCGCTAGAACTTCCTGTCTCAAATGTTTTATCAGCATGCAACTTTTCATTCTGTGCCAACGCTTGATGTCCCGAATTGATCCGTTCGAATTAATCTAGCGTAATGGATACCGCTATAGCATGGCTAGCAAGGAGCCTCTATTTGGACAGGAGGCGTCACTGAGCTAGAAAATGGCAGTCTACACTGAAAGTTTTTGTCCGCCATTCGGGAGGCAAGCGCATGCGCCTGCGGGACTGGCAGCGCGCGATGTTAGCGTATCTATTCAGTCACCTTATTTCATCAGAATAATCACCAAGCTGTGGTGTGTCATATAAAATGAAATACATTAATGTAATCGATTAAGTTTTTTACCTATCACAATTCAAATAATGAAATTTGAAAACAAAATACGTAGAAACGTTGCAATTATTTATTGAGCCATCTGAATTTCGTAATCATGAGGCTGTACCACTTATTATATCATTCAAATATTGAGGTTATCGTTGAAAATGTTGAGCAATGGTAATGCAAAGAACTGCATTTTCTGCACGCGTATGGTCTGGCTTGGCGCAACTCCAGAATGGCGGACGAACTGCTTACGTACTTTCCTCGAACAATGTAGATAGCGCGCGCTGCACCGTCTTGTATTGATAATACGGTCTTTGATGGCTAGCCTCGTTTGCGTTTTTTTCATGACTGGTCAGTGACGTTATCTATCGCCAGGCGAGCAAACAGTAACGCCACCTAGCGGATAAAAATAAATCTAATAAATCGCTCGCGCAAAATTATTTGGCATATTTAGGCGAGCGATTTATCGCTCGGCTGGTTTTATAAAACGTGAAGCACTGGTTTATTATTCGATTAATCCATTTTCCTGTCTTTGATTATATTGTTTTGCCTTGCAGTTGTGCGGTCAGAATTACCAAACTTGTGTTCGCTCGGCTTCAACGCGGGTCGTTGTTCGGCGCGTGTGCAGAAGTGGTTCTACAACGTCACTTCCAACGAGTGCAAGCTACGGAACTTCTCCAACTGTAGGGGCAACCCCAACAGATTCAACGACAGACGTCAGTGTGAGAGTACGTGCAAGCCAACCACATGTAGACCATCTGCGTGTGCCAAGATTTGTCCGTTTGGATTGGCTAAGGACGACAACGGGTGCGACGTCTGTGAGTGCTTCAGTCCGTGCAAGGTATAGTGGATATCTTTGATCATATTTACATACATCTATGACTATGGACTAGTTGGTTAGTTAGCATGTTCTCAACATCACGGGTGTGTGTGTGCGCGCGCGAGCGTGCGTGCTTGTGTGTGTTTGTGAATTTAGAACAGTTGATTTTGCCAAGGGGTTTCGTATGGTTGGTATTAATAAATACGCATTATTTTGAAGAGTATAAGCCCATGACCACTTTGTTACTGACGTGTATGGTTGACAAAGAATGACATTGCTAACATTTGTTATGTTTGATAGTACTTAAGTAGTCAACTGTTTGATCCTGGCATTTTATTGCCAGACACATTAGACGGTCAATTCAACACTGGCCGTAATACGTACGACTTTGCAATTGTATATAACCAACAATACTATAGTGTTCTCTATATCTGCAGGATGTCACCTGCAAAAGAGGAGAAATGTGTTTGCCCGAACAAGAGTCCTGCGAGAAGAGTCCATGTCCATTTGTTGGCAAATGCTTTGGTTGGTAGTGACTATTCACCTCATTCAATCGAACAGAACACCATATTTGACATTTCACATCATCGTGGCGTATTTGCCATATTTTCAGTAATTATTTTCACACGGGCACTTTAATTTTATTATTTCAATGACTACTTTGGTAACGTTTTCTCGCCTATCGCAGATTTCGCAACACATTCACCGCCATAGCACCATAGGGCTCTTGCGTTTGTGTTGATGGTAAGTAAATGGTTCTATGCTAGTTGTAATTCCAATTGTATTGTATCATTATAAGGGAGCTTGAAATGCATGTAAGTTTCAATGAGGTTTACTACACGGTGCGTACTGTAGACTGTTCATGATAGACACCTGTCAACATCAATAGCGCCACCCTGCATAGGTCGTCTTTGACGTGACGTCATCCAGTTACATAATAATAATAATTATTATTATTATGTATGAATTGCTTTAATGAATTTGTAAAGCGCCTTTGATCAGTTTAGGCTAAAAAGGGCGCTATATAAATATGCATAATATTATTATTATATTATGGTAATAATAATAATGGTAATTGTAAAAATTGTAATAGTGGTAATAGTAATAAAGGTAATATCATTTTCCGTGTCTACAGGGTCCACCGATTCTGACCAGGAGGCCAGATGCACCCTTCAAGTGGAGGTTGGTACATGCTCTTCACGTCGGTCGCGGTGGTTCTTCAACGCGACCAGCAACCAATGCGAGGCTTTCGTTTACTCCGGTTGCCATGGCAACGACAACAGATTCGACACGAGGTCAGCCTGTAAGGAGGCGTGTGAGCGCCATCGCTGTGAACCAGTCAGGTGTAGGATGTTATGTCCATTTGGATGGGCCAAAGACGAGAACGGATGTGATATTTGCCGGTGCATCAATCCGTGCAAGGTAAAACAAATGTTTTCTTCCGTGCGTGTTTTCCCTTTAGTCATGAAGACTATGGTATCTAGTGGGCAAAAATGGAGGGATATGTCATGTGGCGCCCATCTTGAATATACAATCACCTCATATGTCTACACTGTATGCTAAATTAGGCAAAAACTATGAGCACAATAGAATACTCTACTATTCTTGTCAAGCAGATGACTAGATCTATTAATTATAGTTGTACTTTTGGAAAGCTTTGATTTTACGTATTTAATATGAACGTTCGAATTAAGGTGTATTAAACGTTGTTTTTCTAATTTACGTTAATAGAAAGTGACCTGTCTAGAAAACGAGACGTGCCTGCCAGAAAGACGCTCATGTTTGACGTCACCATGTCCAGTTATGGGAAAATGTTTCGGTAAGCAATGAAGTATATAAACAGTGTGTGTGTGTACGCACGCAAGCGCGCGTGCATACGTGCGTGCTGGTGTGTATGTTTGAGTTGAATTGAACATGGGTCGAATACAAACAAATAACATGTTGCATATATTTTATTGAGTCAGGCTTATCCAGTAACTGCGTCGAGATTCTCTTGCTGTTTTCTCAAGTTAAAACACATTATAAAAATGGTCGACCAAGTCATTTGTTTATATACAGTGGAAACTTTTTAATATGGAAACACTAGTATCCAGCGGTTAAGGATTTGTTCGATATACTGATCTTTCATACAACAAAGATAGTCAACGTTTTGAAATACCATTCTTGTGAACTGATGTCCGGATGTTGTAGTTTCCAAATTATCCGGCATCGGATTAGTGATGTTCCACTCTGTAGAAATCACGTTTTCGGTAAGAAATTGTTATTAGAGAATTGCTGTAACTGACAAACTAAAGATCTAATTTATGTTACTGTAATTGCAAACTAATACAATTTATTTAAACTATGCCATACTCTTAGATTAATTTGACATAAAAAAATCGTTATGCTATAAATGTCGCATATTATGTGTACGTTATATCACGTGACACAGTTCGGTCGTGGATGAGTAGGATTTTTATTGTTGTTGACTTAGATATCAAATTTCCTGTTTCTATGTATACGAACATAGGAAATCGCTGTGGAAGTTATCACTTCCATTACTTATGAGGCCTTCAACTCCATTATTAAGTACATGACATATTATTATTCGTACTGCAGCCAAGCGTCCGCATCTGGCGTCCCAATGTTTGGTGGCCCTTGATGTCGGCATGTGCCACTCGCGGGAACGGAAGTGGTTCTTCAACCTGACAAGCAACGCGTGCGAGGCCTTCAACTACACCGGTTGTCGGGGTAACTATAACAGGTTCAACTCGATGACGGAATGCAGGCAAACATGTGAGCCACGCCGCTGTGAACCAGTGAGATGTGAGGACACGTGTCCGTTTGATTCGGTCAAAGATGAAAACGGGTGTGACACTTGTCAGTGCATCAATCCGTGCAAGGTAAATGATTTGTCTTGCTCCAACGTATTGCTTGCTGGTTAGACTGCATTCGGCGTAGATAACAATTAGGGTTGCAACAGTACATCGAACTATTGATTCATGGCAACAGTTGATGTCGCGATGCAGTATTATTAAATGTAATTATCGATAGTTATTGGCGATAGCACGGTCAAGTATCGATAGTAACGATAATTGGCGGAACACCAGCATGCTTTCTTGTGTCGCTGTAATACTAGTTACAGACATGATTTTTCAACTTGATTACGTAATGTTTACTTATTTACCAAGTCAACTGACCCAACGTCAACAATTGTCGATCAAATCGGCATCATTCACTGATCGCCATTGTGAAGCAACTGACTCCAAATCTAAGCGATGGCGCCACCTGTCAATTCTGGCTAGGTCCATGCGATATGCAGCTTAACTCGCATAACGTAAAACTGAAACAAGCATATTTAGCTTTCATGTGCGTGTGTGCACATGACCCGTAAAAGATCCAACTTTCATAATTGTCCTGTTTTAGGACGTCAAATGTGCTGAAGGAGAGCATTGTGTGCCAGAACGAGTGCAGTGCATCAGAAGTCCGTGCCCGGCAATTGGAACATGTTACGGTTAGTTTGAATTTATCACAATAATCCTAACACTCCTTTAATGTTTCCGGTCGTCTTATTGTTGAGGTACGTTGTCGCTGTTATTGTTGTTGTTAATAAGATATTGGTAACTACGCTTGTAGAACGTAAACGAAAAACACTGCTCGCCGTAGTAGCGGACAACGGGGATAGTCAATATCTGTAATGTTTTCTCATCTACTCGCAATAATTCTAGGTACAATCTCGAATGCAGATCCTTGTCTAAATCGAAGATTTTCTAACTTCTCTTTCCCTGTTTTCTCCAATACTCTATTGTTTATTTCATGTTTTATATGTTGTAATTGGTTTATTTTGTAATAATGTGTAATATGTTGGAAATGAACATACTGATTAATTTTCTGTTTTTATGCAATGAACACGAATTTGTTACATTCGCATGTGGTAAAACAAACCATCTTGTTGTCATATCCAATGATAGACCCTTCTTACTATGTTAGAATCTTGTTTTTTATTAGTTATATGTATTTTATGCCTACGTAAATACACGTATGCATTCACGTGCGACAAATATAATGTTCATCTGTGCAATATAGCGGACTGTCTTTCTTAAAAAAAACACTTATGGGGTTGTACAGGCAGTACGTTGTTGATAGCCTTTTATTGGTTGTGGTTAGTAAAACTGGCAAGACGCTAGTCAAATGTTATCAAACTATTTGTTATTGCAGCCAACCAACCGGAAGTGAAATGTGAACCGGTCAGGTGTAGGATGTTCTGTCCATTTGGATGGGCCAAAGACGAGAACGGGTGTGACATTTGCAAGTGCGTCAATCCGTGCGAGGTAAAAAATAACCCGATTGCCATTCTATTTAATTATGCTACACCTTAGTATATTTGCATATATGAATATTTTTTAGTAGTAGTAGCAGTAACAGCAGTAGTAGCAGCAGCAGCAATAGTAGTAGTAGCAGTAGTAGTAGTAGCAGTAGTAGTAGCAGCAATAGTAGTAGTAGCAGTAGTAGTAGCAGTAGTAGTAGTAGTAGTAGTAGCAGTAGTAGTAGTAGTAGTAGTAGCAGTAGTAGTAGCAGTAGTAGTAGTAGTAGTAGTAGCAGTAGTAGTAGTAGTAGCAGTAGTAGTAGCAGTAGAGCAGTAGTAGTAGCAGTAGTAGTAGTAGCAGTAGCAGTAGCAGTAGTAGTAGTAGCAGTAGTAGTAGCAGTAGTAGTAGCAGTAGTAGTAGCAGTAGTAGCAGTAGTAAATACATCAATAGTAGGCAGTCTATATTTTGATATAACCAATTCCTATGGCGATAAATTTTAATTAAATGTCACATTTTTTGCTTCATTTAAATATGATATAAGTCTACAACATATTTATTTTAACATATATAAGACTGTTATTGTAATTTAATAATTAAATAATTTCATCGTGGTTTTTGTCACATAATCTTACATCTGCTGTGTAAGCTTGTTGTCTTACATTCTATTTCTGACTGTTCAAAGGACATCCATTGTGTCGATAATGAGCGATGCCTGCCTGAAAGACAATATTGTAACAAAAGTCCGTGTCCAGTTGTGGGTAGATGTTTCGGTAAGTAATCTCAATAGTTTGTTCTAGCTATATGTGGTCTAGGAGCACTGGGGAGTAACAGGGAATTGTGCTACATGCATACGTGTGCTTACGCACACACATTCGCGCATACACGCACTCATGCACGCAAGCACATGCGCAAGGACACACGTGCGCGCATGCACACGTACTCATATGGTCATTTATGCAGTACAGTACTAAACCCACAATTCTCGTCACTACTCCGAAGATAAGACATTGATTATCTTTCTAAACAATACATATCAATAAATATATAATTACCAAAAGGTCAAGAAGCTGCCTGCAACATCTTGCTAACACAAAATAGTAGAATTAATGAGGTAGCAAAAACGATAAGGCACATCCCTCGAATTAAAGCCCTTCCAACATCACCATATATAACAACAAGTTCTCATACATAAATTACACCCTTAGTCACAGTCCTGTGACACAGCAGAACAAACTTTATACACATGAGAAGATGGAGAAAGGGGGAAAGGGAAAGTGGGAAACTAAAGACACCTGCTCACGTTATGACAAAACACATGCTGTTGAATTGAATGCCAAAGACAGGAGTCAGAAGAGTGGAAGGTCTATTCAGAAAGTATGTGATGCTTTCTTCCAAGTGATTACGGCATTACCCTACTTTCCTATGTTAGTTAACATAGGAGTAGTTTATTTTCGTTGTTGTCCTTTTCTAGAAGAATGAATCCGCGACAGGTATTTCCCATTTTCTTATGTATGATCCTCTATTTCCCTTTGCATAGCCATCAAGTATGATGGACCAACGGTATTAGTGTCTCTTCCGAAAGGCGCATGCAAACTGGAGTGAACAAAAGTATGCAAGTTTTAAAACAGTGGCACGTGGAATCACACCACTGTCACCATGGTACACAGTCCGGTTGGTTATCCTTTCAATCACCGATGCCCACATACTACACCCATAGTGACGCCGGGTGAATAAACTTCATTTCAATTGCTATTAACATGGAGGTTCTATTCAGTAAAACACACCATCATGCACACACACACCTTCATATACACCCATAAACGTACATTCACAAGACATGCAATGTCGATTATGATTCTGTGATGTTTGCAGCCAAACGTCCGGACCTGGAACCCCATTGTTCTCTAGCCCTCGAAGTCGGTCTGTGTAATTTGCGTGAACAGAAATGGTTCTTCAACGTGACGAGCAGCAAGTGCGAAGCCTTCAACTATACCGGTTGTCGTGGTAACGGTAACAGGTTCAACTCGAAGACGGAATGCAGGCAAACGTGTGAGCCACAACGCTGTGAACCGGTCAGGTGTGAGGAGACGTGTCCATTTGGATCGGTGAAAGATGATAACGGATGTGATACTTGTCAGTGCATCGATCCGTGCGAGGTAAACTATGTTGTCATTGGCCAAACTCGTTATGTGATCAGTGCGGCTATGGACAACCATACAGTGTATCAACAGTACCTTTCTGGCGGAAAATCATGCTTGTTTGCAGTTGATCCCGCTTTTTACAGCGTGCCCCGCTGATTGATAATTTGCTCCCAATTTTGTATGCTAATTTCGGAATGTTCGGTGCACATCGGGCCGTTCTATGTGAGTCGAAATTGTGTTTTCCCTTAACAAAAGAAACGCATCCACAAAATTACAAAAGCACTTCCGTGGTAGTGTACGTATATGTGTAAGTAACAATGTGCCCATCGTGGTTGGCATGTGACTGGATCTTCATGACTATATGTCATTTCGACTGACCGAATACCCTAAGGCCTTGGGGAAACGGATCAGTTGTATATGTCTAGCTTGAGAAAAGCAAGTCGGAGACAATGGTAAAAAGATAACGGCCCCTATGACAACAAATCCTGTACAGCACCAAACTGACATATATGGTAGCACATAGTAGTATTACATAATCTTCCTATTTTAGGACGTCAAATGTGCTGAAGGAGAGCATTGTGTGCCAGAACGAGTGCACTGCATCAGAAGTCCGTGCCCGGCCATTGGAACATGTTACGGTTAGTGTGGATTGCATTTAATTTCCCGCATGTACATACACGTTTCTCGCCATTATGTTGTTTATGGTTGTGTTGTTGTCGACTCTGTTGTTGTCGTCG
>CM034538.1:12984830-13124830 GCA_020002185.1 Paraescarpia echinospica
AACCAGTTTTAATTCAGATTATCTAATACAACCAGTTCTTAATTCAGGAACACGAGTTGGTTCCATTATCGTATACTGAAGCCACTTCTCCTGTTATAGCATACAGCGATGCTTACTTTCCGCGACGAACGCATTCGTTTGTTACAGCCCACCGTCCGGACGTGAAATGTGAACCAGTTGGGTGTAGGATGTTCTGTCCATTTGGATGGGCCAAAGACGAGGACGGGTGTGACATTTGCAAGTGCGTCAATCCGTGCAAGGTAAAGACAATGTGATTGCGCATCTATTTACTTAGACCACACTTTTAGTAATGGTAGTAGTAGTGGTGGTGGTAGTGGTGGTGGTGGTAGTAGTAGTAGTGGTAGTAGTAGTGGTAATGGTAGTCGTGGTGGTGGTAGTGATAGTCTTGGTTGTAGTGATAGTAGTAGTAGTAGTGGTGGTGATGGGAGTAGGAGAAGGAGGTTACGGAATTACAAAATAACGTCGTAGTTTCGAAGTTTACGTTACACAAAGGCATAATTGTGCATCGACGTTTTTACTGCCTTACGCTCGAAACGCTGTTGTTCTGCATGCGATATACGCTGTGTTCAATTTCTGACTGTTCAAAGGACGTCAACTGTGCCGATAATGAGCGATGCCTGCCTGAAAGACAATATTGCAACAAAAGTCCGTGCCCAGTCGTCGGCAGATGTTTCGGTAAGTAGTGTTAACAGTTTCTTATATGCACCCGTGGTTGGAGACCTGAGATTTAGAGTGAAATGTTTCAAATGATTAAATAATGAATACGGGAGGCCACATTCTGTTTAAAAGGTCATAGTTACGTAGTTGCGTGCCTAGATATGTATACACAATTTGTCTTTTATAACAGTATATTAATATGCTACTTAGTGAGTCTTATCCGAGTTGCCGACGACCATTCCTCTTTCTGTGTTAATTCGTTTCCTTTGACCATTGGCCTCCGATCTATTGTTTGGCGCTGTATTTCTGAAAACACGACGATAGTTATTACAGTTACATACGTAGCTTAGATATGCTATAATTGTTCCTTTGCATTCTCCTGTATGAGATAATTGAGTGGAGATCAGTTCACCGTATGGCGTTAATGAAAACCATATCTATCCAATCGACTTTGTTCTTTCACTAACGGTGCACCTCATCAATTTAGGCATTTTCATAACTAAGGTATTTCAATCATGTTATCAATTGAGTAGTCACCTCGTTGCTCGTTCTAGTGTTTTTATATCTTTCTAACGAGTTGGCGCTATTTATATAGTATTTTAAATGATGTATAATTAATTATATTATTTGTAACGGTAATTATAACGGTTATAATTAGGAGACCATCAGTTGTTGGTGCAAAACAAAGATAGGATTATGGAATGTTAAGACTACAGGTATGTATGATACAGGCAAGACTGTGCAAGTCACAAATGAAATGAGAGGAAATAGAATCGACATCCTAGGAATCAATGAATGCAGATAGACAGGCACAGGTGACCACCAAACACAGACAGGAGAGATAATTCTATATTCTGGCAGAAATTATGACAAGCGCCAAGGATGTGTAGTCTTGATTGTGCAGAATGAGCTACGGAATTCTCTTACGGAATTGAAACCTGTCGGTGAAAGACTCTGATATGCTCGATTTAAAGGGAAGCAGGTGAACATGAGCATCTTACTTTGTTATGCGCCAACGAACAATGCAGAAGATGAGGAAAAGGAAGAATTATATTCAAGCCTACAAGCAGAGGTTGAGAAAATATCACCTGCTGATCATCATGGGGGGATCTGAATGCAAAAGTAGGATTAGAAAATGCCAGAAATGACAGAAGTGTGGGTCGCCATGGATGTGGGACGGTAAATGACAATTGCGAACGACTGATTTATTTCTGTGACCTGAACAACCTTGTTGTAGGAGGCACCTTATTTACATACAAGGAAATACACAAACTAACTTGGATATTTAACATAACCAAAGAGACAAGAACCAAATTGACCACCTGCTTATAAATGGCAAATGAAGACGATCTTTACAAGATATACGCATCAGAAGAGGAATAGTGCTATTGTTAAAATCCCCAAGAAAGGTGACCTGACAAACTGTAACAACTGGCGAGGCAATACCTTGCTGTCAGTTCCCAGCAAGATCTTCTGTAAGATTATATTCAAGCGAATATCACAGGCAGTAGACAAAGTGCTAAGAAAGGAGCAAGCTGGATTCCGAAAAGGAAGAGGATGTACAGACGACATTTTCACTCTCAGAAACATCATCGAGCAGTGCACAGAATGGCAGAGAGAACTATGCATATACTTTGTGGACTTTGAAAAAGTTTTTGGTAGCAATTCACAGAGACAGCCTAGTGAGGATACTACATACATATTGAATTCCATTACATATTGTGGCCCTATTCAAGATTTTCTACGAAACTACATATGCACCATAGGAGAGTCAGATATTGCATTCAAGGTAAAGTCAGAGGTCAGGCAAGGATGTGTGACGTCAGCAGTCCTATTCAACCTTGTCATATACTGAATTATGAAGGAAACAACAGAAAGACCAACAAGAGGGATACGATGAATAATGTTCTCATTTCTCGATGATGTCGACTTCGCTGATGATGTAGCACTCCTGTCTCATGCGTAATATGACATGCAGGAAAAAACAAACACACTCAAGGACACCAGCCAAAAAATAGGACTAAAAAGATAAACAAAAAGAAATCCAAGGTGATGGAAATACATTAGAGAAATTTGCTATCAATATATCTCGATCATGAAGACCTGCAAAATACAGACATCTTCACCTATCTGCCTATCTGAGAAGATAGAGGGGCCGATGTTGACATCAAGAATGGCATGAACGAGGCCAGAGATGATTTCTTCAGACTGAAACCTGTTGGGAGATCAACAATATATTCTAGAAGAACAAAGCTGAAACTATACAAAAGCTGTGTCCTCTCCACTCTTCTACATGGCTCAGAATACTGACGTATGAAATAACTTGACCTCAAACACCTTTCTATCTTCCACACAAAATGCCTTCGAAATATAATTAAAATATTCTGGCTACAAAAATCTCCAACAAGCACCTGCTCAGAATTACCAGACAAAACAATATCAAAAACATACTCGCAACAAGAAGATCAAGATGGATCGGCCATATCCAGAGAAAGAAAGACGACTGCATCTCCAAAATAACACTTAGATGGACACCTGAAGGAAAAAGAAAATGTAGACAACCAAAACAAACCTGGAGGAAGATTATAGAAAAGAAACTCAAAGAACTATATCTAAGCCAAGCCGCAAACGTAGCTGCAGACAGGAATAGGTGGAGTACCTTCGTTTCCGCCCTATATGCCAATGGACAAGAAGACGAGTAAATAAGTAAGTATGTGCAGTTACTATGTACATAGGCAGCTGAAAATATGGACACACAAATATACCCACGTGCACAGAGACTCACACATACATATATTTCCAAGACATGCTTTATGGTATTTGTAGCCAAACGTCCGGACCTGGAACCCCTTTGTTCTCTGGCCCTTGAAGTCGGTTTGTGCCATTCGCGTGAACGGAAATGGTTCTTCAACGTGACAAGCAACAAGTGCGAGGCATTCAACTACACCGGTTGCCGTGGCAATGGCAACAGATTTGAATCTGAGGCAGCGTGCCAGAAGATGTGCACGGCTAACGCTTGTGGGCCGCCTTGTCAAAAGTTCTGTCCCTACGGGTTTGTTAAAGGCGATGATGGATGCGACATCTGCCAATGTATCAACCCTTGTGTGGTAAGGATCTCTCTCCGCCTCTCTCCCTCCGTTCCTTCCTCCCCTCTCTCTATCTACCTGTATAATTGTGTATTCTTACCTGGCATTGGAATGTTTAGAAATGGAGTGTTGCAACGCCATTCTATAAAATTATATTTATTTTGAAGTGCGGCACAAGTTTCATGACGGATATGATTTAAAAGAAGAATTATCTACAACAAAAACATTCAGAAGTTTCTACTGAACTTTATAAATTGTTCTCTGCCGCCCGTTTTATACTGTATTTATTTATTCCACATACACAAAAGATAATATTTTGTTTCAGTGATGTTTGATTATTTCATATTAAAAATCCACATAACCACGTTTTATATGCTAACACGCCAATATTTAGAGTAAATTGTCATTGTAAGATTTGCATGCCCACCGCGGTGTGCATAAGACGAACATTCCCTGATCAAGTGTATAACAACGTTTCATTAATATTATGAAATACGCAAGTGATCAAACTGTTATTCATTTATAATGTTGTGTAACGGTAGATGTCATGTTTTCTGTGAACATGGATTTATTTCTTTAACATGCCACAACAGCACAACCAGAAAAAACTCTGTAAACGTACGTTTTAGTTAACATTTCGTTACAGGGCATAAGCTGCTCGGATGACAAGCGTTGCTTCCCAGAAAGATTACGTTGTAATTCGACGGCCCCATGTCCCGTTACTGGAAAATGCATAGGTATTTATTAAAACATTAAAACATATGAATATTGAAATGCTGTTCTCCAAGTCATGTGTGTAGAAAACACGTGATTTGTTCAGTACATCTTTGCAAAGTGTCGTTTAATTTAGCAGTTACTAAAACACACATAACACTCACGGAAGCACACGCACACACACGCATACCGACACCAAACATACACATGCGCACACACGCACTCATGCACACACGCACAGAAACACACTAACACACGCACAGAAACACACTAACACACGCGCACACTCTCTTACACAAACACATGCATGCGTTCACACAAAAACACACACGCACGTACACATACACAAACAACTACACACAAACTTAACGGGAACTACACACACACACATGCACACACACATACAGACACACACACACACATGAACACACACACACGAAAACACACACCCACACTCACAAACACACACATACGCACACAACCACATACTGGTGCTTAGAACAAGTTTAGGAACCTTACGTTAATCCATCAAATATAGCCAAATTTGTAGGAAATGCTTACATCAGTTTAGCAAATTTCGACCTAAGGCCGTGTGTAAATAGACAATTACAATGTAAAGCATAGTTCTCGAACTGAAACATACAATAGTTGTATTCATACGAAACAACGTCGTTTTTACCATCCTACTTTGCAATATGAAATGCATTTTCCTATTTGCATTTACTTTGGATGTGTCAATCCTGTTTTCGCCTATTATCAGATCCAATGAGCGTTGATTTGTGTCGCAGCTGTCAGGACCGACGTGCCTGCCTTGTGCTCGGTGCCAGCAGACTTCGGACTGTGTGTGAATCGTACGGCACGCTGGTACTTCAACACGGAGGCGGGCAAATGCGTGCCCTTCGT
This sequence comes from Paraescarpia echinospica, assembly GCA_020002185.1. Classification (NCBI taxonomy): domain Eukaryota; kingdom Metazoa; phylum Annelida; class Polychaeta; order Sabellida; family Siboglinidae; genus Paraescarpia; species Paraescarpia echinospica. The sequence continues at coordinate 12,990,212 of CM034538.1, forward strand.
CTACAGGTGTGTGTGTGTGTGTGTGTGTGTGAGCATGCTTGCATGTGTGCGTGTGTGTCCGTAGGTTATATGCATGTGCATCCATCCGTTTTCCGTTACATTGTTTTGGCACTTATGCTAATGACGGTATTGCTGATACAATTACTATTGATAATACTGATATTATTACTAGTCGTAATAATAATATAATATAATAATCATACGTAATAATCATAAGCATACATATGTATTAGATACCTGACTGGTCAGAACTCATGTCGACGAGGTTCTCTTAAACGATCGTGTTCATACATTCAGCGGCTGCCGTGGCAACATGAACAACTTCAAGACGGAGGCTGAGTGTACGGCCATTTGTCGCCCCTCCTTCTGTCCACCCATGGTCTGTGAGTTGGAGTGTGAGTTTGGCCTGGAGAGGGACGGTGTGGGCTGTGAGGTGTGTCGGTGCAGAGACCCGTGCAAGGTGGGTATGTGGGTATGCTCACATCGCTGTAGGATTACAATTTACTATGTCAACTTACTTATTCACTCGCTCACTCACCCACTCATTCATTCACTCACCCACTCATTCACTCACTCACTCAGTCACTCACCAGTCATTCACTCACTCACCCACACATTTATTCACTCACTCACCCACTCATTCACTCACTCACTCAGTCACTCACTTACCTACTTATCCTATTCGTGTCGTGTGGCACATAAAGCTCACACAAGATCTCAACAGACCCTTCTGTCTTGGGCTCTCTTTGTTGCTGTGTCCCAACAGTCTTCACTTATTCTTCTATGGTTCATCGCCAAGTTGTTTTTGTCTGTCTCTTTTCTATTTCCTAATTCTGTCAATTGAATCTGCCAGAATCATATTATTTCATCATATCAATCTCAGATGGTCCATAATGCAGCAGAAAAATGAGGAATACATATAGATAAAAATGGATTCAGCTACGTAGAAGTCAACGGCTTCATTGTCCACTTGCCATCTAGAAATAATTTTCTGGGTGGCAATTTAGTTAAATGTAAATTAAATGCTGTTAAATCTTGTTAAATGCTGGAACACGTACATGAGTGCGTTTCTTTTTGTGATAACCTGTAACGTCGTCATTAAAATCGGAAATATTTAGTCGTTAGTAAAAAAACATTGTTACTAAACGTTTCTATCGCTGCATATGTCTTTGCAATGCAGTTTACTGAAGAGTTTTTAGTCCTTTGGACGAAGGTCCAAGGGACTATTGCCATCACTCTGCGTCCGCCGTTAGCTGCCGTATCTCAGAAACCGTTCAGCAACTTTTTCTCAAATTTTGCATAGACATCTTAGGGCACTGCCACTATGCACAAGAAATCTGTATTTGATTGAATCATTTTAAGGGCTCCCTAGGGCCTCCAAGGACCCCAAAATTGGTAAAAATGTAACATTTGGCCTATTTTTTCAAAAACTGTTCAGCAATTTTTTTCTAATTTTGCATAGATGTATCTTAGGGTGTTGCCACTATATACAAGAAATCTGTATTTGATTGAATCATTCTAAGGGCACCTAAGGGGCCCCCAAAGTGCAAAAGTTTTACATTATCTAGTGATGTGGTTTTGAGAAGGGCCCTTGAAACCACCCCCAACAGTAGATTTTGTTTAATGTGCCACAAAGTCAACACCAAGACTAATCTCTGCAGCCTAGTGCTACTTTTCCATTGAGACCTTGACTAATCTTTAATTGGTCACAGCGCCCAGGCAGAGTAGACACCCCCAACAGTAGACTTTGTTTAATGTGCCACAAAGTCAACACCATGACTAATCTCTGCAGCCTAGTGCTACTGTTCCATTGAGACCTTGACTAATCTTTAATTGGTCACAGTGCCCAGGCAGAGTAGACACACTTGACCCCTGTTAGACTGAACAGTTGCCTAACACTTTTTATCTTCAAAACTATTGATTTTCTATAATTGCAAGTTGTGTTTATTTTGATGTTCATTTAATTATTATAAATGGTGTGACTGTGATGTATATTGGTTAAAGATGTATTGTCTGTAGAAACCTGTAGGTGACAAACATAGCAAATGAATATTCTGTCACCTGTAGGTGACAAACATAGAAAATTTATATTCTGGACAACTATAGAGTGAAATATCCCACACTTTATTGATATCAAATGCATTCTACTGTTCTGTTTACGCTTGCCATGCCTTGTGTAGACATGGTACTGTGTAAATCAATTGTATCAATATAGACTAATAATTACAGATTCACAATACAGTTGACCCCTGAAACAACCAAATGTCAACCATTAGAAGAGTTGACATAGTTCCGCTATACACAAGCAAGAAATCTATATTTGATTGAATCATTCTAGTGTCATCAGCACATAGTAGAACATACATTTTCTACATCATCATCACTAAGGTTGTTGTAAATTTAACCAGCTGCCATGTCAAGTCCGTTATAATTGTGACTAACAGTGTTCAAAATTATTCAGGTAAATAGCAAATAACAAAGGACACAAGTTTTCTCCTTGCCATACCTATACATCACATGAGAAGAAGGCTGACACAGCCTGGCCCTGATTTATACATGATTTAGCATTTTTTGTATATGTTGTATACAACTTTCAACACAATACCATTAATACCGCATGAATTTATCTTAGACCACACAGAGGACCGGTCTACTAAATCAAATGCTTTCTTAGAATCGATGAAGGCACAATAAAGCCTTTTGCGTCGAGACAAATACAGTTCAACCAATACCCCTATTTGAACACTGCCTGTTCTTCACCTATTACATTCGCTTTGTTTAGGTATGTGGTCAGTTTGGTGTTCTGAACAATCACTAAAGATTAATGAACACTTATGCAGAATGTCACCCACTTGGCAGGTTTAATTGATCTATTCAGCAATGAGGACACTGCTTAGGCCTCACTCTGGACACTGTCACTCACAGTGTTGTGTATTGTCTTAGTTGGTGCATTGAGCTAATCTACTTGACCATGAATCAGTGGTGGCTCTGGTTGTGTATTACACCCAGCTGTGGAGCTAAGATTCTCTGCCTGCTATTATTTGATGGAAACTGACTAATCTGTAATTGGTCACTGGCAGTTGCTTGTGTCAACAGACAGCATTAAGCCACTAGACCCCTGTTAAACTGGACAGTTGCCTGTAGGTTTTAAACTGTGTCAAACAGTGAGTCTACCTCTTGCTCTCAAATAATCTGTCCTCTTAGTTTTACACATGAAGACATAATCTGGCATAACTTGATAAGTCTTTGGAGCAGCACATTTGTACTTCCAGTGTATCATTGCAACATAACATACATATTACATACTGTGTTCCACATTTGAATGTTGTGCATGTAATATTTCCATTCAATCCATTTGCATATATAATGTAAAACTTCAACAGCCGTTTTCTTCATTTTCACTTTTTGATCCCTACCATGTTCAATGCTCCATAACTTTGCCAATTTTTGTAGCAGTCATATTTTTTGAAACCGTGTAAAGCACCCTACCAAACCTTTACAAGAATGTAAGAAAACAATGTTACCATTTTTCCGACTTATCACTCATTTAGTCAGCCGGGGTCACATATAGACGTATTAGTCCAAAGGACTTCAGGGCCACTTGGCCCATTTTTTTCTATCCAAATTGTTATTTGTTTCAAGGATATCAAGTGTGCCAACGGGGCGATTTGTGACAAAAAACAAGGAATGTGTGGTGAGTAATCACATAGTGAATCTACCACCAATAACTTTAGTTTCTCCCAATGTTCTTGTTATCACCGTTTCTTCTTACTTGTTCCCATATAAAAATTTAAAGTGTCACACCTACAAAAGAAACATTCTGCAACGTCTTCAAATAATGTTGTCTTGCAATGCTGAACACCAAGGCACAATTAATTGCTTACATTAGGAACAAACCAGAACGACTCGCATATGTTTAATTGTCCTATGTAAACTTATTGTTTCGTATAGAAATCAAAAAGGAAAGTCTTGCCATTTCCCAAACATATATACACTGTATATATATACATACATATGTATATATACATATATATAATAGTTGAATAAGTTCATTTTACTGGCGTACATAGCAATATTAAGCTGGTCGGGGCGATGGCTTTTCTTTAGTGTCGCTGAAGACGGTTCCTGCCAGATGCAAACTGCCGTCGAAGACGGGCATGTGTCGCGGGTATTTCCCCCGCTGGTTCTACAACGCAACGGCAGGCGGTTGTGAGCGGTTCGTGTATGGAGGGTGCCAGGGCAACGCCAACAACTTCAAGACGAATACCAAGTGCGAGGAGACGTGTCTTCCGTCGGCGTGTCCCGACGTGTCTCACTGCGGCTGGTGCGAGCACGGCTTGGCGAAGGACGAGAGGGGATGCACCATTTGCGAATGCTCCGATAATCCATGTGCGGTAAATACACTGATGATAGTTAAACTAAACCTTGTTGCTTAAAATGCAGTACCCCCACGTGATGGTTCGTATTTGTCTCAAAGTTTCATGTACTTCTTATCCAAACTCAAACTTGATGCCATGCCTTTCTTTAGTATGAAGTATAATCATTGTTAAGATATTATGGTTCAACACCACTACCAGGAGGGGCTAGATGAGCAACTAGTACGCAAAGTGTCGTCAATAATGCGTTGGAGAGAACATATAATGTGGGTAGCACTTCTTTTTTATTCATAGCCGAATTGCGCTCATTGCGCTCATTGCTTGCTGTTTTATGTACACAGCAGCTTATATAATTGTTTTAATCGAATTGTACAATTTTAGTATGAATAAATACGTTACATTATAAACAGTACCTGAAGAACCATGCACCTGGGGCATTAAATGTGAAGTTTAATTACAGAACAACTTTATTACAGAGCAGTGGAAGGAAGTGACCTCTGACTGAACACAGAAACTATACGTTTAGAGTAACCCGCATCGCGGGGTAAAATTATTTCAGTGCAATGAAACTACTGAATTTATATTTATAAACAAACACGACTAGCCATTGAAAATAGGAGCTGACTCAGCTCCCTTCTATTTCCCTTGTTTTGGGCTGTGGTTTGTCATCTCTCGCTATTTCCTGGATTTCTGGGTATATATATATATTACCTCAATATATAGTATATCCCGCCAGTCGTTACCTTAGTGATGTACTTGTAGGCACATAGAAGAAACATACTTACACGTGTTATCCAGCATATTGGTGACTGGTAATATACTCATTGTATTGTTCAGCGTTGTAGCCATAATTTCCGCGCCTAATTTGTCAGATACCAGTATGGGGCTAGTAGGTCTATATGATGCTGGGAAACAAAAATCAGGCGACTCAGACTGAGAAACGGCAAGAGAGAGAAAGTCACCACGTAGAAGTGAGACTGAATGGATTATTTCGGTCGACCAGTCTTCGGAGGTGATTTAATGGGACACGTTCGATTATGTGATAACCAGTGTCACTGTGCTGTGATTTTGTATACAGATCATGAACTGTGCCGACAACATGCAATGCGAGGTGGCGAAAGGTAACTGCACCGGCCCGGGGTGTCAGACTGTCGCAAGATGTGTTCCACGTAAGTAGCACTCATCTATGATCACTGAACATTCTTCAAGATAGTTCATTTTTATTAAGTTTATTTCTTAACATTTCCAACGACTACTTTACCTGTAATAGACGCTGTCATTTCGTAACCTGTAACTGACATTAAACATTAAACATTGCTAGGTTACAGGTGATTGTCCTATTTATTGTAATACGTACGAATATGAAGATATAGAACTTGGTTGCGCTTTCTTGTGTTCATAGACAACGAGACCAAGTGTCCAGATGTAATGTGTGCAATGTATTGCGAGTACGGCTTAGAAAGAGGGCCGGATGGGTGTCGTATCTGCCGGTGTCACAACCCGTGTAAGGTGAGATCACACACACGCGCATTTGCACATGCACATACACACATACACACACACGCATGCACGGACGCACCATACACACATCACCTGTAATTCGTATGCAAACAGCTTACAGTGGACTGGTCCGTGTTACTGTTTGATTGATTATTTTTCAGTGCAGTGTTCATCAATACTTTAATAGTTGAGCCTGAAATAATATTTCACTCACGATTATATGTTTTCACTTATAGACTGTCAACTGTGGTGCAGGATTCATGTGCAAAGTGAAAAAGTGTTCACATGATAATCCAGAATGCCGATCCGTTGGAATATGTGGTAAGTGGACTTAACCAGTGTGTTTCTTTCCTTCTTTATACGTAAACACCTTTATGTAAATTACATTGTTATATGAATTCTCGAATTAGTTTTCTGTTACCACTGTTTGAATCCGTGATGACTTAAGTCGCAGTTAAACTATGCACTCGCATCATACTTGATTATTATTTGCATGCACTAACACTTTCACTGTGTGACATATTTTCTCTTAGATGAACAAAATAACAAATGACATAGTCATTCTTTTATATTAAACAAATGCATGTCTTTGAGCGTAAAGGTGTGCGACTAGCTATGTGACCATTTACAAGGCGTTGCTTGCTAACAAGTAAAATTAATCAAATATTATTATTATTAACAGTACACAGGGGAAGCCGAAGAACGGCAATGACAACATGAAATAAAGTGTAGGAAAATAAACAATTCCTTTAGTGACAACATCACAGATCATGTTGTGAGGGTTCCGCGTTTGCTGTACTTCCAGTGCCGTGGAGAGCGACGACGACTGAAATCCCGGGACATCGCCTGGTGAAGCCAGGCATGTGTCCACAGAGAGCACAGATGGGTGCAGGCATCTGTGCCGAGATGTGTTCGTTTGACGTGTCGTGTCCAGACATGCAGAAGTGCTGCTCCAACGGCTGCGGCCACGTGTGCATGGACCCTGGTCAGTAGTTGGCGTTGTCGTTATTGTCTTGATATATATATATATAATATGTAATGTGGTGATAATTCACAGTAGTAGCACTGTAGAGTTAGTATTTGTGGGTGTTTTAAAGCAAGGCAAAAAGTTCAGTCTGTCTCTATGTTTGTCTGTATGTTTGTCTGTATGTCTGTCTGTCTCTCCTTCCCTGCCTTCCTCCTTCCCTGTCTCTCTCTCTGTCCCTCCCTCCCCCTTTCCTTCCTCCCTCCCTCCCTCTCTCCCTCCCTCTATCTCCCTACCTCCCCCTTTCTTCCCTCTCTCTCTCACTCTCTCCATCCCTCTGTCTTCCCACTCTCTTCGTTTTATGCAGGGTTATATTTATGTGCAATATCACCCACACACGCACGCACACATACACACATACACACACAAGGTCTGTATAGCTCTTTTACTTTACACCAGTTTTGAAGAACGCCACTACTCCAGTTCCAAAGAATGCCGTTACCACCGAGACACCTGAGGAGGTCAGCGTGAAATCTGGACAGTGTCCGGTGGCTACGGGACCTGGAGACTGCGTGGACGAGTGCTCCGACGACGTGTCGTGTCCACGCACACAGAAATGCTGCTCTAACGGCTGTGGTCATGTCTGCATGGATCCTGTCATTGGTCAGTAGCACAGCCCTCTTTTACTGCTATCGGCATTCACAAAATTAGTTCATCAATTAAAGATAATGTTATTCTCAATAACGGTAACGATTAAGTTTAAAAACTGATAACGGTAACATTATGTTGTGCTTTAGAACCTTGAAATAAAAGTCGCAACATAATTGTAGCAGACGTGTATTGTTTCATTGGCACATAACACAGTTGATTTTACAATTGGTTGCCACGGTAATGTTTTCCAGTAACGTGAATCCATGACCATAAAATCTTCACAGCAACTGTCATCGTGATGTTAAAATTCATTAGGCCTACAAGTATCATCAAAACTATGTAACCCCCAACTCTTTTAAAACGCCCACAATATATCCGCTTTAAAGATGCATATTTTTGCTTCAAACACATTCTACAAAAAGTTTACCTGATCAATTATACTTAATTCATATCTACAGTTTTTCTTCAAATGTCATAAAATACAATTTACTAGGTCCTACATTATGTGACTGTGTTCTGATCCCTCGTGTCTTTCTGCTGCAGATGTGTGCCCGGTTGGTTCAATTTGGCACAACTGTAGCGGCGTGTGCGAGCAGGCTACATGTGATGCACTCCAAGGCATGAGTGATCCGACTCACTGCTGGGCCGATCCGTGCAACGCATGTCGCTTTGTTGTCTCCGACGAGTCGCAAAAGGAGATTTGTTCAGGTTCGCGAATACTTGTATAGCTCATAACAGAGCACGCCACATTTATGTGGTTGAAATAAGTATTTTCACCCGTCTACTCATAATACATGAATACACACAAACATAGCACATTTATTCGGTAGCTAGTACAGGACTCATGTCTTTCTGAAACCTCTGCGTTCATGTTACCACATTATTTAACGCACACATCGTCCTTTCAGTGACACCCACCGTCTGTTTTCTTGGCAGCCTTACAATGATATAATATGGACTAGACACACAAAGCAAATTTAGTAGAATTATAACGGTGTAGTTGTTGCACTCCTCTTGATTCCATGCCGTCAGGGGTGAGGCTGACATCGATTCCGTAGAATTATAACGGTGTAGTTGTTGCACTCCTCTTGATTCCATGCCGTCAGGGGTGAGGCTGACATCGATTCTGTACAATTATAACGGTGTAGTTGTTGCACTCCTCTTGATTCCGTCTGTCGAGTAGAATTATAACGGTGTAGTTGTTGCACTCCTCTTGATCCCATGCCGTCAGGGGTGAGGCTGACATCGATTCCGTAGAATTATAACGGTGTAGTTGTTGCACTCCTCTTGATCCCATGCCGTCAGGGGTGAGGCTGACATCGATTCTGTAGAATTATAACGGTGTAGTTGTTGCACTCCTCTTGATTCCATGCCGTCAGGGGTGAGGCTGACATCGATTCCGTAGAATTATGACGGTGTAGTTGTTGCACTCATCTTGATCCCATGCCATCAGGGGTGAGGCTGACATCGATTCCGTAGAATTATAACGGTGTAGTTGTTGCACTCCTCTTGATTCCATGCCGTCAGGGGTGAGGCTGACATCGATTCCGTAGAATTATAACGGTGTAGTTGTTGCACTCCTCTTGATTCCATGCCGTCAGGGGTGAGGCTGACATCGATTCCGTAGAATTATAACGGTGTAGTTGTTGCACTCCTCTTGATTCCATGCCGTCAGGGGTGAGGCTGACATCGATTCCGTAGAATTATAACGGTGTAGTTGTTGCACTCCTCTTGATCCCATGCCGTCAGGGGTGAGGCTGACATCGATTCTGTAGAATTATAACGGTGTAGTTGTTGCACTCCTCTTGATTCCATGCCATCAGGGGTGAGGCTGACATCGATTCCGTAGAATTATGACGGTGTAGTTGTTGCACTCATCTTGATCCCATGCCATCAGGGGTGAGGCTGACATCGATTCCGTAGAATTATAACGGTGTAGTTGTTGCACTCCTCTTGATTCCATGCCGTCAGGGGTGAGGCTGACATCGATTCCGTAGAATTATAACGGTGTAGTTGTTGCACTCCTCTTGATTCCATGCCGTCAGGGGTGAGGCTGACATCGATTCCGTAGAATTATAACGGTGTAGTTGTTGCACTCCTCTTGATTCCATGCCGTCAGGGGTGAGGCTGACATCGATTCGTAGAATTATAACGGTGTAGTTGTTGCACTCCTCTTGATCCCATGCCGTCAGGGGTGAGGCTGACATCGATTCCGTAGAATTATAACGGTGTAGTTGTTGCACTCCTCTTGATCCCATGCCGTCAGGGGTGAGGCTGACACCGATTCCGTAGAATTATAACGGTGTAGTTGTTGCACTCCTCTTGATTCCATGCCGTCAGGGGTGAGGCTGACATCGATTCCGTAGAATTATAACGGTGTAGTTGTTGCACTCCTCTTGATTCCATGCCGTCAGGGGTGAGGCTGACATCGATTCCGTAGAATTATAACGGTGTAGTTGTTGCACTCCTCTTGATTCCGTGAGACTGACATCGATTCCGTAGAATTATAACGGTGTAGTTGTTGCACTCCTCTTGATCCCATGCCGTCAGGGGTGAGGCTGGCATCGATTCCGTAGAATTATAACGGTGTAGTTGTTGCACTCCTCTTGATCCCATGCCGTCAGGGGTGAGGCTGACATCGATTCTGTAGAATTATAACGGTGTAGTTGTTGCACTCCTCTTGATTCCATGCCATCAGGGGTGAGGCTGACATCGATTCCGTAGAATTATGACGGTGTAGTTGTTGCACTCATCTTGATCCCATGCCATCAGGGGTGAGGCTGACATCGATTCCGTAGAATTATAACGGTGTAGTTGTTGCACTCCTCTTGATTCCATGCCGTCAGGGGTGAGGCTGACATCGATTTCGTAGAATTATAACGGTGTAGTTGTTGCACTCCTCTTGATTCCATGCCGTCAGGGGTGAGGCTGACATCGATTCCGTAGAATTATAACGGTGTAGTTGTTGCACTCCTCTTGATTCCATGCCGTCAGGGGTGAGGCTGACATAGATTCCGTAGAATTATAACGGTGTAGTTGTTGCACTCCTCTTGATTCCATGCCGTCAGAATTGTGAAAAATTCCAATTTACCCGTTCACATTTTTATTTACCCGTTATGCTCATGAAAACCCCGTTACACATGTAATGACCATTAGCGTATGGTACAACACAAGAACATGGTATCTGAAAATAAAAGTCCCTTTATCCAAAAACAAAAAAAGCCCGTTATTCGAAAAAGAAACACCTTTTGCGATTTTCAAAAAAGTTCTACTAACGGGACAACGGGTGTCTGGCTAAAGACTTGCCGGGAATCACCGTCTCGGGCCAGGGGTGGTAATCGTACTAGCAGGTACTTTTTTGTACACATCCAACTTGTTATCTTCACCCCCAATATCTAAGAGCAATTCCATGAGCTGGCCGTTAGCCACGCGTGCCTCCGTTATAGTAACAGTGTGTGTGAAATTATAAAACAACTGCTTCGGGGTTTTTAAAAAGCAGTTTGTCGGTCAGTATTCCATCAACACAGTTATTGTAGTACTAAGAGTATTATAGTAATAAATGATTAAAAGAGAAGATCGCATTAAACATTGCTACAATTCCACACTGCAGAGAAATCCAGGAATTAGACCTGTCTCGTTGTCGTCGCTGTCCATGCTCACGTGACATGTTGATGTGCTGTAGGCTGGCTGTGTCCGGCAACCAACGAAAGCCGGCCGTGTGACAAGCGGGCCATGTGTGCATCCAGTCTGATCTGCGAATGGATGCCAGATGCCAAGTGTGTCGACGACCCCTGCAAGTGCCAGGCTACATTCGTGACCGACTTCGAGCAAGTCATAGACTGTGACTTAGGTAGGTTTGGCCTACCAGGACAATACTTAGTATTCGGAATTGCCTGTTAGTTGCTCTCGAATTCATAGCCTTATCTGTTATTATTTTCCAAGGTGATCTTTTAGGCATTTTAGGAGTTTCTTTGCAATTTTGTTGCGAAGTTGCTACTAAGAATTTCTTCTGACCAACACGAGAACAACATATTGCGATGTTCATAGTCGGATCCAGGTGGGCCTGCGGTGGATGTGCCCCCTAGACCTTTGGAATGTGTCCCGTTATGTGCCTCCTAGACCTTTGAATGTTTCCCCATTTTAATGAATATCGAGGTGTGGAATTGGAGGGTTTGTTGAACTTATGAAATTGTTGCAAAAAAATTCAACATACCGATGTCATGATCCGACTGCCGAGTCGTGCTGAAGCTCCCAACACTCAATACTAATTAGGTTCTGACGTCACTGGAGATTTTAGCCGAGCCTGAAGGGAGTTCAATTGGAGGATTTGGACCCCCTATGCTACCCTCTTTGGATCCTCCTGTGATAAAATATCATAATTAATAATTCTGAAAGTTTAAACATATATATGTTTGATTATAATTCGTGTGTATCGAAGATGTGTAGCTCGTGTGATGTAAACATTAATTGTATGTCTCGTTCTTAGTTGCGTCTGTTATTTTATACACAACTAGAGTCCGGTGAATCTACCAGGTGTTGGTGTGTACGTAATCCGCTAGGCTAGGCGAGGATATGTGCTGCATCGCCAATGGTGTCACTATTGCAGAGTTGACGACCTGTCGACGGATGCGTGTCCGTGCCCTCGCCAAGAGCAAGGTCGTGTCCGACCTCTGGATCCCAGAGTGCGACGAATCTGGCTACTTCAAGCCCGAACAAATGCACTGGGGTTCCAAGTGGTGTGTCGACCCTCTAGGCCACAAGCTGAAAGGATCAGAATTATCTCATCCAGACGACGATCTAGGCGTACATTGTTGTAGGTATCAACATGGGATAACTGTTTTCAAAATTCTCCGTTGGTTAAGGAGTTTTACTGGTTTGTTCTTGTTCAGTCAGTATTGTTAATATGTCTCTATTGCAATTCTCAAGAATTATTTGTATATATGCTCTACGAAATATTATGTGTGGTATATATCTTATAGTTACAAGTGCTCTATTGCACAGTCCATCTGAAAAGTTACCAACAATAACTGATTCTGAAATTGATCCTCTTGTATTTCTTACATTTCTTACGCACTACCGACGACATTAGCGTCAGTAATATTAGATGACAATTGTTGTTATTTCAGCAAAGGCCACCTTCACGAGCATAAAGGGCGTGCTATGGTTGCGGGCCGACTACGACAAGGAAATGGATGACAGGGCCAAGTTGGTTAAGTAAGTTAATGCACAAGATATCACCTGGTGTTTGTTTTTGGAGAACATCAGTGACATTTCATTTTGTACTTATAACAAAGTAGTGTGTTTCATAATTCGGAATTAGTCAGGGGTTGCACATGTATATGGTAGGAAGTTCGCTGTGTCACGTGTGCTTACGACTCATGACCAGTCGTGTGGGAACTATAAGTTTCAAAAGTATTTGCGAGCATGACGCGTGCATCCGCGAAATGTGTAAATATATTAATGTGTTAACTTGGAGCATTGTAATTAGATCTCCTCCCAGGCGCTAATTTCTAAATTCGTTCGCTTTCTTGGACCAGTGGCCTCTGATGTACCAATGAGCGAGGTATTTGAAAAACACACAACTTATTACCTGCTACACGCAATGCCATTATTAGTGACAACAAAAACTAAGAGGTCATGGGAAAGAATTTATATACAAAACACTGTAATGGTGACAGTTGTTGCCCTTGGTTCTCATATCATGTCAGTTATTCATCTAATGTTATTAAGTGAGTAATTGACATCATACCTTTAAATTGTTTAACAAAAATTCAAATAGACTTGTTCTATATGAGTTCTGACTGATGCTTTTGACCATGCAGGTCTCTTGAGACTCAGCTTGCCGGTGCGATGATGGTACCGAAGTTACAAGTCGATGAAGTCCAGGAGGTTTGTGCTTGCTACAACTGGGCATCGCTTGTTCTAGAACCTGGTGACGCCAAAGTATAAAAATACACCTCTACATTAAAAGAACAACTTATTAAAAGAAGCAGTCGGTTTTAGACAAATATATCTCTCAATGTGATCATATTGCCAGTTATACATTTTAGCCGACACATGAAGGCCTCTTGTAAAATTGTATAATTAATGTCAGAGAAAATTGTATTCCACGTTTGTAATGAAAAGTACATCATTAGTATTTTATTTACATTGATTGTTTAAATGTTGATGCAAACTAATTGCTTAAACACAGCTGTAGTACATAGTATTGCACTGTATGTCGTTTTGTATTCATTAGTTAACGACAGTCTGTGTGTCTGTCTGTCTGTCTATGTCTGTCTGTCTCTCTCCTCCCTCCCTCCCTCCCTCCCTCCCTCCCTCCCTCCCTCTCTCTCTCTGTCCATTTGTCCGTCCCTCTGTTCCTCTGTCCGTCTATCTGTTGGTCTGTATGTCTGTCTCTGTATCTCAGTCCCCATGTATGGGTGTATGTATATGTGTATGTATGTATGTATGTCTGGGAGCAAAGAAGCTAGTTGTTTCCGTTGAGGTCTTGCGTTGTTCTCACGACACGTGTCTGCCTAGGTGACGGGCGGTGAAGGCAGCATCATGGTTTCCTTCAGCGTCAGCGCTAACGGGACTGACCTCGTAAGCCTGTTATCAAAGGCTGATCGCTTTGCTCGACTTGTTCACGCCGGCAAGCTCCGACTCGTACACGAGGGACAGTCGTTGCCTTTGGCCCAAGAAAACCCCGACCAAAGGTTCAAATTTGACTTCACCTACACGAAGGAGCCGGTCGAATACACTTCTCGGGGAGGTGCAAGCAGAGGGGAGTTGAGTCGCGGTGATGTCATCGCCATCACGGTCACAGCCAGTGCCGCGCTGCTCGGCATAATGCTGCTCGGCATGGTGGTAGGTGCTCCCTTCTTCATTTAATACTCACTCACACACTCACCCGTGCGGATGTACCCACTCACCCGTACGGATGTATCCACTCACACACTCACCCGTGCGGATGTACCCACTCACACACTCACCCGTGCGGATGTATCCACTCACACACTCACCCGTACGGATGTATCCACTCACACACTCACCCGTGCGGATGTACCCACTCACACACTCACCCGTACGGATGTATCCACTCACACACTCACCCGTGCGGATGTACCCACTCACACACTCACCCGTACGGATGTAACCACTCACACACTCACCCGTGCGGATGTATCCACTCACACACTCACCCGTACGGATGTATCCACTCACACACTCACCCGTGCGGATGTACCCACTCACACACTCACCCGTACGGATGTATCCACTCACACACTCACCCGTACGGATGTATCCACTCACACACTCACCCGTACGGATGTATCCACTCACACACACACCCGTACGGATGTATCCACTCACACACTCACTCGTACGGATGTACCCACTCACACACTCACCCGTGTGGATGTATCCACTCACACACTCACCCGTTCGGATGTATCCACTCACACACTCACCCGTGCGGATGTACCCACTCACACACATGCGCGAGTACACGCACATACACACGTACACATAAACACATACACAAACATGCTCATGTACACGCGCACACGCAGACCCACAACACACGCACGCACGCACGCACGCACAAGCAAGGCTATATATTGGTGATTGAATGATACTGAATCCAGCCATTCATGTTATGTCACGCGGCAATGTGTCATGAATTGTGTCTCGTTGCAGTGCTTGGCGTGCAGACGTAGGAAGGAGTACAGAATTGAAGAGAAGACAAGCGCTGTGAGTTTGAACTTTAAAGAGCTTTAAATAAATATGGCTCGCTGATATGCAGCTGAAAGTACATCTTCTAGGATGCTTGCAGATACGTTTTCGGTTTTTTAGAATTTCTAAAATTGTAACATAAAAAGTAGCTCTAATTAATTTACAATATAAAATAACAGACGTTCTGATGGCAAGCACTAAATGATCGACTAACGAAAGCTTCATAATCGACCTACCTTGCTATTTTTATCAATGTATCATAGTCGTGACAAAATAGTTGATGAATTAGTCTACACACAGTACAGTTTAGCGTGAGACTGATCTGCCTTAACTGTACATTATTTCCAACGTTGTAGATTCCCGCATTTGAGAATCCGCGTTACATGTCCACCGGCGACATGAAAGAGAAACTATAGACGGATTGAACAACGGAATGAAGAAGGATGAAGACAGCCAACTGGAATCAAATCAGAGACAAGCTGTGTCGAATGATCATTATTATATCGTCGATTACTATAGAACATTCTGTCTGTCAATCCGTTGCAGAATACAACACCATCGTCTGCGCATTATGCCATAATTATGCAGCTAACCAATCATTTAATTATAAATGACGTCGCTTCTTAAGAGCTTACCTATTTTAATTCAGCTTCAATTAATTGCACTTTCCGCTGGTCACGTGGCACACTGTAAACCAGATATTCAAGAAAATGCAACGAACATCTAAATGTACATACATACGTAAGTATGTGTGTAGTAATAATGGAATGTTAACGGTTAATATTATGTGCATTTTGCAAGTACATTAGCCAATTAATTAAGGATTAATGCAACAGTCGCTTTGAGACACACCTTAACTGCAGAACTGCTCTATTTTGTGTCTTGGTTAAGACGATGTTTTGCAAATGCTGGGTATGCACGCATGTTATCAGAAAGAGCGTGAACAGAATACAAGTCGATCTGCATGAAGACAGGTACATGCTTTCTAGAGATTTGAATTCACTAACTCGTTCTGGTGAGCATCAGGGCCAGCAATTAGCACAGGGGGCTGGTTGTGGTATTGTATTAATGTTGTCACCACATATCATATACATGTTTGTATGGGCTTATGTAGATAGAACCCTGAATTGGATAAACACCTCAAGAATGTGATGTCATCATTTTTGGTGGAAACAGATTTGTTGTTTAGTCGAATTGGTTCGAAGGGTGTTAACATTTAACGTATATATGTATGTATGTATCGCGAGAGAGAGAGGGGGAAGAGCAGAAAGAGAGAATAGATGGAGAATAGGAGCGAAAGTGAGAGGAGACAGGAGAAAGAAACGACAACAGTTACACAAGTTTATGATCAAATATAGCCTGTCAACGTTCAAACTAATTGCTAGTTCATCACTAGTAGTATGCTAACACTGAAACCAAACACAAACGTGTTGTGGTTAACGCATTTACTAAGCAATCTCAAATGTATAACAACAGACGGTAACATAGGGTAGGCCTAACACAAATACAATTATGTCGAATTACTACAACCACTGTAAATGTCTGGTAAAAACCATTTAGTATTGTTGTCGTTCAAACGGCATAAACATGATGTCACCTACCCAGTTTTTCCTACTATGCAATGTGATTAAGAAACGGACGATGTGTTATGAAAATGCTGTTTACATACACACTAGATAGTGTTAGGCATTTTTGCAGTTTACAAAAGCGTCGTGGAAATCGATTCGCAGAAGAACTTCACTAATTACACTAGTAATGTACTAGGGTCTAACCAACATGAAATGTTTTAAATTAAAAATAAAATGTTTTTACCGACATACAAATTTCAGTGTTAACCTTGTGATCATATTCTATTGTTTTTCGGCTGTCGTTGTGTCGCTGAAGCGGCATCAACCAGAACTATGACTGTCGTTTTCTGCTTTCATATCAGTGCAAATCCCAGCATGAATGGACCAGAATCGAAATTCAACATCGATGACCGTCTCACCCCGGATTTCACGACTTGACTTAGATCAACTTAACTTGGCTTAAGTGCTATAGGCCAATCTGACCTCTCGCTATCTTCCTGGTGTCATATCTCTCCATTTCGTCCTGTCTAAAGCATACCGCTCTGCTGTCTACAGCGGGAGCCCAGTGTTCTGTCTAATTTGGTCACTCCACCTCTTCTGTGGCCTTCCTCTTATTCTTTAAAGTCTTCCTTGAAATCTGTTTTATGAGATTTTCGTTTGGCCTATGGCAAACAAGTCCAAACCACCGGAGTCTTTTCTAATAACATCTGAGATGGATTCAGGGGTGACTGTCTCCTCTCTGACCTGGCTATTTCGTAGTTTGTCTGCCTTAATAACATCTCTGCTAACCCGCAGGCAACGCATCTCAAAAATGTCGTGAGAGCGTTTCTTGCAAACGTAGTTTCCAGGTTTCTGTGCCACAGGTTGCTATAGGCAATATAAGGGCCTCATATAGTCTGGCTTTCATTCTTACCGAGACGCCTCTGTTTGAAAATATGTTACCTGGTGATATGATTACTTTGCATTTGGAGCAGTTGAATTTCAAACCCCATTTGTTACAGGCGGCAGTTTGAAGCTCTTCTGTGACAAGTTGTAATTTCTCGAACATGGAAGACAATAATGTTGTCAGTGAAGCATAACACTAATGTATATTTGATCCTCCAGGTGATAACTAATTTTAAGATTATAAACTAGTATTTCGTAATATTTCGGTATCTAAGCGACACGTTGAAGATAAATTTGAATGGCTAAAACAACATGTTCATAAATGACGAATCCAATGATTCTTTTGAGAATAAAAAAATTCAGATTTTTGCGTTCAGACTAAACGCCCCCCACTGAGCTGTTATATTCAGGTTCACTTATGTTGCATTGAATTAATACAACATTAAAGCAACCAATGGCTAATGTGTTCCTTTAAATAATCGCCCTCTGGGAGAGTAACTTCTTTTATAGATCGAATCTACTCTGACAGTTTACTAATGTTATGCCCTGGCTGACGTTCTACTAATAACGTTAAGTTAGAGAAGAAAATATTGTGACCAATATCATCATAGCCATTCAATACAGCATGCATGTTTATATGTATGTATAGTAGGTATTATCCTATTCGGACAGATAAGCTACAAGCACGCACATTTTACGCGCTCACAAGAAAGCTTGTGGTAAAAAGGTAAGTTATATAGCGCAGCACCCAGTCCTTAGGACTGCTCAAAGCGCTCTACACTTTACTCCCTGGCAGACCTGTTCAATTGAACACTATCTCGACCTCTGGGAGGCATTCAGCCACGCTGCAATTAAAGCGTGATGACTATTCCTACACATTTATGCAGCACTGTCTACAGCCATGTACTCTTTCGTACAGCAGCGTGGACTGGAGCAACGTAGAGTGAACGAACTTGCCCAATGTTCGACACGGCAGCACAGGATTTGAAACCGGGTTCTCTCGATTTAGATTCCGACACTCGCACCACTGCGGTCCGTACTCTTACCAACGCACGCAATCACACAAACACGCAGGAAACACACACTGTGTTAATGCAGCCACGTGTGCTCCGTTACTCGGGCCAGGTGTGGGAATAGTATGAACCAGATTTCACTGAATCAACTGTACTTCGACCCACTTGCGGACTTGAATGCAACTGATACAAAACGAATGTTGTTTAAACACGGATGTATTTGGAATAGCATAAAGATGATTGGATGAATAGTTAATACATTTTATATTGCTCCCTAATATCAATATTATGCCATCACTTTGATACTATGTATTTTGAACTTCTAGAATGAGGATTTTGGTCACATGATGGCATTTGACGTTGTGCCATGGCGACGTTGAAGTGTTAAAATTGTTCGCTTCGCACTACATCCTATTTATTGAAGCGAGCGTTGAACAGCTCGTACGCGCTGGACAATACGTGAATGGTACGTGAGTGCGTCTACAACATTACGTCTCACAGATTCCATGTGGATTTAAACACTGATATTATTGTAAAAGCTGCCAATATCGCCCACCGAGGACTCTCTACTGTCCTACACCAACTGAACTGCTGTGTCGAGGTCACGCGTGACTGCACTCTTGTGCCTGACAAGGCGACTCTGGGTGCCGATGCCGATCGACCCAATACTACATAGAATCAGCACGGGTCGGTTCGCGTTGTGTCCCCGAAGAATGCATAAGTGGTCGGGTCTGAAGGTGTTGGAAGATGGAGTGTCTGCAGAAGGAGATAGTTTGGTTGACAGATATTGTGAAGGGAATGGAGATGGGAATTAGCAAGGAGACAGGTCGAATCGAGAGAGACGACAGGGAGAGAGGTGGGAATACTGCAAGACTGAAGGAGAATAGCAGTGGCAAGAAGACTAAGGAAAGGAGATTGAGAGGAGGGAAGGTGATTGGAGGGGAAGACATTGGAAAATCGACGACAGAAAACGTGACAAGCGTGAAGGTGACAGGGGAGAAAGTGATCGTAGAGAAGGAGGGAGGGAAGATGGGACAGGAGAGGAGAGAAGAAAATGAGATGGGAGGAAAGATGAAGGGACGAAAGGAAGTGAGAGCAAATATGATAGAAGAGAAGTCGATAAAAGGGACGATGACAGGAGGAAAGGTGACAAGAGAAAAAGCGACAGGAAAGAATGGATCGGAAGAAAATGTGACAGGAGAGAAGACGGCAGGGGGAAAAGACAACAACCAGACAGATGCAAACCGAAGAAGGAGCTACTCTGAGGCAGTGATTGAGGGGGCAATGAGGAAAGAGAGGGTGTTTATGGGCGACTCCATTATGAGAAAGACGGACAAGACACTAAGCGAGGGGAAGGACGTCGTTGTTTGTCTACCTGGGGCTAGGATAGAACATGTGACTGACAAGGTAGAGAAGGTATTGGGACATGGCAAGGGAGGGTCTATACTAGTACATATAGGAACAAATAATGCAGACAGAGAGGGAACAACTGGGATAGTACAGAAGTATAGAGAGTTAGTGAGGAAGCTAAAGAAGACAAGAGTTGAACAGATTATTCTGTCAGGAATTTTGCCAGTAATGGGAGGAAGGGGTGCAATGTATAGAAACTGCAAGAGGATGGCGATCAACGCACTAGTTGAGCAGATGTGTGAAGAAGAGGGGGTGGGATTCACAGATTTATGGGGATACTTTGTTGGGAGGGAAGATATGTACATGAGAGATGGCCTCCATCTTAGTGGAAAGGGGGCAGCAGTTTTCTCAGAGAACCTGCTGCGATATGTTGACAGTGGGACAGGTTGCATCTATTTAAACTAGATTCGCAGGGGGGACTCACAGAAAAGCCTGAAACTGGAGGCACATATAAAGACAGCACAAATAAATCAGCAAAGAACATTCTGGAAAACTTTTCTGAAGCTGGATATAAATGTGTTTGTTTAAATGCAAGGAGTATAGTAAACAAAAGAATTTAACTAAACATTATGGTAGAAGATATTGACCCTCATACAATAGGTATAACCGAATCCTGGACCACCACCGATATATCAGATGCCGAATTGGGACTGACAGGAAATGTAAAGTTTAGGAAAGATAGAATAGGAAGAAAGGGAGGTGGAGTTATTTTATATATTAAAGAATATATCCAGGCTTATGAAATACAATTAGAAAGATAAGCAGAGTGCGAAGAAGCTGTTTGGTGTAACATAGTTACAAGAAACTCAACGTTAACAGTTGGGTTAGATTATCGAAGTCCAAACATAAGCATAGAAGAGAATGAACAAATACAAAACGTAATAAGTTAAGTAAGCAAACGGGACTGTATTATTATGGGGGATTTTAACCACGGGCATATAAAATGGAAATCTCTACAGAGTATGGGGAGTGAGGACCACAAGTTTTTAGTTTTAGTTCAAGATACTTTTCTTTCTCAACATGTGCTAGAACCAACCAGGGGTGAGAATGTGTTAGACATAGTTTTGTCCTCATAGAATGAATTAGTTGACAATGTCAAGATATGTGAGCCACTGGGGAGTAGTAATCACAACCAGACACATTTTACATCAAAGTAAAATCAGAAAGGAATAGTAAAAAGCAGTATAGGAGAAATTTCCACAAAGGAAGCTATAAGGACATGAGGAAATATTTAGCAAAGATAGACTGGAATAACACACTGATAAATAAAACAGCAACAGAATGCTGGAATATATTAAAGAGTGAAATTAAGTGCATAGTCGATAAATTTGTACCCTTCAAAAAACAAGGGAAACGGTCCAAAAAGAAACACTTATCGAAAGAAGTCATTAAAAAAAATAAGTATAAACAAATGATGTGGAAGTCATATAGATGTACTGGAAATGATGAAGACTTCACCATTTATAAAGAAGCACTTAACCAAGCTACAGCTGAAATTAGAAATTCAAAGAGAAGCTATGAACAACAATTAGCTAGTAATATAAAATATGACAGCAAGAGTTTTCAAGCGTATGTTCGAAGCAAACAGAAAGTTCAAGATAAGGTCGGTCCTCTAGAAGATAGTGCTGGAAATATAATATCAGAGGGATTCTTAATGGCAGAAGACCTGAATGAGTATTTAAGTTCAGTGTTTACCAGGGAAGATATTAGTTCACTGCCAGTACCAGAGGCTAAATTCAAGGGGGCAGATTCAGACTATTTAGGACAATTAATTGTAACCCCGGAAATGGTAGCTACAAAAATAAGGGCTATGAAGGATAATAAATCACCTGGAGTGGATGGCCCAAACTACTATTGGAAATTGTAGAACAAATTAGCGTACCGCTTGCAACAGTTTTCAATTTGTCATAGAAGAAGGAGTGGTTCCTTTAGAATGGAAAGAGGCAAACATTATACCGTTATTTAAAAAAGGTTCGAGAAACAAGTCAGAGAACAATAGACTAGTGAGTTTAACATCAGTGATTTGCAAATTATTAGAAAGACTAATTAAATATCACATGGTGGATTTTCTTGTTAAACACAACTTGATAAACCCATCTCAACATGGGTTTTTAAAGCGAGGTCATGCTTAAGAAATATGTTATGTTTTTTGGAAGACATCACTAAGTGGGTAGATGAGGGATCACCAGTAGATATCGTGTACTTAGATTTTCAAAAAGCTTTCGACAAAGTACCACATCAAAGATTACTGCTTAAACTAAAGGCCCATGGCATAGGAAATGGTGTAATAAACTGGATAGAAAAATGGCTGATTGACAGAAGACAACGTGTAGTAGTTGATGGGGAGGCTTCAAACTGGAAATCGGTATTGAGTGGAGTACCACAGGGATCAGTACTAGGACCTATATAATTATTAATATATATTAACGATTTGGATGATGAAATAACAAGCAAGGAGTTGAAATTTGCGGATGATACAAAAGTGTTTAGAAAGATTAAAAGTGATGGAGATAGACAGCATTAACAAGATGATCTTGACAGGTTGATCAAATGGTCTGAAAGCGGCAAATGCTGTTCAATTTTTGGAAATGTAAATGCTTCCACACAGGACATGTGAACGAAGAGGTAGAATATACAATGGTGGGTACTGTACTAAGTACTACTATGAAAGAAAAGGACTTATGGTTTACCATTATTGCTGATATGAAGGTTTCAGAGCAGTGCGGAATTGCAGCTTCAAAGGGAAATCAAATCCTTTGGTTTAATTAGGCGAAATATAGCGTATAAGGAAAAATAACTAATAATACCGCTGTACAAAGCAATAGTGAGGCCTCATTTAGAATATTGTATACAAGCATGGAGGCCATATCGCAAGAAGGACATAGATATGCTAAAAAGAGTACAGAGGAGAGCAACTAAAATGATACCAAAACTGAGGGATCTTAGTTATGAAATTCGCCTAAAAGAATGTGGTTTAACAACACTACAGACCAGGAGATTGAGAGGTGATCAGATAGAAGTGTTTAAAATAAGAAATGGTTATGAAAATATTGACAGAAATATTTTGTTCTCAGTTAAAGATAGAAGGACTAGAGGACATGGAGTTACATTAGCAAAGGAGCAGTGTAGATTAAATAAAAGAAAGTTCTCATTTTCACAAAGGACTGTAAATGAATGGAACAGATTATCTGCAGATTGTGTGGGTGCTAGTAGCGTGAATATGTTTAACAATAAAATCGACACATACCTCAGAAGGGCGGGATACACAATATTACACATAGATAAAAGGGTTGAATTCTCGATAAGCCAAAAGGCTTCCTTGTCCACCTGCCACCTAGAGTTAATTCTCTGGGTGGCAATCTTGTTCAATCTTGTCTCCATCACGGCGGTGACATGCGCCGGCGGAGTCACACAGGCGTGACGGCCGGGTTCATTTTGATGGCTCTTTTGCCGATTCTGCTTATGCTGAGTGGGGATGTAAATCCCAACCCCGGACCTAGCCCAACCCATAAACTCTTTTACCAGAACACTACTAGCATCGTCGGCAAATTACAAGACTTTAACATTTTCTTTAGCGATCATGACTACTACTCCATAGCGATAACCGAAACATGGCAGCGGGGGGATAGTTTCGACATCGAGGTACTGCCAAATACATACAACAAATACAGAAGAGACAAAGACAGGCAAACAACAAGAAGTGTCGCGGCGGTGGTGTTTTGGTTGCAGTGAGTAATACCTACAACTCTAAACGTTGGCTGGATCTGGAAACTGATTTGGAAATTGTATGGACTCAAACGCGCTTGGCGGGACAAACCCTCAACCAAGCCCAAGGGTGTGTTTATGTCCCGACCAGGTCAGAGCTCGACAAATCGCTGGAACTGATCACTAGAGCTAAGAACCGTGACTGCGATTGTGTGTTATTCTTGGGCGATTTCAATCGTCCAGACATTCAATGGACACCGTCAAACAACACAATAGGCCTCATGCCCCATTCATGGACGAATCCACAGTCCGCACTGTGTGTTGAAATGTTATCTAAATACGGTCTTGTACAGTGTAACGCTGACCACACGTGCAACGAGCACAAACTAGATCTTGTCTTTGTGCATGATGCAGAGTGTCATGTTAAGAAAATAGACAAGGCAGTGAAATCCACACACGACGCCCTAAATTGTGAACTGTTATGTGCCAACCGACCAAAGCAGGAACCCGCTAAACGTTTTGTTTATAACTATCGCAAAGCGGACTTTAGTCACCTAAGACACTTATTGTCTTGTATCCCGTGGTCGTTTATCACTGACAGTACTGACATTGACGAGCGATTTGATGTATTTTATGACATTTCGTATGCTGCTATAAACAAATGCGTTCCTCGTATCTGCATTCGTGGACGTAAATACCTAATATGGCATGATAACAATAATTTTATATTCGCAACCTTGAACGAGAAAGACACCGCACGCAAAGCACGGAAACGCACACATTCGATATCTGATTACCAAGTATTTTCTGAACTACGAACCTCTTTTAAGAAACTTAAGAGAGAAAGGTATTGTGACTACATATCGTAAATTGAAAAGTCCGTCAAACAAAACACCAAACATCTATTCGGTTTTGCCAAAAGCAAACAAACCAATGTAAAACTTCCTAACTCAATGGTATATAAAGGCACCGAGTCAGACAGTCCAGCTGACATAGCAGAACTATTTTCTGACCACTTCGAATATGTCTTTACATAAGTTGATAACCTTGTTTATCCAAGTTTTCCTCCTTTCAATCCGCCTCAATAACTATTATCAATGTGTCTTATGGTGATGTCAACGGGGTACTAAGAACCACCGATGTAAACAAGGCATGCGGTCCTGACAATATATCAGATGTAATCCTTAAGGAATATGCTACCGAATTAGCAGGTCCACTAACTATGCTTTTTAATGTGTCCTTAAACTGTAGAACTTGTCCAACTTGTTTTAAAAGAGCAAATGTTGTTCATGTGTACAAGAAGTGATGTAATAACACAAAGTCGTTAGGCCTAGTTGTAGGCTTTAATCAACATAAAAGTTCAACGCATTCTCAAAGTGCAACTGCACTGAGCTGTTACAATAATATCATGGTAGAGCAGCTAAACTGCAGAACAGTCAACTTCACTAATACAGCTGCAGAACTGCCAAACGCATAAACAAATTAAATAACATTACTATGTCATTCTCCCCTTGCTAGAAAGCAGTCATTATTAGTCCACTAAAGGTCCAAGCGTACAGGGGTTCGACGAACACGTTCAGAGCGTCGAAGCTGATGGTCGCCTTCTCCCTCAGGATGTTCAGCAGAAATTTCAATGGACACGGGTCGTCGTGTATTGTCGACAGAAGCGGGAACTCCTTCGGGTTGATGTAGCCGTTCATCTGCTGACGACTCGCCTGTCGGGGCCAAATGTCGGAGGGACACGGTCGTTTCCCGGCCATCGGGGTAGCGAACATGAGCGTACTGAGGATTCGCTTGAAGAAGTTCTACTTGGTCCACGAGTGGTTCCACTTTGCTGTGACGTACATGCCTTTTGAGTAAGATGGGTCCAGGCGTACGTAGCCAAGTCGGTACGGACCCTCCGGTTGTAGAGCGTCTAGCGAAATTTAACAGCCTCTCATGAGGAGTCACGTTGGTTGCTGTTGACAATAGAGAGCGAATAGAGTGCAACGCATCAGGCAGTACAATTTGCCAGCATTTGGGAGGCAAATTACGCGACTTCAGTGCCATGGTGATCGCCTTCCAGACTATTCCATTGTATCTCTCCGTCTGGCCATTTCCTTGAGGATTATAGCTTGTAGTTCTGCTGCTAGCGATGCCTTTACTCATTAGGAACTCCAGGAGCTCTCTGCTCATGAAAGAGGACCCACGATCAGAATGAATGTAGGCGGGCGTTCCAAATAGTGCGAACAATTGACACAGACAGCTGATGACAGTAGGCGTAGTCATGTCTGCACACGGGAACACAAAGGGGAACCTAGAGTACACATCTACAACCGTCAGGAAGTATAGATTTTTTTCAGTACTTGGCAGAGGTCCTTTAAAGTCCACATTAAGTCGTTCGAATGGCTGTGTGGCTTTAATGAGATGCATGTTTTCTGGCTGATAGAATCTAGGTTTACTCTCTGCACATACTTTGCATGAGCTGGTCAACGTCTTCAACCGAATAAGGTAAGTTCTTTGATTTCACAAAGTGGAGCATACGTGTCACTCCAGGGTGACATAGTGACTCATGGAGTTCGATTAGTTGACGAAGGTCCGTGCCTATAGATGAACAAAACGACCTCGAGAAAGTGTCAGAAGGTATGTTTTCCTTTCCTGGGCGATACATAATATCGAAGTCGAAGCAAGATAGCTTCATGCGCCAACGCATCATTTTGTCGTTCTTTATCTTACTTTTCTGTCGTTTATCGAACATGTAGCTGACAGATTTTTGATCAGTTTTCAGAGTGAAATGTTTTCCAGTCAAATAATGTCTCCAATGACGAACTGATTCAATGATTGCCTGTGCCTCTTTTTCAACTGATGCGTGACGCGTCTCGGGCCCCTGAAGCGTGCGAGAAAAGAAAGCTACAGGACGTCCAGCCTGATTTAGTGTAGCAGCTATAGCCGATTCAGATGCATCAGTCTCAACCTCGAACGGTAGGGCCTCATCAATTGCAGTCACCACAGATCCTTCAATATCACGTTTGAGTTGTTGAAATGCCATTTCAGCTTCCTTCGATGCAGGAAACGTTGTCGTGATACTAAGAGGACGAATCTGGTTCGAGTATTCGCGAATCCACTGTGAGTAATAGGCGAAGAACCCAAGGACCCTACGGAGAGACTTCATGTCGTGAGGCATAGCGAGCTGACGTAGAGGTCGAAGACGCTCAGGATCGGGCCGCATGTTACCATCCTCCACAACATAGTCCAGGATGCTAAGTTTTGTTGTGGAGAACACACATTTACCCTCGTTGTAAACGATGTTCTTAATTTCAGCTGCCTTGAGGAACCGTTCTAAGTTTAGATCGTGTTCGGTTTGGGTCATACCGCAAACAGTGATGTCATCTAAGTATGCGAATGTTCCATCAAGTGCTGCCTCCTTAATGAACGAGTCCATAATACGCTGGAAGCAAGCCACGCCATTTGTGACGCCGAATGGAATGCGGGTGAACTGATAGGTTTCCACCAGATTCGAATGCCGTATATGGTTTGTCTTCATTTCTTATGGGTACCTGGTGATAAGCGCTGCGCAGATCTATGGTGCTGAACACACGGTACTGAGCTATTTTGTTGACCGTGTCATCGATGCGAGGGAGAGGGTACCCATCGAGTAGCGTGAACCTGTTGACCGTCTGAGAGTAATCAATCGCGAGACGCTTCTTATGATTTTCGTCCTTTGTGACAACAATTTGCGCACGCCAGGGGGAATTACTGGGTTCTATAATCCCTTCACGTAATAGTCGCCGAGTTTCTTTTTTAATGAACTTACGATCGTCAAAGCTGTAGCGACGCGATTTTGAAGCAATGGGATGACAATCAGCTGTCAGATTAGCGAAAAGTTCTGGAGGATCAACGCACAAAGTGGTTAGTCCGCAAAGCGTCAGGGGTGGCTGATCTCCCCCGTATTTCAATGTGACACTCTCATGCTGCTGCTGAAAGTCTACGCATAGCTCGGGAAGTATGTACAATCGAACGTTTTTGTAGTCACATCCCTTTACTGTTAGGTCAACTTCACAAAACCCAAGCGCTCTAGCTGAAAGAGACGCCGAAGCCATGGAAACAACATTGTCCGAAGGGTAAGTCGTTATAGACTTTTGTCTGATAAGCTTTGGATTACTGAAGCTCTCAGTACTACCACTGTCAATCAGGCATTCAACTTCTAGCCCGTATAAGCCAATCTTACACATTGCTTTAGATAGCGCTGATGGGCCAGTTACATACGTCACAGATGCAATAGTTGGACGATTCAGGGGATTCATCCCAGTTGATGCAACCTTGGAAACAGGTTCCGAGCGACACACTTTCGCGAAATGTCCCTTCTTTTGACATTTATTGCATACGGCTTCGCGTGCAGGACATTTTGCGCGTGGATGTCTAGCATTTCCACAGAAGAAACATTTATTGTTAGCAGCGGCAGACGCAAAAGAACGATCAGTTGAATCCTCCTCAACAGCAGATTTTTGTTCACCGGCAGCGGCACTGAATGAGGGTACAGGTGGAGCACAGTACAGCTCCGAATTCTTCTGCGCCAAGTCTAATGACCTAGCCTGATCAAACATGGCCGCTAAGTCTAACGTCTTATTTTCCAAGAGTCGTTGACGGATCAATGATGATTGTAGACCGCTGATGAATGCGTCTCTGATGGATTCCTCTCGGTGTAGAGCAGCAGTAACACTTTTGAAGTTACAGTCTTTGCTTAACGTTTTTAGAGCCTGTAGATATTCGTCTAAAGTTTCACCGGCTTGTTGGCGACGTGTAGTCAGGAGGTGTCGAGCAAAAATCTAATTCGTAGGTTTTACGTACAAAGCTTCCAAAGTATCAATAGCGTTTTCGTAGGTGGCACATTCCGCGATGCTCTCATAGATCTTCGGCGTAACGTAGTTAGTTAACACGCAAAGTTTATCCAGTCCTTCGGCAGGAAGAACAGACAAAAAGTTTTGGAATGTTTTCAACCAGTGCGTCCACTCTTTAGATGCTGATGATGAGTTTGGATCAGTATCAAGACGTTCTGGTCTGAGTAGCCTATCCATAGTAGCAGTGAACCACAAACAGCAACGGGCTGAAATTGTCGCAGTTTGTTTCGCCCGATTATCGCTCAGTAGAATGATTGCCGGAGGCCAGCAAGTCCACGATTGGAGTTGCCCAAGTACATATTATTTGAGCAACTTTTATGTTGATTAAATTAATGTAATAACACAAAGTCGTTAGTGTCGTAACTTGACTATTAATGTATAACTAGAGAGTAGTAAGTATTAGAAACCTTTTATTATGAACGAAGAACCACGCCTGCGGCGGAAACCAACTACACACACAAAGCGCGCAACAGCGCGCCGTATACACAGAATAGATTATACCCGATGTAACGACTACAGAATGTCCGATTATAACACTCCTTCCTCTTAAGCTTTTAAGTCACTAACTAATGTAATAACATGGAACAGTGTCAGAATACTGAATCAATCTAAAGGTCCTGTATTGTCCGTTGTTTGACACACCGGTTTGATCGGCGTAGCACAGGAGACGATGATTCATCAGGAACCACAGTCACATCACTTGGTGCTCGAACAGTTTCATCTGCCTCAGACGGAAGTGACTCTGCTTGAACACACGGCTCCGTAGAAGATGAAGGAAGGGTAACACACACCGACTCTGGAATCTCCGGAACCATAGGTACAGTCACCTCACCTTCAGCCGTCAGCCGTAGATGGTCTACGTGCACATAGCGACGCTGTGCACGTACTTGCACTAAGTAGGTGAGCGGACCCAGTCGTCTGATGATCTTGCCCGCGACCCATTTCGGAGGATCGCTGCCACGATGATTGCGAACGTATACTGGATCACTGCTGACCAGCTCTCGAAGCTTCACTCTACTCCGATCGTGTTGCTCTTTTTGTTGCGTCTGTTTCTCCTCCATGTGTCTCTCAAGGTGCGGTTTGAGAAGACTGAAGCGATTCCTCAGTCGATGCTTGAGGAAGAGTTCCGCAGGAGACACACCGGTCACGGTATGCGGAGTGCACCGATAACGCAGGAGGAAATTAGCGAGCCAACTCTCCTTCGTTAGTTGAGTTCCAACAGAGTACTTCCGAAGACTCTGCTTCACATTCTGCACACAGCGTTCAGCAGCACCGTTCGACGCTGGATGGTATGGAGCCACCCTCGTATGCTTGATGCCGTTCTTGTCCATGAACGTCTTGAATTCGTGTGCGATAAATTGAGGCCCGTTATCTGACACGACCTCCTCCGGTAGACCATGAGATGCGAACATTCCTCTGAGTACCTCAATGGTCTTAGCGGATGTTGTGGACCTCATCGCCACAGCTTCCAACCATTTCGAATGGCTGTCAACCACAATCAGATAGTTCACACCGTCCTTCTCAGCAAAGTCAATGTGAATTCTCTGCCATATGCGTGTGGGCCAAGGCCATGGATGCAGTGGTGCTACGGCTGGCTGATTCTTCACTGACTGACACACTGCACAAGCCTGCACCATCGTCTCGATATCATTGTCCATACCTGGCCACCATATGTAGCTGCGCGCGAATGCTTTGGTCTGGCTGACTCCACTATGCTCCGAGTGGAGCTCATCTAGCATCGCTTGGTGATAGGCTGACGGAACCAGAACGCGTGATCCCCACAGCAGACAACCCTGTTCAGTTGACAGCTCGTCTCGCTTCGCGAAGAACACTTGTAGTTCCTTGTCTGTGTGGTTGGGCCAACCTGTGAGTACATACTCGAGTACTCATTATAACAAAGGATCGCTGCGGGTTTCCACGGCGATGTCCCTAGCCTTGACCGGGAGATCGTCAACCACTGATACTTCGAATATTGCCGGCTCCTCTGTCGTTGTAGTCGGCAGAGGTAGTCTCGACAATGCGTCAGCGTTGGCGTGATCCTCGGACTTACGGTGCTCGATACCGTAGTGGTACGCTTGCAGGATGAGTGCCCAACGTTGCATTCGTAACGCTGCCAACGTTGGCACAGCCGTTTTGGGACCGAAGATTGGTACCAACGGCTTATGATCCGTGATCAATGTGAAAGAGCGTCCATAGAGATACTTATGGAACTTCTTGACTCCAAAGATGATCGATAACGCCTCCTTCTCGATCTGTGCGTAGTTGCACTCACTCGACTAAAGGGTCCGTGACGCGAACGCTATCGGCTTCTCATCTCCGTTTTCCATGACATGTGACAGCACGGCCCCGACGCCTGTCGGAGACGCATCCGTAGTCAGTCATAGTGGCTTACGACAGTCGTAATGCACCAGTACCTGCTGTGACGTCATGAGCAGTAGGTGTAGTGGACGTAACATGGTAGACATGCGGGGTATAAACTTAGCGTAGTAGTTGATCAAACCCAAGTACGAACGCAACTCCTTCACGTCCTTCGGCTTCTGAGAATTGGTGATTGCGTCCAATTTCTCAGATGTGGGATGGATGCCTTCCGCATCTATCAGATGACCCAAGTAGTCAACTGATTTCTTGGCAAACTCACATTTCGCCAGATTCACTCGGACGCCACACTTCTCCAGACGAGTGAGTACTTCGTCTAGAAGTTTCAGATGCTCCTGCTCCGACTCAGCCGTGATGAGGATGTCGTCTAGGAAGCACATCACATGATCCATGCCCTGCAGGATCTGATCCATCACCGACTGGAAGATACTCGGTGCGCTGCTCACACCGTACGGCATACGTCGTACATCCCGAAGACCACACACCAGACGGTCTCTCAGGGCGTGCGGTAGGAACTCTCCAAACTCGCACGTACCACTCAGCTGCTTCAAGGTGATCACGTAGTCTGCCACCGACTCTCCCTCCTTCTGTCCTCTCTTGTAAAATCGGAATCTCTCAGCAATAACTAGAGGGTTTGGCGAATAATGCCCCTTTAAGGCATCACATAGTTCAACGTAGGACTTATCCTTCGGTTTCTCCGGCGTCAGGATATCTGAGTAGGTTATATGACGTAGGCCCGATCACAGAAAGAAGCACGTTTGCTTTCTTCGTCGAATCGATTCCGTTCAATTCAGACCACTGATCCACCCTCTCTACGTAACTCTCAAAGTCCTCTTTAGCCTCATTGAACTCTCCTAGCTGACCGATGTAGCCTGCCATTATCCTCGTCGCCAGCTGTCGTAACTTGACTATTAATGTATAACTAGAGAGTAGTAAGTATTATAAACCTTTTATAATGAACGAAGAACCACGCCTGCGGCGGAAACCAACTACACACACAAAGCGCGCAACAGCGCGCCGTATACACAGAATAGATTATACCCGATGTAACGACTACAGAATGTCCGATTATAACAGTTAGGCTTAGTTGTAGGCTTTAATCAACATAAAAGTTCAACGCATTCTCAAAGTGCAACTGCACTGAGCTGTTACAATAATATCATGGTAGAGCAGCTAAACTGCAGAACAGTCAAATTCACTAATACAGCTGCAGAACTGCCAAACGCATAAACAAATTAAATAACATTACTATGTCAAGAAGGAAGATAAACAACTACATACCTATCTCTCTCTTACCGCTATTTAGCAACATTTTTGAGAAAGTGGTATACGACTCATTGTATGAGCATGTGCGTAACACAATTTCGGGCAGCCAACACGGATTTGTGAGGTGTAGAAGTACAGTATCCAATCTAGCTTATTACGTGAACGCCATTTCTGAATCTATTGACAAAAATAGACAGGTTGATTCTGTTTATCTGGACTTCAGTAAAGCCTTTGATTCAGTATGCCACCCATTGTTAATTCACAAGCTTAGATCATATGGCTATTCCGGGCATAGAGTGGTTGCAGTCTTACCTTGTCAACCGAAAACAACGCGTGGTCCTCAAGACAAAACATCTGACTGGCAGCCGGTGTTGTCTGGTGTACCACAAGGTTCACAAATTGGACCACTTATGTTTATCTTGTATATTAACGATCTCACTAATCATGTTGATTCATGTGAAATGTCATTATAATTATGCTGATGATT
This sequence comes from Paraescarpia echinospica, assembly GCA_020002185.1. Lineage (NCBI taxonomy): Eukaryota > Metazoa > Annelida > Polychaeta > Sabellida > Siboglinidae > Paraescarpia > Paraescarpia echinospica. The sequence goes on from CM034538.1 coordinate 13,023,009, forward strand.
CCAAATTGTTTAAAGAAATTACGTCGGTGACCGATTGTCAGTTGGTGCAGAAGGATCTGGACAGTGTATGTTTTTGGTGTGAGACATGGCACCTTAAACTTAACGTTGAGAAATGCTGCATAATGTAATTCACTAACAAAGGAAACGTATATCCTATGACTACACGATTTTAACCCAGTCTCTGCCCAAGGTCACCGCTGTCAAAGATCTCGGTATCACATTGACCGACCAACAGTTTGACTTTAAAGATCATATTAATCGTTGTGTTTATGCAGCTTTTAAGATGACTGGTTTTATTAATGCGATTTTTTGAGAATTTTAATTTCTTTGTAATGTATGAAATTATCAAATAATTATGTTAATATGATTATTTCTTGTAGTTATATGCCTTTATTTCATTAGAATTATGTTTTATTCATCACTAATGACCCTGACAATATATCGAAAAAATAACTGCACGTACGCGCAGTATTCACTTTGGCCCCACCTTCACGATCTGTATAAACCGTGCTCATGAATATTCGGGACTGTCCGTCAGACTTCGATTAGTTACGCCGAGTTAATAGATGCAAGAAAAACGTCATCAACATGTGTGTATTTGGATTAGCCACCGCCATGCGAATGAGTAGTGACCGATAAAATTATCAAAATGAAACGTGGACCAGCTGCTGTTTATGTCACAGATTCAGCAAAGAAAAGAATGAAAACATATGGAATAAACGGAGAATGAACTACCGACAGCTTATGGCAGACGGATTGATTTAAAAGAAAAAAACACCACCTCCATGTACGAAGCCGCCGCCGATGGCGGCGCCGATTTCGACGCCGACGGCGACGACATATTGAGTGATTGACATTGTTTTTGTTGGAATATAAAAACTATGGTACTATCATGTTCCTTTTTCACTAGGAACATCTGTCTATACATTTTGAAGTTTAGTTTTAATGAAACGTTTAGATAACAGAAAGTTACTGAAGCCGAGAAACATTCAATAATGAAACCATTTTATTTGCACCATAAATCCAGTTGCTCTTTCCATAAGCAGTATAAATACATTATATATCACATGAACTTATTTACGATAGTAAAATAGCATAGGTGGGTATGTACTTTCCTATCTACACGAGGTTTAATTTTAGTTTAAAAAATGTAGATCTATAAAGAGCATCATAACATTATTGTCGACAAAATATTAAAATATATTGCAACAGTGTAAAAACATGTTTTATTTGTACTGGGAGTGCAATAATTATTTGTTCTGCCCATCATTTAGTGTATAAGATATTTAGTTTGTTTCTGTCGAACTCCTGTTTTGATGACAAATAAAATGTCCATTATATTATGGAAATAAAGTTATAAAAATCTATAAAAAAAATAAAAGTAACGCATATTTTAAAACACTGTTTTCAGTCATCATTGTTATATTTAACTCAAGAAGATCCCTAAAAGATTTTGAATGTTGTGGAACATTTATATTTTATTTGTGGGTTTTCAAAATTATTGTAAAACAACTTTGTTGACACCTTTTTATACACTACTCCTAGTACAAATACCTTGTATTATTGACTTTTGATAAATGTCTTGTCACGTATAAAAATATCATACATGTCAGAGCCGTGCTAATTGTCACTTTTGTCTCCGGTATAGATGCAGATGTACAGCAAAAAGTCAGGAAGCTGGTATGCAGTACCATCAAAGACAGCGAAAACATACAGTGATGACATCGATATCTAAACTGATGTAGTTCACCGAAGAATGCTCGACACTGAACCTCTCTCAGCGTTGAAAGTTGTTGTCCGAAGACTCATGCCATATCTGCCAGACCCTGGCACCCACCATTCCATCACCAACTGCAGAGCTAGTCAGGTGTCACCACATTCTTATGTCAAGCAACCTGCATTCTACATTGGTTTCCAGTCAGTCAAGCTAACTGACTGATCTGGAAGCTAGTGTACACCCCATCGGCACTGGGGAATCTGTCACGGATGCAACACACGACACAATTGGGATCACTCGGTGGACATTCACATGACAAACTGTTAATATGCAGCATATTGCATGGCTGTAGAATCTTGTCCGAGATCCTGGACATACAACTGCCCAGTATGCCATATTAACTTGGAGAGCTAGTAGTACTAAGCACACTAAGCACCCTGTAAAGAAAAGCATATATTCAGTAAATAAAAACAGGCATCATAGTAGTGTGGGAGTAAATAATTATGGAGTTGTTCATTGTCATAATCAGTAAATATAAAATAATGTTTCAAGTATGATCTGCAGCATTTCACAAGAAAAGAGGCAGCAAGAAATGTTCTACTACAGCTACATCTGTACATGTTGATATCTTAGAAACAGTCAGTGTTTATTGGGGTTGTTCCGGGTGGAGGATGGGGATGGGTTGATATAGCATGCAGACATTAGTGGAATATGCTATTTTTCAAAATGGTTAATTTTTTTACTATTTTTTACATTACAGTGACACTTGATCGTAGTCAATATTATAGACTGATTTGAATTCTGCTAATCAGTAAAACATCAGTAAAGTGCTTTTTTTTTTTTCACTATACAAATTCATGTCAGTGTCTGTCATGTGTAACTACTACACATATTCATGTTTGACATTTTAAGCCTGAGGTTTAATGGTCAAGGTGAATGTTGGAAATGACAAAATGAGGTGTTATTGTGATGCTAACAGTGTATTTTCCTCGTCAAGTATTCATAGGTTCATAATATGTATGTTTACCTTCTTCAAGAATGAACAATTTATTTTATAAATTTATTTCAGAGTCATCGCCATATGCTAAATACTTTTTAAGGTGTATTAATATGTATGTGTTGATACACTGGGTTTAATATACAAGTGCAGAAGTCAACCTAGTTTTTCATGTCTAAGATGTTATTATTAAAATGTGTATGAAAATAAATGTATATTTAATTGTGCACATTAAAATTTGTTGGTAACTTATACGTGATTAATTGTTATAAATTTGAAATTACCTGGATTGATCAAATGTGGCCCTCCCGCAGACTATGTATCCTCCCTGTGTCTACCTGGCCCGGGTGACTGCCTCTAGCCCCTCCTCTGCCCCCTCAGTCTCATTCATGGGTTGCAGTGTGGCATCTAGTAATATAATTATTCAAGTGGCGTATTATGTATTTATATATTGCTGTGGTGAGAATATATACATATATTGGTAAATACAGAATAATAGCTGGCATATGTCAGTTGAAAGATATCACAGGATACCAATTAATGCATTACATACACTATAGCCAGGCATGAAGGACCACAATGAAAATAAGTGCTTGCATTTTCTTGTATACTCATTACATATATATATATATATATATATGGTGTATTCTAGCTGTATTGATATTTTATGTATTTACACGTTTACATTTATATATTGAAGAAAATTACCATCATGGTTGTCATATAAAAATCTTAATTATTTTGCATAAAATACAATGCAAATCAACAATATTCTGCAGTAATAATATCAAAATATGAGTCACAAAACAATATTTTAATAATTACGATCACCAATATAATACTCCCCTGTTTGACGTTCTGTTGCACGACATTACGGATGCTCCCTGACTAAGTTACTCGCACGATCAACAGGGGCCTGCTGCCAAAGCAATGTTTCTTGTCATTACGCACCTCACGCCATCTACTCTCTATATGTATTGTCGGAATAACATAGCTTAGTAACAAGATCCTGCGTTACCAAATACAATACATATCAAATATTATGCTCATTGACGTTGTCACTCTTTCAGACTAAGTCTCTGACTGAATCTCTGGCTGATATCATATGGTGACTGTCAGTGTCAGTGTCTGAGAGAGTCGGCCTCGAGTTGAGTGTAGACTTTCGCAAGTTGCAATTCTCGTTGAATTAATACACGGCTACGCGTTCTTGTTGCTAACTGCGATAATGTAATACGTACCTTCGTACAACCTTTTTGGAATCTTCATCTTGATACGCCAAAGCACGTGTGTTGTTATTGTTTTCGCATGCGAGGGATGCCGATCTCGCGTAAAGCACGTGACCGAAATAGCTTTCGCCAACTATACCCGGTGTAACGACACATCTTTTTTTAGGATTAAAAAAACAAGTACGCATTTTTTATATTAAACCGACTGTGAGCACTAACTATTCACACAATACACATCTGGACATAAAAGAACAGGATTGGCGATGGGCAAACGAACTGATTGTGCACCTTTAACAAACGAACTGATTGTGCACCTTTAACAAACGAACTGATTGTGCACCTTTAACAAACGAACTGATTGTGCACCTTTAACAAACGAACTGATTGTGCACCTTTAACAAACCGATGATCAGTGCAAAGAAAACATTTTTCTCTGCAAAGATCAGGGACTGCGACAAAGATCAGAAACAAGTATTCAAATTAACGAGACAATTGATGGGTAACGAGGGACACAAACTCTTACCAATCCATGAATCGACCGAACAGTTAGCGACTCCTTTCGGTGACTTTTATATGAACAAAGTCGCTACTATCCGACGTAACATCGATATCGGCAACTCAAGTGAAATCTACGAAACAGCATTGGACGACGACGACATGTTTGACGGAATGCCGCTTCAAAGGTTTCTCCCAGCCACCCATGATGAATTGAATTCGCCCAAAAAGTCATATGATTTATACCCGAATCCTGCGTGGCATTTGAGGCAGTGTCTGGATAATTTCGTGCCGTTGATTACAGCCATTATCAACAAATCGTTGGCAACGTTACTGGTATCCGTGCAGCTGTGAGAGCATTGCTTAAAAGGCCGGGCCTCGATAAGGAAGTTCTGAATAATTATCGGCCTGTGACAAACCTACCATACGTGTCGAAACTTCTCGAGAAAGTGATTGAACACCGTTTGAAGGATTACCTGGACATCAACAATCTACGCAATATTCACCAAAAAAATGGATCAAAAACGTGCAGTTGTCTTGGTCATGCTGGATCTGTCAAGTGCGTTTGACATCATCGACTTGGACGAAGCTAAACCGCCTGCGAAAGGGAGTTGGACGTTTCAATTTGGTGATTATGTAAAAGTGCTACTTGTGAATGCGGTGCAGCCCCACAAACAACAGACCACATTATCAGCCAATGCACTCTCTCTACAGTGCTCCACACGGATCGAGACTGGCATCGCCGAGCTGGACCTGGCGACCCGAGAGTGGCTACTCAACAACACTCTGCAAGTCTAGGCAGTAGGCAAATGCGAGAAGAAGACGTCATCCACCATGGCATAATGCTAAAACGTTTTGAACACTCATATGGTGTGACTGCCGAAACCCTGGATTTGATGTGATCCTACGTTAGCGACAGAACGCAATGTGTCTCGGTCGGCCCCGCAACTTCGTTTAACGCACATCTATGTTGCGGCATGCCACAAGGATCTGTTTTGGGACCGAAACTGTACAGCATGTACAATAAACCAGTTGGAGATATAATGAATAAGCATAATCTTCGTTACCATTGTTATGCAGATGACACACAAATATATTTATCCATCAAGCCTGACGAGAACTGGGCCAGTGAAAGGTCAACCATTGAAGCCTGTGTGGCGGATGTTGGCGGGTGGATGAACTGAAACAGATTAAAACTGAACGAAATAAAAAGCGAACTCATTGTGTTTTCGTCCAAGCACCATCGTCAGGTGAACGACTTGTCCCTCATGATCGGAGGCAGACTACTACACGCTGTGCAATCTGTGAGAAATCTTGGAGTTATTATGGACAGCGGCTTGATAATAGAGAAATAGGTGAATGCGATCTCCAAGTTCTGTTTCTACCACATCCAAAATATTGGCAAAGTCAGGGAATACATCACAAATGACGCCTGTAAGATTCTAGTCCAGGCACCGGTAACATCTCGCCTGGACTATGGAAACGCGCTGCTGCAAGATTTGCCTCAAGTACCAATTGAACGATTGCAGCGCATACAGAACTCTGCTGCTAGCCTAATCACCAGGACACGAAAGAGCGAACACATAACGCCTGTGTTACGTGAACGACATTGGTCGTCAGTGAACTACCGGATATACTTTAAGACCAACACCTGTACGTATAAAGTGCTCAACGGATTGGCACCGGCATATATGAGTGACAATGTTCAGAAACATCAACCAACTCGTACTTTAAGATCAACGGAGAAGTCACTTCTTGTCGTATTCTTGTTGTACCTGTGCTACGGACTGTAACATATGACACGCGGCCATACTGTGGAACGACTTGCCTAGGAACATTAAACAACTGGACAGTCTCAGCTCTTTCAAGAAACACTTAAAAACACGTGTCTTTAAATTGGTGTACGACTGACATGATCGAGTCACGCTCTCGTTTTACTGACATTGGTATATACTAATGATTTATTCGTAATGTTTTATTCATGTGTGTATTATAAGTGTTCTTTTTCTATGTGTTTATTTATTTGTTATGTTTAAATCAGCTCTTTTACAGTATTTTTTTGTAATAAATAATCTAAATTTTATAGATTTATTTAATTTATGCAGCATTATGTAAAGAGCCAGAGAGCATTTTATCTCAAGTGGATTCGCCCGCTATATAAATTCCGATGTTATTATTATTATTATAAAGTGTCCCCATTATATCAGTATATAAAGTAAATAGCAGGCGTGTATCCAGGTCCGTCCACGTGGATTAGAAAGGGGATTCGACGTTTTAGGGAAAGCTGCACACTGCAGTATTATTTGAAAAACTTCCAACTGCACCAGCATTGAAGCTCTCCAAAAATGCCGTTCCCGATTCTAGAAAGATATGGCCTACATGAAGACCTACATGAAATTCCTGGTTCTTGCTTATTAGGCCCGCCAAAATAACAATGCAGAGAGTATTCCTTAATATCGGGGTATGTACAGTAACAAAACGAAAGAAAGACTGAGATGATATTTCTAACGACTGCAGTTGGCCAAATCACTTATCCCAGTTGCCCAGTTGTTTACTAGGACGTCCCATTTGCCTGTGTGAGCACTCTTAACATGTCTACAACGCTACAATATTTACGACTGGAGTTGTATATTTTTAATGGTGCTAACACTTGTCGGCGACAGTTTGCTGTCTAAGCGCGAACCATAATTCAACGCGACTAGCAGTCGACAGTCTGCGCAGTACTACTAACTCAACGCGAGAATCGCCAATCAGCTGGCCAATTACAGTCCAGCATTTCGAACATATCACACACATACACACTAACTATTTTTGGATAGGCTTTGGAGGTTGCATTCTACATCAAACTACTACTGCATCCTTCTATTTCAGCGGTAGATTTATACAGCAACGTGGTTAGCCTATACTCTACTATATATACGTATGTGTTTTTGAATATTTCGCTAAAATACTATGGCTAATTTAATGATTGTTATGTCGCCTAACGGCTTATCCATGGTTCGGTGGCAACATATTCAAAAGCAGCAATTTTTGTTTTTGTAATGATAATTTAGATTTTTCAATTAAAAACATGCTCAAACTGTATCGTCTGGCTGCCATCAAACTTGGACTCGGCGCCTAAAAATCATTCAGAATAAATTTTAAAAAGTGACGTTATTTCATAAAATCAAGGTATGCCTCCGGACTATAGGTCCCGCACATTTTATTATTTGTTATCAAAATGGCGGATCACCGTGGCAACGCCACACCAGTGACGTCGTTCTGCCCGTCGCAATGGCGAGTGGTTTTCTGTTGATCATGCTTCTTGCTGTCGGTCAATGCTTTGCTTTACCAATGGAACAGGACGAAAGGCGTACGTTTGAATTGAATAGCTGTTAAGTGTTATTTTGGGCGCATTTGTTGCTTTTGCGCAATGCAATCACCAGACCTACATAATGTGCACTGAACACAGCGCGGTATAATGATCTTTTCTGTGTATCTGCATTGCTGTCAGCCAAACCTTTACTCATCGTTTCCGTGATATGTAGTTGTCTATACCTGTACTTACTGGTGACAATCGCCACACCTACAAACGTAATTTAAGATTAAACACTAGGGTCTAGTGTGCGGAGGTTGATTCTCGAATGTGAGGCAACACAGGGACAACTTCCGCACACCAATTGATTAGTTACACAAATTGATCAATAAATCAGCTGTTATTATTATTATTATTATCAATTATTATATATACATAACACAATACCATTGCGGGTTGCCGAAATATACCCTCTCGGCGCTTTTTGTAAAGCCATCATGAAACTTCAATTCGCCATACTCACTCACCTGCACTCTTTATAAATACATTGAGACCCTGAACTGGTGTTTGGAAGCTGACTCTCGAATGTGAGGCAGTGCAGAGGTAGGTTCCACACACACCATCAGCCAATCAACAAATCCATCAAGCTATAATTACATCAAGTGTAAAGGACTTTGAGCAGCCCAATAGACTGGATGCCGCGCAATACAGCACTTACCTATTACATAAACTTCCCACAACACTTGCCCACATACCATCAAAAACTCCTGCATTAGCCCAAGACTGAGCTGTTTGGACTATCATTACTTGAGACTTGAGATTCATATTTAGGAGCAGACTAGAGGCACTACCGCAAACGCAATCTCCCTCCCTCTCCCTCCCCCTCCCTCCCCTCCCCTCCCCCTCCCCCTCCCCCTCCCTCTCCCTCTCCCTCTCCCTCTCTCTCTTCATCTGCACGTTGCTCCTATCGGAAATTTGTGGATTAATAAGCAATATTACGAAGATGCACTAGCTTGATTATAGTTAGGTTAATTCTGACATGGTTTCTCTATAGGATACAAGAATGATCAACAGGCCAACACCTACTGTTTGACACTCTACGAGAGGGCGATGGCCGTGTATAAGCACAATCTTTACCAGTACGTTCCCTCCTGTACATACGAAGGCCTCTTTAACCAGCGCCAATGTCACTGGCCCGACCAAATCAGGTGAGTCACAGGCGAGTCACAACTCTATCATTTCTTGCAATTCTATGAATATATTCTTACACCTTCCCTAGTTCTTCCCATTGTTTTTCGTCATTTGTTATATACAGGTAAAAGTCTGAGACGTGTGATCAAGTTACCTAAAATATAGTGTAAGACAATACGTGAGCTATTTGAAGTTTTTTTTAATAAAAATGTCACAAATAATTAAATAACAATTATCTAAGGTGCCTGTTTTTGTAAATATCTTTCACAATGCCACCTACGTTTACTGTAGATCATAAAAGTGAGGAAAACAGACAAATTGTTGTCAATATTAAAATAAAAACTTACTCGATTCAAAAGGATTATTTTAAAGATACGGTTGGTAAAATAAATTGAATAATTGATACGTATTTAGATGTTGATTGTTAGTATGTTCGTCCTGTTGATGCTATAGATGATATAGTAGGCATAGTTGTGTGAAAGGGTGTATGATCGTGACTTCAGCCAGATTTGTTGGTGTGTCAACCCGTTCACTGGAGAGGAGGTGGAAGACACGCGGCAACCATTGGGTGATGGCGTGATCCCATGTCCTAAGGGTACGTACTGTGTCAACATTGTCATACAGAAATATCTCATCAGTTAATTGGTTCTTTAGAACTGCCATTAACCTATTTAAAATGTTCCTGTATAAATTGACTGACAGGACCGCACATTGGGTTGTGTTCATAACATTAATGATCTCCCTACACGTAAAAATAGTTTCCTCGTGATTAATCCATTAACAAAGACCCACGCTATTATGAATCTTACCGACTATCGAGTGCAAAATAGGTATGATCTGATGATGACGTAAATGGAAGCATCACTGCACAGCGACTAGCCTGGACAGATCTGTCTTGGTCACGTAGTACACACGATGACCAGTGATGCAGGTAAGCGGCTTGGACTCCTAAAATATGTGTCGCCCTATTTGACTCCAAACCAGTGGGCAAGATGGTGAAGTCCAAGATGGAACGTATATCATCTTTTTGGTACCACCCAGTGGAGACTGTTGCGATCATAGATATACGCCCTACCTACGCAACTCGTATCTCTGGATAATCTGGAATCCTTCAGACAGGGCTTCCAGAAAATCGAACTCCTGTGGCAATTCTATTATCAGACACAGCCGGTCGTAAACGATGATTTCTGCCAATCGTCACCCGCCTCTGGATTGAACTCCCAGAGACAATAGTTACATCAAGGAACGGAAATCAATTCAAGACCACAGTCAACGTCTTCGTCGTTGCCATAAATCAGTCTCCACCCCTACGGAGAGCTACTAAACCATGCAAGTCCAAAGGGAAAATCCATAAAAATACACAATAGTAAATGGGAAATAAACCACCATGAACCAATATCGTATATAACACCAAGTCAATAATACTAATCCGACCCAATCATATAATTCTTGTTAAGAATAAAATAACAAGGTGGTGAAACCTTGGTGGATGGAACATTGTTTCTTGTTATTCTTGTACAAACAAATATCTGATCAGTCAAACATCAATGTAGGAGAGATTTCTCAACTGCAGTGGTCACGTTCTCAGATCGGTTTAACGTAAATTCGTTTGTGTAGTAGGCACACAGCCTATATAAACGCATTTGCGTTTTTCTTTTACCCAAATGGTGGTTGTTCTTGCTACGTTGTTTGAACAAAAGGGTTCAGCCACTGTCTTTGCATTATTTACAACACACTGGGGTTAAGATGCAAACTAAACTGATTTTGCAAGTTAATTTGCCATATATCAAGGCTGTGCGTGCGTGCGTGCGTGCGTGCGTGCTGGTACCCTTATGTCATGAAGGTCACTGTGTCTGTGGTCTTTTCCAGACATCACAATATATAACCATGCCAAAATGGTAACATTAATATATACTTACTTAGACTTAGTTCCGCATGTCCCTTTCGGGGCATCGGGCGACGAGTTTTCTCCATCTGGTACGGTCATTTGCGACCTCTTTGGCATCATTCCAGGTGATTCAAATTTCTGCCATGTCTTCTATAAATTTCTGGCGCCTGGTATTAGTTGACCTTCATCTTTCCTAACAAACCTTCCGGGACCCATTCCATCGCTACATGTGCAAGTCTCTCCCACGGTAGACGTAGTACCCGCCCAGGTAGTCTCCTTCGTCTATACTTGACAATGTCATGCATTCTCTCCAGACCTGCCCTCCTCACCACTTCTTCATTGGTGATGTGCTCTCTCCATGATATGCCTAATATGAACTGAAGGCATCGCCGGTGGAAGATGTCCAATTTTGTATATCCTCACTGTAAACGTTCACGTCTCGCAGGCATATATCGCTGTTGGTATTACAATTGACATGTAAAGACGTAATTGTATAGCCGTACCGGTAGTGGTACTGGATCATGTCGGACGTAGTTAATTTTACTAGATAACATTACCTACACAACAGTATAATGTTGCCATGTAATGAGTGAAACTAGACAACTGCTTTCTTGGCTTAGCACATCACGAAACCGGATCTTTTATTTCCAGATGCAATATAATAAAATTATGTTAATTTGATTAACTGGTTGAAATAATTTATTTTGATCGTTGCATCTGGTAACTGCCAAAGCTAACTGCTAAACCAAAATATATTCTTCAGCACACTGTCGGTGACATAGTTCTTGAGTCTACAACATCAACACAGGAACATGTGCATTATATTCGTATCGCGTATTCATGTCCGACTCCAATTTGGAAATCACTTCTATTACTTCTTGGGCAAGAATTATATCAAATAAGTTAATCGTTTTTGTGGTGAATGTACCAAAATTACATGCAATAGGCTGCAAAACAAGTTAACCATGTCACAATGGGAACTTGGTAGTTTTTATTTTTAAAAATGTAATGAATTTGAATTAGGATGGCCGAAGAATCGATTTGACGACGCACCTTTACCTGTCTCTGTTCATTCACAACGTCGTGTTGTTTCTTTCATCCCATGCAGTATATACCGGTACACAACCTATGGATATCGCAAATTCTGCAAGAAAGTATAACAACGATTTGTGAAAAGAAGATGGAAACAAAAAGTAATAGACATTGTAGTAACTAAGTACTAGTAAAGTATTTTACATAGATTACAGTAGGGGAAGGTTGTGATCTATTAGCCACTTTCCACGTTTTCTTGTGATCTATTAGCCACTTTTCACATTTTCAACGATACATCAAAAACAGTACTGTTTGTAATATTAAAATTACACTATCCTATAAGTGTAGATATCTTCAAAGAGAGTCGTGACATTTTTGAAGCTGGGATATATGTAAATTTGTAAATATATGCAAGTTAACGGAAGCATAGATAGAACACACACTTTGAAAAGACACTACAACAGCCACAAACATTAAAATAGAATCCACAGGCCAAACAAAACAACAGAAAGACCGAAAAACACCTGCAGGAGAATATAACCAATGGACTAAAAACAAATGAAACCAAATGAAACGAAAGAAAGAAGACAGCAAACAACAGCGTTGGAGGAGCGTCGTTTCAGCCATGCGCTCTTTACACTTCTCAGCACGAAGAGAAAGTAAGAAATGGAAGCATGTGAAGTGACTCAGTGGACCCCAACCGTGGGATCCCCTGAGCCATCATGTGGGTCCCATTGAGCCTTAACAACAGTTTTTACATTGACGACAGATCAACGAGTTTAACATGTGAATTTCATTATAATAAACATCTGGTATGCAACAGGCCCGTAACCAAGTTTAGCTGAGAGGGGTGGTTCGTTTTGATATTTTGTTATATATATATATATACCCTACAACAACATACGCTAAACAGATATGTATGTAGCGCCGCGCTAGGCAGACATGTGTTTTTAAGCAAACCAAGGTATTATATACTCGACTTCACGTCCAATATTGATGTGAGTGATGTCACAAATAAACGGCAAACCTACTGCTACAAATCCTAAAATAACAAGAGCAATTTTAATGACATTCAACTTTCATATAAGAGGTTCTTTAATGGCACGATATGCGAAAATGATTGTTTTTGATTGAAACCAACAGGTATATCACAATTAATGTGCAGCAGAAGGGGCAGTGAAGACAGATGACCTTGGCACATTCAGATTGATTCACTTGAACGTGTTGAGCTTCCTCTGTGACACATTAGCTTTCATACAGGAGACTCTTTAATTGCAGTTTCCTTGAGAAACGGTCTGCAAAATAATTCACCGTTTGATTGACATCAACGGGAACATCCTAGCAGATGTGCATCAGTGCAAGCGAGGAGAGACGTTTTTGGCCCAAGCTGGCCCGCATGAAGGTTTCCAGGTGTAGTAGAGCGCTGACACTTCTTTCGCATTCGCATGACGTTACGGGGATTGTACAGGCCAATTGAAACAACACATAGACGTTGATAGAACACATAGAATGATTATCGCAGGCATTCCACGATTGCCTTTACACAGTTGTTTGGGCAATCCTATGGCTCTTTGCTGTGGTAGCGCTGCTCATATCGATGCCACTCTTCTGGTTGCACGCTCGGAGATTGCAGGTCACCTTTATACACGGCGACTGCTTCTGCAAGTTCAGGCTTTCGCTTAAACAACGCTGCTGGGAGCGAATCTAGGAGTGAAGTACTTCTCTGAGATAATGCTGAACTCCCCCCTCCAAAAAGTGATCTTATCTGCAGGTTTTAATTCTTTGCAAATTGCGCTGAACAGGTAAACGAAATAATTGATTGCTATGCAGTTGGTCTAGCAGGAAAACGGGGATGGGGCGAGGTTGTATGGGAAGTTTCGAGGTGGGTTCGCTTTTGAAGGGGGGGTTCGTAAAAAGTGGGGTTCGGACGAACCCCCGATAGTTACGAGCCTGTATGTAGATACGGGTTATTATTCATATTTTTTAATTGTGATGTGATATTCAGGCTTTACAACAGTGCATATCACGCATTAAGTATCTACTACTCCTGCAGAAAATATTCCTAGATAAACGTTTGCATAAATGTCAGGTAAAATTCGGTTATTTTATTATTGTTAATTACCCCACAGTCTATTTACTGTTTATTGTCCGTTTTATATTCCTACGTGGTGGCGGCGTATAATGTAATATGTCACAAAATCGAGTGTAAGTATTAATAAATTAATAAATTGGCGGTACCCGATTTGACATAGCAAGTTATAGGTTCAGGTGCTCTAGGATTCGGAGTGAACGAGAGACATAACGTGACATCAGATATGTATGTACGAGAAGCCAACTGGCATTCCCATTTAATACATCAACAATAAACAAAAGCGGTTCAGTGATAGTTGACCAACCGTTACTCTGCTATGACATTATATTTATAACACCATACATTGTACTCAACGAGTATGCATCCAAATACGAAATTACATGGGAGACAATTTAAACAGCTGGTCACTTACATGAAGACGGGTATACACCGTTGTAACGTCTATGAACTGTAACCAAAGAATGTCTCGTGATGTACGAAATGTCTACGTTCGCTTCGCCATCGGTCGCGTTCGACGAGATGTCAGGACGAAGTCGAAAGTCGCTCGGCGTTCGGCGAACGAATTCACGTAGATGAAAGCAGGCGACTCGGGCGATCAAGTAGACGGTAGATTTGTTTTGTCGTTCCCACACGATTCACCAGGCGACAACACGGAAACGATGTCACGACTTCAGCGATGTCGAGAAGGTCTGTCACGGAGTCGGTGTTACGACAGCTAGCAGACGAAACGTTGGTGGCCTTGCATTCGAAGATCACATCAAAACGGAACTGCAGTCGGTTATCGCTCAGTCTTCTTCAACGCGTGAGAAGTGCAGCGTCTCACAACTAATCAGTACTGTTGAAATCGTAGAAGTATTTACTACAGGCGTTGGGCGGACACACGTTTCAGCCCAATTCCTGGAGACGAGAGTGCAACACTTTCTTCTGCTCAAACGTTCGTCTGGCCTCGAATGGCCGTCCTGCCCTTATATAGCTTGTTGGCCGGAAGTTAGTCTGACCAATTACAACACTTAATACAAATTAAAGTCGCTTCAAAAACTGGCTCCCGAAACCATTCACACTTCGAAGCAATCCATTCAACTCGCTGAGTTTAAAATAGATTTTGCGAGCTAAACGTATGGCTATATAAGTGCTCATTCAATCTTTAACTTACGTGAATTACTTACATAATTAATATCACTGGATTCCCTGTATCGAGCCGGATACCACAATATTCATCGTACATTCCAACTCTCATGAATTAATCCATAATTTTAATAAAACACGCACTCTATTCATACGCTACGTGTGTGTGACCCTAGTGTTTTTAACCACAACATAGTATTTCATATTACCACATGTTAAATAATTTCTACAGGTACCAAATTTGGTATACATAACCGTAGAATTAGTGGTGTACGCTACAAATGAAATTAATTAAATCTGACTCGTCGGCAATTAAAACGTTACACGCCTTAATCGCCAGCGGGCACCAGCGTATACCTCCGCGACAATACTTACCAGATATGGCAGCACCATCAACCATACTCTGATACAAAACCATACTTTGTATACAAAACCACTGTTCTAAAGCCTGATTAAATTCTATACAAACCACCTTGTGACATAATATTTTAATGAATGTTGTTATTTTGGTAAGACATCGCTCATTAGCCGATCTGAAAGCACATCATCAATATCATTGCATTACTTGTGGGAGTTGTATAAAGAAAGCAACAAAAAACACGAAATATTCACTCAAAATTATGTTATTGGTTAAAACGCATACAATCTTGACATTGCGTGCCGTTAGTCATCCATAGTAATTATTAGTCAAATGGCCGTGAAGTGTATGTAGAATGACCTGCCTTTAGAGAACAGAAAAATAAACGACTGTAATTACTAACAGGTACATCGGATGACACAAAGCTCCCCTGTGGTCATTGATCCCAACCTTCCCCTACAATGGCAATACTGATGACAATGTTTATATTTTACTATGATATATTATTGAAGGTGTACTGGCTGCCAAAATGAGATAGATTGGAGATAGGCCCCCTCCCCCAATATTTTGGCAAGTGGGTGCGGTTGGAGCTTTCTGGTGAGCCTCAATGCGGGTGCAATTGGAGAATTTGCTGAGCCTCAACGAGGGGTGCAGTTAAAGGGTTTTGGTTAGCCTCGGTTCCACCAACATTCACTACTTTCCATCTTAGTCTTATTATTTAATGTTACTAATAATGTTGTATTTTATGCGCTGGAGAGAATATATATATATATATATTGTATATACGTCGCTATACAAATAAAATAATGAAAATGACAAGTTCACATTTCAGTTGCACGTCATCGCTGACGTCATCTAGACCTGCGGCCAGAGTTGTCACCAGAGGGCCATGACGTCATCACACAGAAGCTAGACGGGGTGCCGTGTAGGTGGCAGCACATACAACATACATTTATGAGTGAAACCTGACCGAAAAGTGACATGACATTGACATTATGATAAACAACGCAGGACCTAATATAGAACCCTGCAGAACCCGACATGTAACATTCACGCATTCTGAAGTTGTATCACTAATACACACATATTGGCTTCTGTTATTAAGATAACTACATATCCACATATTAACTATTCCTCTTATTCCATAATGGTAAAGTGTTTTACAAGAATGTTGAGATCCACCGTATCAAAGGCCTTTTTCAGGTCAATGAAGACACTAACAGTAAATTTATGATTATCGATAGAAGTAGTAATTTCTTCCACGAGTTCCACTAATGCCAGTGATGTCGACAAATTTTTCCTAAACCTATATTGACTTTCATACAATATTTGTTTGTCATCTATAAATGACATCATCCTGTTGTGGAAGATCTTTTCTAGGATTCTTGAAAACTGAGATAGTATAAATATAGGTTTGTAGTTAGAAAAATATTAATATCGCCATTTTTGAATAGCGGTATAACTCTAGCAGTTTTCATACTATCTGGGAAAATTCCCTTTTGTAACGAGGTATTAAAAATATGCGCTAAGGGTCTTACTAGATATGGCATTAATTGTTTAACTAGGCACATGTCAATATCATCGTGATCTTTAGATTTCTTACATTTTGTTTTATTCACCAGGTTAATGATTTATTCTTCAGTAACAGGTTTTAGAAACAGAGTATCTTCAACCACATCAGATAAATAACTTGTAAACATATCATCGCTTTTTGGAATATTATTCGTCAGAGATGGCCCTATATATATTTTTTTAAAGTGTTTTAAACTATTAGCAATGTTTTTGCTACCTGTGACTGTGGCTCCATTGTTATAAAATTCAGTTGGATATTTTGGTCCCTTAGTTTTATTGTTAATCAAACTGTTTATAATTTTTAATATTTCTATTACGTTTCCCTTGTTTTTTCCAGAAGTTATGTAAATTGTTGTATTTATTACACCTTAGTGTGCCTGTCAGTTTGTTCTTATATTTGTTTGTAATTTTCTTCATTAGCAGTTGAACTTTTCCCCAGGAACTGTTTACACAGTTGAATTGTTTTCTTGCATGCATTTATTAAAGAATTGACCATCCATGCTTTGACTGGCCTTTTGTTAACAGTTTTCTGTTTGATGATAGGACAAGTTGTATTGAATAATTTTATTAATTTTTCAGTAAATGTATTATACATACCACGCATTTACATCTTCACTTTCCAGAATTCCATTCCAATTAGTTTCCTTTTTATGGACGTATTCCGTTATTTGAAAAATGGGCAAATGATATCACTCACATCAAATTAAATTATTTTCATCTGACCTTTAGGGATCATCTCAGAACGTCGATGTCCGATATCAAATGGATTTATTTTTATCTTACCTCTGCCCCTAATGCCTCCCCGCACATGAACGTGTGTATTCACTGGTGTGACGATACCAATGTATTAACAGTATCGGCCACAAACATAACATATCGGTGTCCGACGCCAGACGAAGCTGTTTCAGACCCCCTACCCAAATGAAAGTAACTTAGTTTGATATCGGACACCATCGTTCTGAGATGACCCCTTAGCTATAAGTGTAAATAAAACATGAACAATATGATCTGCAAAGAGAAAACCTTTTAAAGAGTTTGTTATCAGAAATATTAAAAGTACACATGTTACCTGATGCATAGGTAGTATTATTTATACCATTATTTTAGTGATGCTAACAGAGAAAGCTTTTACCCATCTACTTATAATTGAGCTTGCGTATGTATAACATGTACATATAATCTGGCACGATAACGTACATGGAAACAAATGTAAAAATATATATGTATAGAGATGCCGGTAAATGTGATATTAAGATTTACAAGATTGTATATATAATGTAACTAAAACACATGACATATTTGCAGAAATATTTAGAAAATTAAGTAAAAGAATATATATTATAATACATAAAATTGCATTAAAAGATAAATAATAATACATTAATTAAAATATATTATATAATAAAAAATAAATTAATTTATTAATATAATAATGTCATGTTAATAAAAAGTGACCTACAGCACAGTTCCTCAGTCGAAGTACGTCTGCTTAAATAAGTAAGACGGAGAAAGCTCGTCTGCCACATCCCTTTAAGTTGTAGCGCGGGACTACAATCAGATATAGATCAGCAGATCGGAGGTTACTGGTGGGCGTATGCGGTGTTATATGATCTTGGATATACCCAAACGAAAGCGTCAACATTGATAACTATGTCTCTGCAAATAACAACGACAACATGTTAACTAGTGACAACTAAGTGTTTTATTAGGCCAATTATACAGTTTCTAGTCATCTACATAAATAAAGCATAGCCAAACTACACGTATCACATATACGTGAGATTCATCGCCTACAAACAAAGTAATGAAACTGACTAGCTTGTGTACAATTATTGATTGTCGTGTAATCTTTTGGGTGGCCGACTATAATTGCAAAAGACCCAAAAAATGTATAACATTACGAATTGGTGGATGGCGGTTTGCTCGCAAACCTGCTAAATAAATGGCTACATTGGCGCCACCTATCGAGTGGAACTGATTCGGGTAGAGACGATGATTGGCTCTCAGGCCAACTATGAAATAAACAATTCAACAAGGTACACTTTTATGAGATATGACTATATTATAACAACTATCCAACATTAAACTTACATTGAAACATGTCACACACAAAATAAACCGACATTAAAATTTTTTCGTAGTTTAGTGCCTTTTAATCGCATACATATTCACTAGGTGGCAGCTCTCATGGCTGTCAACAAGTGGGCAGTCAAAACGTGATTCTGCCACCTTTCCTAGTTTCCTAGTTGTTTCCAGCACTCGGCAACGTTCTATTAACTGACTAGTCTGTATATATTGTGGTTACAATGTTATGATCTGATGAGGTCTCATTCAACTAGCCAGCCTTTTTCAGAACATTATCGCCAAGCCGACCTTTCTATGCTGGCACTGAGGGTGGTCACTGCCAGGGTGCTTGCCGTCCTCAGTGGTTCTTTTACGTCCCAAATTGAGACGGGACCGACATTAACGTGATCTCCGATTCACGAGGGATACACAGTCCCCAATGTTGAGAGCAAGGTTTTTACACCAAATATACCATACCTGCCCGGTCCGGGTATTGAACTCGGGGCGCCGGCATGTCAGGCGGATGTGCTAACCACTACACTATCGCGTTATCGGTTAAGCGAGACTAGCATTGGCGGTGTAGTGATAGTTAGGACCAGTTTCCTGCAGTGATTGATCAGAGTTCATGAGCTGTTTAAAACCAGCGTCTTGTGCGAGAGGGTCGTCGTGGTCGAGAGGGTCGTCGTGGTCGTGGTCGTGGTCGTGGTCGCGGGGGGTATGGGCGGCGGGGTGGCCGGGGAAGGTTGGGCGGATGGGGTCGAGGGATCAACCGATCCAGGATAGCTCGCTTGTACCGGCCATACGTTACGTGTAGCGAATCTGGAAAAGAAAGACACGACATATGAATGTTTATTTAAATAAAATATCTAGTAATTAAATGTTTTAACAACATTATGTTGATACTGAATTGATTTTGATTTCACTTTTGCATTTTGATTTGGAAATAGCCACATGTTAAGGCCATCTAGTTTCGAAAAGGTAGGCTTGTTTATACGATGCTCTGTTTTTTACATATTTTATGCGTTGTTGCGATGGTTTGTTCTAATTAGCATTGTACGTATCGACACATTTGAAGACGTCGAGTGTTATATATGCACATTATACTAAATAGTAACCTGTATACACAATACAGGTAATGATGGCGCGATCTGTATTGTGGAGTAAGAAAAATACAATGGACAAAACACACGGTTTGATATAATGAACAGGTCAAACAGCCAATATAGTTTTGCAGAGAACAATTAATAAAAAACTGCTCAGTGACATGACTGAATAAGGTTTACAAGAATATACCGATAGAAAAGCTATTAATCAAATAGGATGTATATTGAAATGTTGTACGGATTTGCTATATGTGTTCCTTGGTAGAATAGGCGTAGAAGAACCGTAGTATATGAATATATATATATATAGACGCATAATGCGAGAAACTATCAAGTAGTGTGGTGAACTTTCGATACAAAACGGTTGTTTGGCGACTATCTGAAATATTGCGTCTAGTAAGCGACGGACATGTCTTCTCCTATACCCACAATTAACTCACAGAGAAGGAGTAGGGACACTTACAGTCCTCGCAGTCGACCACACCCTCGCTCGGGCCTCTCATCGTCCCCTCCACCTCGACACCGTCGTCACTGACGCACCAGCAATAGCCCGAGCTTCCGTGACATTGGAGTGGTATGAACATGCCGTCGTCTGTGCATTGCGGCACGTAGCTGCCTATCGGCGCGTAGCTGCCCGTCTGACCCGAACTACGTGACTGTGCTACGTGACACGGCTTGGCAGGGGCATCAGCTGAAAGGTTAATATAGATTCTACTAGAGTAGGCTTACATATTATAATTATGTTTGGTAGTTCGTGAGTGTTTTATGTTGATCGTGTTTAGTTGGAAAGTAAGTGCCAGATGGTACTACATATGGTTAAAAGTACCGAAAATTGTCTATAAACACACATACATACGTACGTATATACACTGACACACATACATACATACCTACATACATACATACATACACAAAAACATACATACATACACAAACACATACATATACATACATATACATACATACATACATACATACATACATACATACATACATACACAAAAACATACATACATAACATACACATACACATACATACATACATACATACATACATACATACATACATACATACATACATACGTACATACGTACATACGTAGATATATACGTACATATATACGTACATAATACATACATAGCATAGATTATATACATACATACATGCATGCATACATACATGCATGCATACATGCATGCATGCGTGCATACATACATACATACATACATACATACATACATACATACATACATACATACATACATACATACATACACACACCACACACATACACACACATAAACACACTTACACACACATGCATACGTACATACGTACACATCACACACACACACACACACACACACACACACACACACACACACACACACACACACACACACATATATATTCACTCACCCACTCACTCACTCACTCACTCACTCACTCACTCACTCACTCACTCACTCACTCGCTCACTCACTCACTAACTCGTTTGTTTGTCGTGCGTTTGTGCATGCGTATGTGCGGCAATACGCGTGACACTCGACATGAGAATATAGTGTATGTTTCATTTGCAAATAACGAATTGAACTGAAAATTGATTTACTTGGCTGTGTATAAGCACAAACGGCCCACTGCACGCGACAAGCAACTTGGACATGGACCTACCTGGAGCTGCACTGCCGATCGACAGCACCGACGCAAACACGAGACACCATCTCGCCGAAGGAAGCATCGTTGCAAACTGCGGAAAAAAACAAGTATGTGTTGCATTGTAGTCCACGAGATCAAGCCATTTTTAACTTCGAACAAATTACGACTTATTTTTTGTTACAAAACACTTACGATGTATTCAGAGCAAAACACTGTAATTCCTAAGAAATCGCTGTTGGGGAAATGATTATGTATAATTTGAACGAATCCGATGAAGCTACGAAGTGTTACTAATTTGGTGTATATTTGCTCTCAGTCTACATATGAAACTGCTATCAAATGAATGTTGTTTAAACACAAGGATGTATTTGGAATGGCATAAAGAATGAGGGTGGTGGTCACATGGGGGCATTTGAAATACTTTGCAATCTTGCTGGATGATTATGTCACTTGCATCGACCCAATTTGGCCGCCATATGTAGAGTATTGTATGCGGGTCTACAGTCACAGCTTATACTTCGATCGTGCAAGCAACGGGTTGTGTATAAATAGAAGTTTCAAGTAATGCAAACCTCTGCACGTCGTCGATACGGCAGAGTTGTGTGGGTTATGGAGACAAATCGGCAAATTAATAATTAAGCAACCAATAATTAGCAACAAGAAATGTACTAATCAAACTAAAGCATTAATTGATAGTACAATAATACATACTGTGTATTGTTTATCCTTTTTAAACATGACCAGGTGAGAACAGTTTTATGACTATATTATCTAGATTCGGTGTCAATTTAGTTCTAACTGTAGACAGTGCGTGGTATCTTTAGTATAAATGATACAGTACATTATACAATTGAATCGACTGAAGTAACTGCTTCTCAGCACAGAGTCAACATCCCACGTACACCACATCGCTGTAAAGATCACCACACAAACACGATATTTAGAGTACGTCAATGACAACAGGCTAACAACAATTATTTAAAACAATAAAATAGTAAAAAAAACCTCACCAAATTCGTGATGTTCTATCGTTCTGTGTTTCTCAATGTTGTCATCACACAGTCCGTGGCGTCTCCCTTTATACCGATACAAACAGGAAGTATCAGTTATGCTCGCGCAGTCTGTTTGGGACGAACCAATGGGATTGTTAGAATTAGGATGTAGACCTACGTTTACGTGTTGTCACGTACGCCGGATGTTGACCGTAAGCACGCATCAACAAGACTTCTTGGTTATCTCCCAGTCACTGGAAACAAACTACAGAAAAAACACTGCGATGACGTATCAGCTTACTATGGTGATATTACGAAACAGTTAATATGAACAGTACTGAGACTCTAGTTTTCTCCCAGCCCCATTCTTATATCATGATTTTATAACGAATATCACCCCACGTGTGTGTGTGTGTGTGTGTGTGTGTGTGTGTGTGTGTGTGTGTGTGTGTGTGTGTGTGTGTGTGTGTGTGTGTGTGTGTGTGTGTGTGTGTGTGTGTGTGTGTGTGTGTGAGAGAGTGTGAGTGTGTGAGTGTGTGAGTGTGTGAGTGTGTGAGTGTGTGTGTGAGTGTGTGAGTGTGTGAGTGTGTGAGTGTGTTTGTGCGCAAGCGTGCTTGCGTGCGTGCGTGCGTGTGGGCGTGCGGGCGTGCATGAGTACGTGCGTGCGTGTATTTCTTATTCTTCGACCAGGCTCAGGTGTGCAGTAGTTTCTTGTGAAATCATACAATTTCGTTTTAGACAAATACACTATAAAAGGAGATGCTTCCATTGGGGAATTTGTTGCATCGTTTGCCGGGGAACCACCATTGACATATTTGTATAGTGCCAGTGTATTTATTTCAAACATATTATAACGGACAAAACAAGTCTAACCAAAAATTCACCAATAAAAATAAAGGCATGCGTACAATACACAGGTGTGAAAGAAAGTGTACGTAAGGAGTGAATAGGAAGTTGTATTCTTATATTTATTTACGGCAAAATCTTCGAAAATCGTTTTCACTGTATTTCACTGTATACGGATGGCCATGCTTAACTAAATAGAATTACTATAGTAAAATGCGTAACCAGACAGACCCACAACGAAGATACACATGTATATAAAAAAAATTCGCATGCGATGATACGTAAATGTTCAACCGCTTTTAAATGATTTGCACTAATGATATACCTCAATAATAATTTACGGTATATTATACTGTATGTTTTAGAGCGTGCTGGCGTAATGACGCCTAATTTATGTCTTGACATTATACTAATTAGAAAGGTATTTAATAAGTGCCACAATTTAATACCGAACTCACATAAAGACATTGCCCTCATAACTGTACGGTCATTGTTTCTCATAAACTGATGTGTTCTACGTGTACAGTATGATGGTGTGCTCTTTACAAATAACTATTGAAGGTTTTGGCCAAACATTATGATACGTCGAACATTTTACTTGGTTAACATTGTTCTTCAAATTTAACGATTTATCAGTTAAGACACCAAGAAGTTTAGTGGCTTTAATTCTCTGTATAGCGGTATTGTCGATTATTATTGTAAGGTGTTTTTATGTTTGTACCCCCGAATAATATATAATTAGTTTTAGAAATGTTCAGTGATAATTTGTTTACACAGAACCATTTGAACATCTTATTAAGCTGCGTCCATAGTTCATTTAATAGATCTCGTAAGTTACTAAGAGAGTGCAATAGATTTGTGCTGTCGGCGAATAAATACGTTTAAATAACTTCGACACATTACACATGTCATTAACATATAGCGTAAACAATTAAGATAAAAAAGATAAGATTACATATATTGCGCCTAAATCCTTGGAGACCAAGCTCAGAGGCGCATCAAGACAAAAGGATTGGTCAATCTCAAAATCCATAAGCAGTATTCCATTAATCAACAGATGGGTAAAGGCGCTAAGGAGGTATGGTGGATAAGCAAGGACATACGACAGAACCTTGAGGGATACCACACGATATTCGTATAAGGAATAAGAGTTTAAGAGTTCCGCTTGAACTGAAATTGTAATGTTTGACAAAAATGAATACTAAACGAATTATATTTGTATTTATATGTGTATCATCAACACCATCATCATAACGTTAAGCCTCAATACATACTATTGACAAGCTTAACCCAATTCATCACATTTTTACCGGTGGCTGTAGCTTATAAACAAAATAAAAACACCTTTACTATGACTTATAACTAAAGAACACTCTATTTTTACCAAGTTAAATAGATGCCCATGCCATAGTTAAGAGCAAATAATTATGCGTAGCTCGGTCCACAAAAACCCTGATCCTACGAGGAAGACTTCCTAAATGTCTGTCTGTCGTTCGTCGAATTGATGCCTTGTTGCGCGAACACAATCTGGTTAACTTTGGACTGATCGACCGCGACCTCCGTCTCATATAACGACAACACTGAAATTTGTCTGACTTTCCCAGTAAGAGCGGGATAAACATCCGGGGTGATCATGAAAACATAAATAGTTATTTGTATTGCCTTCACAAATACTTCCCGGTTGTTTGCCTCATAAAGCCCACAGTCGTTCACACTCGACAGTAGAGGAGACCAAATTCGGACGTCTACAGTGCAACATTGGTGAGTTATATTCGATTGTGTTCGATAAGAAATCTAACATTCATGCACTCAGAAGATATATTGTTGCGTACAAAACTGTCTTATGGGGTCAGCACACTGATAGTTTTCCCATTGGCGACCATGTTAACGTTTTGTCTGATTGTAAGAAAACGTGACATAGAAAATGTATTCAACTTCTCACCTGCCGTTGTCATCGTCTCTTTGACATGCTGATCGAGTTTAGTCAAAATCTAATATTTCTAGCTCTTACAAAATGCCTGTATGTATGACACCCGTCAATATTTACAAATGGATGCAGGCAGTAATCCGGCTAAAGTGTCAACAAGCCAAATTGCTGTCAAATACCCTTCCGCTTAGTAAAATCAGCTAAAAGACACCATTTTACTGTCAACAGCTTCTACAATCACATCTAGAAATCTGACTACTCAAATGCACTTATGTCAGAGCAAGTGAATAGTGTAAAAAATAATTTCTCAAAAATATACTGCACTTTTTTTCGTCTGTAACCAAGCAGGAAGTATAACAGTGTCCCAACCCCTTATATGACTGTGTGTGTGTGTGTGTGTGTGTGTGTGTGTGTTTGTATATGTGCGTGCGTGCGTGCGTGCGTGCGTGCGTGCGTGTGTGCATGCGTGTCTGTGTCTGTGCGTGTGTGCGTGAGTGTGTGTGTCTGTGCATGTGAAGAAATTATGGTTAATGCATGTAATGTATTGTACTTTTATACTAAGAACACTCGAAGAAATGGGTTATAACACAATAATGATGTATTAATAGTGCATGCAAATCTATCGTGTTTTTTATATTACAAGCGCTTGGGTTGTAGCGCAAGTTAAGATACGAAAGCTGTTCGGCTCGCAATTCTTTTGATACTGTTACAAACATAATTATGCATCTTTTAATACACTATATGCTTACCATTAAGATAAAAACACGTTGTATCTGTTGACTCGTAGGAGGAGGATTTTATTCTGACTTATTCTGATCTAATCGTACGTGACGACTTTAATTTATTCAAAGATGAGATTGAGTTTCTCTGTGTAATTGTTTGTAGTTCACGACAATGCTTTCAACAATTAGCTGGTGTATATTCATCGTTTCGGCTGTATCGATCTGTAGTCTTACTAGAGGTACGTACATACTCTGCCGATTGGTTGTATACTAGAGACCGATTTGTATAAACCTGAAGAAACAAAGATCGGTGATAATAACCACCTCCAATTTAGAACAATATATATATATATATATGTTGATGATACATAGTTTTCAACAAATTTCCATTTGTGGAAGTGAACTTGTTTGTGTAGCCAATTGTTAACAAACAAGATGGACAATACATTATTATATCAAGTGGTATCTTTACAAATTGCTTAAAGCTGTAATTGTACGAGGCGGTGGCATCGTAGCATACTTAATAGGATCAGGCTGTTATTCATTCCACACTCTTGATAATTGATTGAGCCAAGTCAATAGAGAGTGTCTGCAAGCATACCGATTTCAATTCCCTTCCCTATCCCTAACGCGCTGTGCGTACTACGTCATCGCTTTTTGTGTGTATGCGATCGGTTACGGGTCGATCGGATAGGTAAATTCGTAACCGGCAGGGGTGATCGGTAAGCGCAATCCCTATCCATTTTACGTTCAAATTATGGATGAATCAAAGAAAACAATATGACAGCATTGTACATACAACTGTTTTTGACTGATTAGCCGCCTCGTTTTAATTGCTGTTGTGTTTAATGCCTAAAAAATGATTTGTAAGATCTGTCTCAGCATGTAATACGTAAGTTGTAACGGTGGGGGCACAAATCGTGCGTGCAATCGTTTTTGTTGTTTTCACACAAACATTATCAACTTCTTCCATAAGATATATATGTGCTAAATCCCTAACACATATTTCATTAAATTTGTGCAAATAAACTGTTACAAAAATTTTCTTGGGTGAAGTACTTACGAATATACTTATATAGCCAGACAAATCCAAATCTCGTAAAATGCGCCGAGATCGGTATGCTTGGAGACATACTCTAATATCTTCGGGTGCCGGTGCTGTGTAATACTTCATTATTATTATTATTACTATTAGTTGTGGTAGTATTGGAAGTAGTAGTAGTAGCAGCAGCAGCAGCAGCAGCAGCAGCAGCAGCAGCAGCAGCAGCAATGATAGTTTGGCCACAGCGTTTTACACACGTATGTCAGAAACTGTCTAAATTTGATATTTAGGTGGAGTTTCTGTAATCGTTCTTTTTATCAATGTTTCACTGATTCTGAGAGATTAACTGCTCCACAGTTGACCTCTACTTGGCGGATACTGGTGCTATCTAATACTTCATTATGATTACTATTTTATTATTGTTAGTAGTAGTAGTATTTATAGTAATGGAAGTAGTAGTAATAATAATAATACTAGTAGTAGTAGTAGTAGTAGTAGTAGTAGTAGTAGTAGTAGTAGTACATGTAGTAGTAATAATATTGGACACAGCGTTTTACACACGTATATCAGAAACTGTCTAAACTTTACATTTAGATGGAGTTTCTGTTATCGTTATTTACCAAAGTTTCATTGATTACGAGAAACAAAGCTGCTCCACAGTTGACGTATACTCGCATGTCATCATTTGTAGGCGCTCCGGTAGACTGCAACGAGATATGTGTGTTCGGGTTTGAAAAGGATGAGAACGGAGATGAATTCTGCCAATGCCACGACCCTTGCGATGTAAGGAGATGTGTAAAGACGTCAATATATTCGTGTGTCAGATGGATACGATCGTAACATGAATAATTATTTATATTTATGTTATAATAATTATGATATTGATGTCCAATGTAACAAGATGTAATACTCGTTGCTACTCCGAACCTTTTAAAGACAAAGCTGTTTAGACAGCAAGTTAATAAGGACGTCAATGGCTGAACGAGCGTCCAACATTTTGAATATATGTGTAAGTAGCCCTGCTGTGATTTTTATTCAAGTGTGACTTTAAATCAACATATTCACAATACTTAAAGTTGTACAATTAGTATACAAATCGTTAAACCATATTCTTTTAAGCGTTTCTCTCTTTACACAAGAGATTCACACTCCGATGAAAAGGGGACACATGTTTACCTCACCATTCGGAATCGTCTTTCGTGGCTCTTTCAAGAAAAGACACTTCTGATTGGTCGGACGGCAATGCCGTGCCAGATAATTGGACAAATATTCGATCGTGTAAACGGACCTTACGGTCTCTCAGTTCAGTTAATTTATTTCCTTTTGGGTTGCTCTCCTTTCTGATCTGTTTTTCTTCTCCTTACAGCATGACCTCTAAGTTTGTAAACCGTAGTTTACATTATGCCTAACTATGACGATAGTGTCACGTGTTGACCATAGTTGCCATATTCCGGCTATTGTTGTTTCAGGACGTGCCATGTGGGGAGAATCAAGTTTGCTCCCCACAGTACGAACTCTGTGTTCATGGCTACCCGTGTCAATCTCCACCTGTCGGAGTCTGTGTTCCCGGTAGGTGACGTTAGTCTGAAGCATGAACACATTAACCATTTATAATGCCGACGTCTCATTGGTTCCAACGATCACGCACTCGATCACAGTGTCAGCCCACCACAACTTGATCTAGGTTATAGACTTAAACTCAAAACATATTGCTGACGAATAGATATACAAAATAAGCACATCTTTATTTCATCTAATAAGCTTTTGATGTTTGTTAAGAAACATCTCTATTTAATTCTACAATAATAATTGTGAATATTATTTTGCATTGCCAAATTGCCTACCTACACAACAATAACGTTCGTTTTTATTTTAAATTGTACCTTTGCAAATTGCATGGAGCAATTGAATGAGAAAATGGTGTAGTAGCACAAGTAATCGGCTAATGTCACAGGTCGCGTCCGATTGCGTGTGCTACTACGTTACCGTCGAGAATAATGACATCGGAATACACTCCGCAAAGATACCATTTGACATCTATTGTTCACACGTCTGTCGTAAAAATGTCGTGTCCAAGCATATCTAACGTTTGCACCATTTTGCCACACATCCGATTTGAAATTAAGAGCATTTTGTGGCAATAATAATTGTGAATGACACCTGTGTTGGGAATGTACTTGTGACTTTTCATTCCGCGGCCGTTTGCACATTGGTAGCGTCTAGCTAACCGTGTGCAGTAGATAATTATGCTGTGTCGATTATGTCGCATGTATTAGTAGTGTAGATAGGGCAGCATACGTGTGGTATACACAGACGCACGCACGCACACACACACCGTCACAAACAAAACATACATGCACGCACGCTTGCACGTACACAAACACATCCACACACACACACACACACACACACACACACACACACACACACACACACACACACACACACACACACACTAACACTCACACACTCACACACACCTTCACAAACAAAACACACATGCAAGTACACGCATGCATGCAGACACACAAACTCATCCACACCCAAACCTACACACAACACACACACACACACACACACACACACACACACACACACACACACACACACACACACACACACACACACACACACACACACACACACACACAATTGATGTCCATAAAACACGATGTATGATCACATTTTGACATGTTTTGATCATATCGTAGTTGACAGACCCGGATGTCTATTAATTACTCATGTCTAGATGATGGATTTCACAGTAATCGGTTATCTTCGTATGCGCAGATACGGTAAGCGTGCCTTCCATCAGATACAAACGAGGCTTATTCAGCAGAGAGGCTCGACGTCTCCGACGCTCGCGTCCCCGAAATCCCGGCCCTCGGACTCCGCCATACGACCCTCGTCCGCGCCCCCCACGATGGCCTTGAATTAGGGATGTTCATATACACGCAATCACCATTTCACAGTTCATAGGTCATTTCTCCTAAAAAAAATCAACCTGTTTCGCTGAGAGTGGTGGAAATGATAACAAATAACAATTGATGTCTGGGAATAACATACTTTAATATTTATATACACGTATCGGATGCTTATTGAAACAAATATATTTTTACAGGGATCCAACTTCGGCATATTTTGTATTATAGGCGATTTGACCTGTTGCGCCGATTGCATGACACGACCTATGTGCCCATAAAAGGCAAACTGTGAATCAGTTAATTAACTAGGCTTCTGCGTTCTCACATATGACGTCATTTATGTTCAATCGTATCTACTAAAATAAGAGGACTGTCTCGTTGCGCGAGTGTGCATATGTGTGCGTGCGTGTGTGCGTGTGTGCGTGCGTTTGTATCTAGATATAATAATGTATACATAAAACAAATTAAATGCATTCTGTAACATATTTATTGCTGTCATGTTGAATTACGTATCCACCAAGTAGAGGTGTGTTTTAAGCCGACCTTGAATGCTTCTCTTTTTTAGTATGTCCTTAATACTAGAATGTCTGCCAAGTTGCGTTTAATAAGATGGAAATGTTGTTCGCAAATTGAATGTTGCGCTCACGAATCGTCTAGATTGTGTACAATAAATTAAACCATTTATGTAAATGAGTCAGAGCCGTCATATTGGATTAAGATGTTGTTTTAACATCTAAGCACACAGAACAATACACCCGGTTTGTAACCGCTAGTGATGTAAATAGTGTTGTCATGTCGTATGTATAATAAAATGTAATTATTTCAATAAAAACTGTCAAGAATATCTAGATAGTGTATTGGTTGTATTTGTTATCGGTTTGGTGTAATAGAACAGCATAGGTTCAGTCTATGTTCAATCTACATAGCAGTACATACTGTATTTAGTTCGTATGGTTCGGGTGATGTCTTGGAGCAATTAGACGTTGGCTTATTGTAAAGGGATAGGGAATTAGGCACGGCGTCAGGAGCTTGAGGCCAACAATGGGAAGAGCTTTAAAACAATACAGTACATTATCCCTGCTTCTGCACGACAGGGAGAAAGGAGCAAGAGTTGTAGAGTAGTAGTATCGACGCATCACACGGAAACAATGCCGTTAAGTTTATCCTCGTGTTAGATTACATCATAGATATAAATAGAAGACGCTAGTCTATAGGGGACTGATTAGTGATGATCTCTATGGATTACACCCACTCATTGGGCAACAAAACAGTCGTTTAACGTGGCGTTGTTTTGAGAATTGATCACTATTGAAATCGCTCAAAACCCTCTAGAAAGTAGAATATATAAAACACGAACGCAAGTGCCCCTAAATAACTTTATTTGTGTTTATAAAATCCGTCGCTAATTAATTGACCAGAGGCAAGTTATCCAAGGAAGTTAATGAACATAGACGGCGTGAATGGACATCGGCGCCTCGGAAGAGAGGCACTTACAATTATCCATAGTTAACGTATTAGTAAAGGTCAATAATTTCACATGCCTCCAACGCCTATACTAGGCACGTAACATGAATACTCGGGAGAATGTCTTGTGAGAAAATGGACCTCTTGAGGTTGTCCGATGGAATTCTATCGAATTATTTTACTTAAACCTCTTTGTATTAATTAAGGCACATAAATAAATGACATAATAAGTTAATGTATTATACCTGTAGACCTAATACAATGTAATGATTTAATCCACTTTCAAGCGCCGTATATGCCAAGTTTTAGCTTAAGCTTATAATATACTAGACTGTCAGAAAAATATCCATATGTCACGTAGAAGCGCCTAACAGGCACCCAGCTAACAATTTTACGTAGTAACTACGTAATTAAAACGTAATGGTTTGGTCATGACTACGTATTTTTTTTACGTAGTTATTACGTAAAAACGTGAACTACCAAATAGGTTTTTACGACGTAGTGAAGTACGTAGTGAAATTACCACCTTGCTACCTTCTCACAACGTACCTCCTACTACCTCCCCACAACCTTTCTACTACGTAAATTATAATACGTAGTGACAACGTATAGTGACTTGGTTATGATTACGTATTTTTCTTACGTAGTTATTACGTAAAACGTGAACTACCATACACGTTTTTCTGACGTTATGAAGTACGTAGTGAAATTACCATCTTACAACCTTCTCACAACGTACCTCCTACTACCTTCCCATGACGTTTCCGTTACGTTCCGAACACCTTCCCACAACCTTTCTACTACGTAGATGTATTACGCAATGACAACGTATACTGGTTTGGTTGTGATCACGTATTTTATTTACGTAACTACAATGTAAACATATGAACTACTATATACGTTTCTACAATGTAGTAAAGTACGTAGTTAAATTACCATTTTACAACCTTTCAGACACCTTCGCACTACCTTTCTACGTCCTTCCCACAACCTTTCTGATACGTTTCTGTCACGTTTCCACAACCGTTATTGTACGTTAACGACACCTTCGCAGAACCTTTCTGATACGTTTCTGGCACCTTTTCACAACTTGTATTCTACCTTTCTAATACCTTCCCACTACCTTTCTACTACGTTTCTAGCACCTTCTTACAACCACTACTCTACGTTTCTGGCGCCTTCCCACAACCACTATTCTACGTTTCTGGCACCTTCCCACAACCTCTACTTTACATTTCTTGTACCTTCCCACAACCTTTCTGCTATGTTTCGGGTACCTTCCCACAAGCTTTGCACTACGTTTCTGGCATCTTCCCACAACCTTTATTCTACATTTATGACACCTCTTAAATGTTCTTCTGCAAACAAGCAAGCTGCAGAACATATTGGTAACCTTTATTTCTTTGACAACAGTAGCAAACAAATTCTTGCACATAATCGTGGAATTAATACAATAACACAGAAAGGGTTATTTGATCGTCAGCAAAATTATACTTTTAAAGAACATTCAGACAAATGTAGTTGTTAGACCATATTAAAATGATCACCAACACAAATCTTCTAAATTATACCAAATGTGCTATCATTGGAAAGATATTTGAGTACTGTTTTCAACGACGCCATAATGAATATAATGTATGAAGCTATGGTCAAAGACCGCATATTAATACAAGACGCGCTATCTACATCGTTCGAGGAAAGTACGTAAGCAGTTCGTCCGCCATTCTGGAGTTGCGCCAAGCCAGATCATACGCATGCAGAAAATGGAGTTCTTTGCATTATCATTGCTCAACACTTTCAACGATAACCTCAATAGTTTAATTATATAAGAAGTGGTACAGCCTGATGATTATTCTGATGAAACACGACGAAGTTCAGTTGGCTCAATAAATAATTGCAACGTTTGTACGTGATTTGTTTGCAAATTTCATTATTTTGAATTGTGATAGGTAAACAATTTCAAGGATTACTTTAACATATTTCATTTTATATGACGCATCACAGCTTGGTGATTATTCTGATGAATGAGGTGACTGAACAAATACGCTAACATCGCGCGCTGCCGGTCCCGCAGGCGCATGCGCTTGTCTCCCGAATGGGGGACAAAAACTTTCAATGTAGACTGCCATTTTCTCGCACAGTGACGCCTCCTGTCCAAATAGAGGCTCCTTGGTTATAGTTAACGATGTCCTTACGATGTCACACATGTACTACGTTATACATTACTTTATATTTTAGTCTGTATAGTTCAGATAGTTAAAAACCTCCCACCAAGGGAATTTCCGAGACAATGTTTATCAAGACGTTCATGATAACATGAAATCCTGTTGTTGTTTTTCATATGGGAATGGATGCTATCACGTAGTTTTTAATGAGTTATGACAACTGGCGTGATTAGTCAAAAAAGGGGGTGCGAGAGGGTAGATATTACAACAAAATATAAATATCTTGGACATACAATTTGTAATGATCTGTCGGATGAAATGGATATGAAATCCAAAGAAAGAAATCTGTACAGCAGAAGTAATATTCTACTCAGGAGATTTCACTTTTGTTCAGTGAAGATGAAGAACAAACTGTTCACATCCTACTGTAATAATGTGTATTTATATTCCTTATGGGCTAATTATAAAAAAGCCTCTATGTAGCACTTTATTGTTTCCTATAATAATGGAATTAGATTTGTGCACAGCTTATCTATGAGCTGTAGTGCTAGCCTAATGTGTGTTTGTTCTCACACGGACTGTTGCAATACTAGATTTAGAAAATGCAGAAAGTGGATTAGTGCAATATAGACACTATAATAAACTTTTTATTCTTGCTTCTTTTTTACTATGGCCATAATGCATATTACATGTACGTTTTTTTGTCTGAAATAAAATTGATTGATTGATTGATTAGTCCACTTCATCATAACACATCAGCCAAAATGTAGCAAATGAGGGATCGCTGGAAAGGTATTTGAAAATGCTTTCTAAATGTGTATAATTCTTAGGTAATTATTAAAGTCAGAAGTTGCACCTTATCAAAACGATACAAACAATAATGTCAAGCGCATACACGGATCCAATGTGGTGAGCCACGTTCATATTGTTCGTTTTGAAACAAGTCACAACTCAAATTAAGGTATAGTCGTCCACTTCATTGAACAACTCGATGTAAACTCGTTCCTCGTCGCCATCATCTTCGCTGTCGCTTACAACATCAGCAACACCGTACAAGATCATCAACACTCTCAATCCTGATGTCTGCAGGTGTCTATCTACCTTCATACCATACAAAAGCAAACCAGCCTTGAAGTGGTCGATGAATGCAGCATGAGTCAGAAAATGTGATCTTCTCAACCAGAAGGTCGGAATCACGCTGTGCAAGGAGTTTGCTGAACATGTGTAACCTTGCTTCGTTCACCTCCTTAACTTGCTAAAATGAGTGGGCTCCTAAACATGACAGGTATTATATCGAGGGAAGGTGTTTCGCATGAATTGAAACCATTAATACCGCATCAAGAGAGACAACCGTGATCTTGAGTCAATTGTGATGGTGCTTGAGGAGACGATGTACCTCTTCACGTCAGTAACATCCGACGAAAAGCTAGAGTAGACTCGTAACATATGGCGGCAATGTGAAGTCAATCCTCAATCAAGCATGTTTTCTTGCACCATTAATTCACGACGTGTTATCAACATTACCAGACTGCATGGCTGCACAACTCGGATCTGGCGAATGCTACATATATGTCTTACCAAGTTGTCAAGTCTACTGGTTATATAGGTACGGCTCCACCAGTACGTGCATATTCATGTGTTTTCACGAGAATACCTGCGTTATGTCTGTTTCACGAGTTTTGAACCAGTTTGACACGTTGTAGGAACCATCCCGTCGTACTCAGGTTTACGCCCTATATATATATATATATATATATATATATATATATATACTTCGTTCAGGATTATTCCTGAATACGACTACAGATTGATTTACAATTGTATTAAAACCAAACGAAGATTCAAAGAAAGACATACAGCGCAGGCTTTTAATGACTACATTCAAACGGAACGGCAAGTCCCAACGCATCCTTTTTGGTTCTTCCCCGGTCATATCGTTCTCCCTCTATATATTCAAAATCCATATAACAGTCCACCACCGCATATTCACACCTTATGGGTCGACTTAACAAAGAATCTCTTGCACATCGGCGTGAAAGAGTTACTGTCCGATCTGCGTTCTGTCGTTCCCCGCACCTCCGCACGTAAATTAC
Source organism: Paraescarpia echinospica (assembly GCA_020002185.1). Lineage (NCBI taxonomy): Eukaryota > Metazoa > Annelida > Polychaeta > Sabellida > Siboglinidae > Paraescarpia > Paraescarpia echinospica. Next base: position 13,058,996 of record CM034538.1, read on the forward strand.
TAATTTATTAAACACTAGCTGAGTTACGGGCATTGTCCGGGGAAATAAGCAGTCATAGACATCTTCAAATCATTTGCACTGAAATCTAAAAAAGTACTGTTGACATAATTATGAGCACTTAAATTAGCCAGCCTACCCGCATTAATAAATTCTAACTGGTCACTTGCCTACCTGTTAGGACAACCTTTTGCCAGAAATCGCATGCGCTCACCTGTGTAACTGGCGTAACCAGCAACAGGCACCTGGGTTACGCGTCTGGTATATTGTAACCTTAATTACATCAAAACTAATACCATTTTTGCATACACCAGTGACACATTTGTACATGGAATAATTGCCTGTACCATACTATAGAAAACATTAAATCCACGGAATTGTTGCAGTGTGTTGTTTGCTAGACGTACCACGCACTCACGTGGCTGACGCAGCGAAATGCTTACGTAACCAGCGACAGGTAGACCTGCATGTTAAGCGCTGATGATTTCAAACGTCAATAACTTAAACACTATTTAAAATTTCTGCATACATCCAGCGACATATTTGTAGATGGCATAATTATCTTTACGAAGATATAGAAAAACATAAAATTCCGCGGCTGGAACACCACGTACTACCTTTTGAAATATTGAGCCACCCAAGTTATCCACCAACCCCCGAACGAATTTTGAAAATGTCAACATTTACGATCCATCTCAATGGGCTAGGTAGTTCTAGCACACATGCAAAATGTCAGCCTGATACATGCAAAACTGAACGAGATGTGGGTGCGCATACAAACACAGAACAAACTGTTTTATAATAATTATAGAAGTTATAATGATAGACACAGAAACATTAACTGTACCCAGACACAATAGTGTTTAGCGCATTGGCAGTTTACTGATGATTTGTTGATGATTAACACTATCCAGCCAGGAAATACAAGTAACTTGAGATATCACTGATCCGTAACAATAGCTGCGTCCATCCTCTGTCTCCATACCTAGCAACATCGAGCTGTTTACTTATGGTATTTTAATTTCCCCTACACCTAACAAACAACACACATTTCACATTATGCAATAATTACTAACGACCGCTTAATGACCTCTACACTGGGCATCATTTTAACAATCAGAAACGAACAATTCTAACAATTACAAATTAACCAATTCCCTCCATCAAACTAGCAATTACCAATCAAACTAGTTATTATTATACAAGCTATTTGTGACTGGATCTTACAACGTGTCATTCTGGTTCAGAACTGGTACTGCTCCACCGGTATGTGTATGCACATGAATTCACGTGTTCAATCACGGAAATCTGGGAAAACTTGTACATTTATATATATATATATATATATATATATATATGTTATATACATATTAAGGGGAAACAACAGCTTGACCCAGAGGGTGTGCCAACATTGCCCGACAGAAACCCGACACCGGGATGAATGACACACAAAGAGGACAGGGCCGGCCTGCCGTCTGCCAAACTATTTAAACAAGTCGTTTATCATTCGTGATTCAGGACCGGCGTCTCTTGAAGCCCACTTGAGTTAACTTGAACGTCAAATTCAGATCAACAAACAGTGGTGCTGCCGTGCGTATTTGATCGGCACAAATTTCTTTTTTCTATCAGCATTGGTCAGCTCGACATTTTATTGTTTTTCCAATGTTTTGGACCACGCTTACGTTAAATTTCCCGTTCGGAAGTATATTGTTATAACAACATGTTTGCCTAATTTTGATAACTAGTGTGTTATTGGCATGAATCAACAACACCCCATACATATCTACGTTACAAAAATATCGCGTCTTAGTCACAGACGCGGGAATAGGGGGGCAAGGGGGGAAACTGCCCCCTGGAATGTTTCATGGAGAGAAATGTGAGCGTGAATGTTTGTTTTTGTGGTGAGCGTCAATGGCGGGTGGAAATGTAAATTTTATGTGACGATTAATATTAATGTGTATTTTTGTCGACTGTGAAAAGTGTGTGCAATTGGAGGGTGGTCACATTGTTTTCTGCACCCCCAACAGGCGGCGTGGTGACGAGAAAAGCACCCCCCCATCTTTTGATGTCATTATTTCAGCGGAGACAGCGGAGAGAAGCTGGAGAAGATAAATTGACAGCAGCGGCGCCACGTAAAAATAAAAAAAAATCAACAACATACATTTGACGGTCTCGGGCCTCCGGGGCGGCAATAATTTCGGACATGTTTCATGGCACGCGATATTATTGGCTAAGCTAGCCAATTCCGAGTTTCGCAAGGTTGCCGGGGATACTGAGACAATGTAATCAGCAATGCCCCCTGACGCGCGAGGATGCCTTCCCTGTCGTATAAACTTAATAATTGGTAGCGCGATGTATTACAGTGTGCACATGTGTCGATCGTGGTTGATCACATCTCTATAATATATATAAGTATTACGTCAATGCTACTTTCACAAAAAGATCATTTTCTTGCCACATCGTAGTTTAATTACGTGATAATTTAATGATACAAAACGTACGTATTTCCGACTTGTATGATGGTCACGCGCGGACGTGGACATAACGTTATGTTGTTACGTAGTTGCTACATGCAGGCACTACGTTGATAGAATACGTTTATAAAACGTATACAAAACATTTACCTTGAAATCTTCCTATATTATCTCCGGCGGACGTGTACATAACGGAATATCTTTACGTTGCTATTACGTATTGGCACTACGTTGACAGAATACGTTTCTATAATGTAAGTACAACGTAATCCCGGACAGGTTGGTGGATGATCACGGACTGACTTGGACACAACGTTGTTTTTACGTTACAGGCATTACGTTGGTAGAATACATTTATAAAAAGTATATAAAACGTAATTCTTAAAACATTGCTGGATGGTCTCCGGCGGACGTGGATACAACGTAAGATTGTAACGTAGTTTTTACGTAGTGGCATTACGTTGGTAGAATACGTTTATACGACGTAAGAACAACGTAATTTCCGACTCGTGGTAGGATGGTAATGCGCAGACGTGGATATAACGTAATGACCTTACGTTTTTGTTACGTACAGGCATTACGTTGGTATAATACGTTTATGCAACGTATCCATAACGTAATTCCTGAAACGTTGCTGGATGGACTCTAGTGGACGCGGACGTAACGTTATATCGTTACGTTGTAGTTACGTATTAAAATTACGTTGGTAGAATACGTTTATATGACGTAAGTACAACATAATTCCCGACACGTTGCTGGGTAGTCGCTGGCTGACGTGGCCACAACGTAATATCGTTACGTTGTTGCTATGTATTTGTACGACATTGACAGAATACGTGTATACAACGTACGTAAAACGTAATTCCTGACACTTTTACTGGGTGGTGTTCGGCGGACGTGTATGCAACGTCGTATCGTAACGTTGTTGTTGCGTATTGGCACTACGTTGATAAAAATACGTTTCTACAACGTACACAATACGTAATTCCTGAAACGTTGTTGGATGATGTCAGACGGACGTCGACAAAACGTAATACTATAACGTTGTTATTACGTAGTGGCATTACGATGGCAGAATACGTTTATACGATGTAAGAACAACGTAATTTCCGTTTTGTAGTAGGATGGTAACGCGCAGACGTGGATATAACGTAATGACCTTACGTTTTTGTTACGCACAGGCACTACGTTGGTAGAATACGTTTATGCAACGTATCCATAACGTAATTCCTGAAACGTTGCTGGATGGACTCTAGTGGACGTGGACGTAACGTAATATCGTTACGTTGTTGTTACGTATTGAAATTACGTTGGTAGAATACGTTTATATGACGTAAATACAACGTAATTACCGACACGTCGCTGGGCAGTCGCTGGCTGACGTGGCCACAACGTAATATCGTTGCGTTGTTGTTATGTATTGGTACGACGTTGACAGAATACGTGTATACAACGTAAGGAAAATATTCCTAGATAAACGTTTGCATAAATGTCAGGTAAAATTCGGTTATTTTATTATTGTTAATTACCCCAGTCTATTTACTGTTTATTGTCCGTTTTATATTCCTACGTGGTGGCGGCGTATAATGTAATATGTCACAAAATCGAGTGTAAGTATTAATAAATTAATAAATTGGCGGTACCCGATTTGACATAGCAAGTTGTAGGTTCAGGTGCACTAGGATTCGGAGTGAACGAGAGACATAACGTGACATCAGATATGTATGTACGAGAAGCCAACTGGCATTCCCATTTAATACATCAACAATAAACAAAAGCGGTTCAGTGATAGTTGACCAACCGTTACTCTGCTATGACATTATATTTATAACACCATACATCGACGAGTATGCATCCAAATACGAAATTACATGGGAGACAATTTAAATAGCTGATCACTTACATGAAGACGGGTATACACCGTTGTAACGTCTATGAACTATAACCAATGAATGTCTCGTGATTTGCGAAATGTCTACGTTCGCTTCGCCATCGACGAGATGTCAGGACGAAGTCGAAAGTCGCTCGGCGTTCGGCGAACGAATTCACGTAGATGAAAGCAGGCGACTCGGGCGATCAAGTAGACGGTAGATTTGCTTTGTATTTCCCACACGATTCACCAGGCGACAACACGGAAACGATGTCACGACTTCAGCGATGTCGAGAAGGTCTGTCACGGAGTCGGTGTTACGACAGCTAGCAGACGAAACGGTGGTGGCCTTGCATTCGAAGATCACATCAAAACGGAACTGCAGTCGGTTATCGCTCAGTCTTCTTCAACGCGTGAGAAGTGCAGCGTCTCACAACTAATCAGTACTGTTGAAATCGTAGAAGTATTTACTACAGGCGTTGGGCGGACACACGTTTCAGCCCAATTCCTGGAGACGAGAGTGCAACACTTTCTTCTGCTCAAACGTTCGTCTGGCCTCGAATGGCCGTCCTGCCCTTATATAGCTTGTTGGCCGGAAGTTAGTCTGACCAATTACAACACTTAATACAAATTAAAGTCGCTTCAAAAACTGGCTCCCGAAACCATTCACACTTCGAAGCAATCCATTCAACTCGCTGAGTTTAAAATAGATTTTGCGAGCTAAACGTATGGCTATATAAGTGCTCATTCAATCATTAACTTACGTGAATTACTTACATAATTAATATCACTGGATTCCCTGTATCGAGCCGGATACCACAATATTCATCGTACATTCTAACTCTCATGAATTAATCCATAATTTTAATAAAACACGCACTCTATTCATACGCTACGTGTGACCCTAGTGTTTTTCACACCTACATTTCTGTAAACAACTTTTATAAGTTCATAATATAATCTTTTTTATAACCACAACATAAGTAGTTTGACAGGTCACCATATTACCAGTCATGTTAAATAATTTCTACAGGTACCAAATTTGGTATACCTAACCGTAGAATTAGTGGTGTACGCTACAAATGAAATTAATTAAATCTGACTCGTCGGCAATTAAAACGTTACACGCCTTAATCGCCAGAGGGCACCAGCGTATACCTCCGCGACAATACATACCAGAGATGGCAGCACCATCAACCATACTCTATACAAAACCATACTTTGTATACAAAACCACTGTTCTAAAGCCTGATTAAATTCTATACAAACCACCTTGTGACATAATATTTTAATGAATGTTGTTATTTTGGTAAGACATCGCTCATTAGCTGATCTGAAAGCACATCATCAATATCATTGCATTACTTGTGGGAGTTGTATAAAGAAAGCAACAAAAAACACGAAATATTCACTCAAAATTATGTTATTGGTTAAAACGCATACAATCTTGACTTTGCGTGCCGTTAGTCATCCATAGTAATTATTAGTCAAATGGCCGTGAATTGTATGTAGAATGACCTGCCTTTAGAGAACAGAAAAATAAACGACTGTAATTACTAACAGGTACATCGGATGACACAAAGCTCCCCTGTGGTCATTGATCCCAACCTTCCCCTACAATGGCAATACTGATGACAATGTTTATATTTTACTATGATATATTATTGAAGGTGTACTGGCTGCCAAAATAAGATAGATTGGAGATAAGCTCACTCCCCCAATATTTTGGCAAGTGGGTGCGGTTGGAGCTTTCTGGTGAGCCTCAATGCGGGTGCAATTGGAGAATTTGCTGAGCCTCAACGAGGGGTGCAGTTAAAGGGTTTTGGTTAGCCTCGGTTCCACCAACATTCACTACTTTCCATCTTAGTCTTATTATTTAATGTTACTAATAATGTTGTATTTTATGCGCTGGAGAGAATATATATATATTGTATATACGTCGCTATACAAATAAAATAATGAAAATGACAAGTTCACATTTCAGTTGCACGTCATCGCTGACGTCATCTAGACCTGCGGCCAGAGTTGTCACCAGAGGGCCATGACGTCATCACACAGAAGAAAGACGGGGTGCCGTGTAGGTGGCAGCACATACAACATACATTTATGAGTGAAACCTGACCGAAAAGTGACATGACATTGACATTATGATAAACAACGCAGGACCTAATATAGAACCCTGCAGAACCCGACATGTAACATTCACGCATTCTGAAGTTGTATCACTAATACACACATATTGGCTTCTGTTATTAAGATAACTACATATCCACATATTAACTATTCCTCTTATTCCATAATGGTAAAGTGTTTTACAAGAATGTTGAGATCCACCGTATCAAAGGCCTTGTTCAGGTCAATGAAGGCACTAACAGTAAATTTATGATTATCGATAGAAGTAGTAATTTCTTCCACGAGTTCCACTAATGCCAGTGATGTCGAAAACATTTTCCTAAACCTATATTGACTTTCATACAATATTTGTTTGTCATCTATAAATGACATCATCCTGTTGTGGAAGATCTTTTCTAGGATTCTTGAAAACTGATAGTATAAATATAGGTTTGTAGTTAGAAAAATATTAATATCGCCATTTTTGAATAGCGGTATAACTCTAGCAGTTTTCATACTATCTGGGAAAATTCCCTTTTGTAACGAGGTATTAAAAATATGCGCTAAGGGTCTTACTAGATATGGCATTAATTGTTTAACTAGGCACATGTCAATATCATCGTGATCTTTAGATTTCTTACATTTTGTTTTATTCACCAGGTTAATGTAACAGGTTTTAGAAACAGAGTATCTTCAACCACATCAGATAAATAACTTGTAAACATATCATCGCTTTTTGGAATATTATTCGTCAGAGATGGCCCTATATATATATTTTTTTTAAAGTGTTTTAAACTATTAGCAATATTTTTGCTACCTGTGACTGTGCCTCCATTGTTATAAAATTCAGTTGGATATTTTGGTCCCTTAGTTTTATTGTTAATCAAACTGTTTATAATTTTTAATATTTCTATTACGTTTCCCTTGTTTTTTCCAGAAGTTATGTAAATTGTTGTATTTATTACACCTTAGTGTGCCTGTCAGTTTGTTCTTATATTTTTTTGTAATTTTCTTCATTAGCAGTTGAACTTTTCCCCAGGAACTGTTTACACAGTTGAATTGTTTTCTTGCATGCATTTATTAAAGAATTGACCATCCATGCTTTGACTGGCCTTTTGTTAACAGTTTTCTGTTTGATGATAGGACAAGTTGTATTGAATAATTTTATAAATTTTTCAGTAAATGTATTATACATACCACGCATTTACATCTTCACTTTCCAGAATTCCATTCCAATTAGTTTCCTTTTTTATGGACGTATTCCGTTATTTGAAAAATGGGCAAATGATATCACTCACATCAAATGAAATTATTTTCATCTGACCTTTAGGGATCATCTCAGAACGTCGATGTCCGATATCAAATGGATTTATTTTCATCTTACCTCTGCCCCTAATGCCTCCCCGCACATGAACGTGTGTATTCACTGGTGTGACGATACCAATGTATTAACAGTATCGGCCACAAACATAACATATCGGTGTCCGACGCCAGACGAAGCTGTTTCAGACCCCCCTACCCAAATGAAAGTAACTTAGTTTGATATCGGACACCATCGTTCTGAGATGACCCCTTAGCTATAAGTGTAAATAAAACATGAACAATAGGATCTGCAAAGAGAAAACCTTTTAAAGAGTTTTTTATCAGAAATATTAAAAGTACACATGTTACCTGATGCATAGGTAGTATTATTTATACCATTATTTTAGTGATGCTAATAGAGAAAGCTTTTACCCATCTACTTATAATTGAGCTTGCGTATGTATAACATGTACATATAATGTGGCACGATAAAGTACATGGAAACAAATGTAAAAATATATATGTATAGAGATGCCGGTAAATGTGATATTAAGATTTACAAGATTGTATATATAATGTAACTAAAACACATGACATATTTGCAGAAATATTAAGAAAATTAAGTAAAAGAATATATATTATAATACATAAAATTGCATTAAAAGATAAATAATAATACATTAATTAAAATATATTATATAATAAAAAATAAATTAATTTATTAATATAATAATGTCATGTTCATAAAAAGTGACCTACAGCACAGTTCCTCAGTCGAAGTACGTCTGCTTAAATAAGTAAGACGGAGAAAGCTCGTCTGCCACATCCCTTTAAGTTGTAGCGCGGGACTACAATCAGATGTAGATCAGCAGATCGGAGGTTACTGGTGGGCGTATGCGGTGTTATATGATCTTGGATATACCCAAACGAAAGCGTCAACATTGATAACTATGTCTCTGCAAATAACAACGACAACATGTTAACTAGTGACAACTAAGTGTTTTATTAGGCCAATTATACAATTTCTAGTCATCTACATAAATAAAGCATAGCCAAACTACACGTATCACATATACGTGAGATTCATCGCCTACAAACAAAGTAATGAAACTGACTAGCTTGTGTACAATTATTGATTGTCGTGTATTCTTTTGGGTGGCCGACTATAATTGCAAAAGACCCAAAAAATGTATAACATTACGAATTGGTGGATGGCGGTTTGCTCGCAAACCTGCTAAATAAATGGCTACATTGGCGCCACCTATCGAGTGGAACTGATTCGGGTAGAGACGATGATTGGCTCTCAGGCCAACTATGAAATAAACAATTCAACAAGGATACACTTTTATGAGATATGACTATATTATAACAACTATCCAACATTAAACTTACTTTGAAACATGTCACACACAACATAAACCGACATTAAACATTTTTTCGTAGTTTAGTACCTTTTAATCGCATACATCTTCACTAGGTGGCAGCTCTCATGGCTGTCAACAAGTGGGTAGTCAAAACGTGATTCTGCCACCTTTCCTAGTTTCCTAGTTGTTTCCAGCACTCGGCAACGTTCTATTAACTGACTAGTCTGTATATATTGTGGTTACAATGTTATGATCTGATGAGGTCTCATTCAACTAGCCAGCCTTTTTCAGAACATTATCGCCAAGCCGACCTTTCTATGCTGGCACTGATGGTGGTCACTGCCATGGTGCTTGCCGTCCTCAGTGGTTCGTTTACGTCCCAAATTGAGACGGGACCGACATTAACGTTAACCACTACACTATCGCGTTATCGGTTAAGCGAGACTACCATTGGCGGGGTAGTGATAGTTAGGACCAGTTTCCTGCAGTGATTGATCAGAGTTCATGAGCTGTTTAAAACCAGCTTCCTGTGCGTGGTCGTGGTCGTGGTCGCGGGGGGTATGGGCGGCGGGGTGGCCGGGGAAGGTTGGGCGGATGGGGTCGAGGGATCAACCGATCCAGGATAGCTCGCTTGTACCGGCCATACGTTACGTGTAGCGAATCTGGAAAAGAAAGACACGACATATGAATGTTTATTTAAATAAAATATCTAGTAATTAAATGTTTTAACAACATTATGTTGATACTGAATTGATTTTGATTTCACTTTTGCATTTTGATTTGGAAATAGCCACATGTTAAGGCCATCTAGTTTCGAAAAGGTAGGCTTGTTTATACGATGCTCTGTTTTTTACATATTTTATGCGTTGTTGTGATGGTTTGTTCTAATTAGCATTGTACGTATCGACACATTTGAAGACGTCGAGTGTTATATATGCACATTATACTAAATAGTAACCTGTATACACAATACAGGTAATGATGGCGCGATCTGTATTGTGGAGTAAGAAAAATACAATGGACACAACACACGGTTTGACATAATGAACAGGTCAGACAGCCAATATAATTTTGCAGAGAACAATTAATAAAAAACTGCTCAGTGACATGACTGAATAAGGTTTACAAGAATATACCGATAGAAAAGCTAATAATCAAATAGGATGGATATTGAAATGTTGTACGGATTTGCTATATGTGTTCCTTGGTAGAATAGGCGTAGAAGAACCGTAGTATATGAATATATATATATAGACGCATAATGCGAGAAACTATCAAGTAGTGTGGTGAACTTTCGATACAAAACGGTTGTTTGGCGACTCTCTGAAATATTGCGTCTAGTAAGCGACGGACATGTCTTCTCCTATACCCACAATTAACTCACAGAGAAGGAGTAGGGACACTTACAGTCCTCGCAGTCGACCACACCCTCGCTCGGGCCTCTCATCGTCCCCTCCACCTCGACACCGTCGTCACTGACGCACCAGCAATAGCCCAAGCTTCCGTGACATTGGAGTGGTATGAACATGCCGTCGTCTGTGCATTGCGGCACGTAGCTGCCTATCGGCGCGTAGCTGCCCGTCTGACCCGAACTACGTGACTGTGCTACGTGACACGGCTTGGCAGGGGCATCAGCTGAAAGGTTAATATAGATTCTACTAGAGTAGGCTTACATATTATAATTATGTTTGGTAGTTCGTGAGTGTTTCATGTTGATCGTGTTTAGTTGGAAAGTAAGTGCCAGATGGTACTACATATGGTTAAAACTACCGAAAATTTTCTACAAAAACACACATACATACGTACGTACATACACTCACACACATACATACATACCTACATACATACATACATATACAAACACATACATACATACATACATACATACATACATACATACATACATACATACATACATACATACATACACAAAAACATACACAAAAACATACATACATACATACATACACAAACACACACATACACACATACATACATACATACATACATACATACATACATACAGACACAAAAACATACATACAAACATACACAAACACATACATACATACATACATACATACATACATACATACATACATACATACATACATACATACATACATACATACATACATACGTACATACGTATATATATACGTACATACATACGTACATAATACATACATAGCATAGATTATATACATACATACATGCATGCATACATACATGCATGCATACATGCATGCATGCGTGCATACATACATACATACATACATACATACATATATACATATATACATACATACATACATACAAACATACATACATACACACACACCACACACATACACACACATAAACACACTTACACACACATGCATACGTACATACGTACACATCACACACACACACACACACACACACACACACACACACACACACACACACACACACACACACACACACACACACACACACACACACACACACACACACATATATATTCACTCACCCACTCACTCACTCACTCACTCACTCACTCACTCACTCACTCACTCACTCACTCGCTCACTCACTCACTAACTCGTTTGTTTGTCGTGCGTTTGTGCATGCGTATGTGCGGCAATACGCGTGACACTCGACATGAGAATATAGTGTATGTTTCATTTGCAAATAACGAATTGAACTGAAAATTGATTTACTTGGATGTGTATAAGCACAAACGGCCCACTGCACGCGACAAGCAACTTGGACATGGACCTACCTGGAGCTGCACTGCCGATCGACAGCACCGACGCAAACACGAGACACCATCTCGCCGAAGGAAGCATCGTTGCAAACTGCGGAAAAAAACAAGTATGTGTTGCATTGTAGTCCACGAGATCAAGCCATTTTTAACTTCGAACAAATTACGACTTATTTTTTGTTACAAAACACTTACGATGTATTCAGAGCAAAACACTGTAATTCCTAAGAAATCGCTGTTGGGGAAATGATTATGTATAATTTGAACGAATCCGATGAAGCTACGAAGTGTTACTAATTTGGTGTATATTTGCTCTCAGTCTACATATGAAACTGCTATCAAATGAATGTTGTTTAAACACAAGGATGTATTTGGAATGGCATAAAGAATGAGGGTGGTGGTCACATGGGGGCATTTGAAATACTTTGCAATCTTGCTGGATGATTATGTCACTTGCATCGACCCAATTTGGCCGCCATATGTAGAGTATTGTATGCGGGTCTACAGTCACAGCTTATACTTCGATCGTGCAAGCAACGGGTTGTGTATAAATAGAAGTTTCAAGTAATGCAAACCTCTGCACGTCGTCGATACGGCAGAGTTGTGTGGGTTATGGAGACAAATCGGCAAATTAATAATTAAGCAACCAATAATTAGCAACAAGAAATGTACTAATCAAACTAAAGCATTAATTGATAGTACAATAATACATACTGTGTATTGTTTATCCTTTTTAAACATGACCAGGTGAGAACAGTTTTATGACTATATTATCTAGATTCGGTGTCAATTTAGTTCTAACTGTAGACAGTGCGTGGTATCTTTAGTATAAATGATACAGTACATTATACAATTGAATCGACTGAAGTAACTGCTTCTCAGCACAGAGTCAACATCCCACGTACACCACATCGCTGTAAAGATCACCACACAAACACGATATTTAGAGTACGTCAATGACAACAGGCTAACAACAATTATTTAAAACAATAAAATAGTTAAAAAAAACTCACCAAATTCGTGATGTTCTATCGTTCTGTGTTTCTCAATGTTGTCATCACACAGTCCGTGGCGTCTCCCTTTATACCGATACAAACAGGAAGTATCAGTTATGCTCGCGCAGTCTGTTTGGGACGAACCAATGGGATTGTTAGAATTAGGATGTAGACCTACGTTTATGTGTTGTCACGTACGCCGGATGTTGACCGTAAGCACGCATCAACAAGACTTCTTGGTTATCTCCCAGTCACTGGAAACAAACTACAGTAAAAACACTGCGATGACGTATCAGCTTACTATGGTGATATTACGAAACAGTTAATATGAACAGTACTGAGACTCTAGTTTTCTCCCAGCCCCATTCTTATATCATGATTTTATAACGAATATCACCCCACGTGTGTGTGTGTGTGTGTGTGTGTGTGTGTGTGTGAGTGTGTGAGTGTGTGAGTGTGTGAGTGTGTGAGTGTGTGAGTGTGTGTGTGAGTGTGTGAGTGTGTGAGTGTGTGAGTGTGTGAGTGTGTGAGTGTGTGAGTGTGTTTGTGCGCAAGCGTGCTTGCGTGCGTGCGTGCGTGTGGGCGTGTGGGCGTGTGGGCGTGCGGGCGTGCATGAGTACGTGCGTGCGTGTATTTCTTATTCTTCGACCAGGCTCAGGTGTGCAGTAGTTTCTTGTGAAATCATACAATTTCGTTTTAGACAAATACACTATAAAAGGAGATGCTTCCATTGGGGAATTTGTTGCATCGTTTGCCGGGGAACCACCATTGACATATTTGTATAGTGCCAGTGTATTTATTTCAAACATATTATAACGGACAAAACAAGTCTAACCAAAAATTCACCAATAAAAATAAAGGCATGCGTACAATACAGTAAGGAGTGAATAGGAAGTTGTATTCTTATATTTATTTACGGCAAAATCTTCGAAAATCGTTTTCACTGTATTTCACTGTATACGGATGGCCATGCTTAACTAAATAGAATTACTATAGTAAAATGCGTAACCAGACAGACCCACAACGAAGATACACATGTATATAAAAAAAATTCGCATGCGATGATACGTAAATGTTCAACCGCTTTTAAATGATTTGCACTAATGATATACCTCAATAATAATTTACGGTATATTATACTGTATGTTTTAGAGCGTGCTGGCGTAATGACGCCTAATTTATGTCTTGACATTATACTAATTAGAAAGGTATTTAATAAGTGCCACAATTTAATACCGAACTCACATAAAGACATTGCCCTCATAACTGTACGGTCATTGTTTCTCATAAACTGATGTGTTCTACGTGTACAGTATGATGGTGTGCTCTTTACAAATAACTATTGAAGGTTTTGGCCAAACATTATGATACGTCGAACATTTTACTTGGTTAACATTGTTCTTCAAATTTAACGATTTATCAGTTAAGACACCAAGAAGTTTAGTGGCTTTAATTCTCTGTATAGCGGTATTGTCGATTATTATTGTAAGGTGTTTTTATGTTTGTACCCCCGAATAATATATAATTAGTTTTAGAAATGTTCAGTGATAATTTGTTTACACAGAACCATTTGAACATCTTATTAAGCTGCGTCCATAGTTCATTTAATAGATCTCGTAAGTTACTAAGAGAGTGCAATAGATTTGTGCTGTCGGCGAATAAATACGTTTAAATAACTTTGACACATTACACATGTCATTAACATATAGCGTAAACAATTAAGATAAAAAAGATAAGATTACATATATTGCGCCTAAATCCTTGGAGACCAAGCTCAGAGGCGCATCAAGACAAAAGGATTGGTCAATCTCAAAATCCATAAGCAGTATTCCATTAATCAACAGATGGGTAAAGGCGCTAAGGAGGTATGGTGGATAAGCAAGGACATACGACAGAACCTTGAGGGATACCACACGATATTCGTATAAGGAATAAGAGTTTAAGAGTTCCGCTTGAACTGAAATTGTAATGTTTGACAAAAATGAATACTAAACGAATTATATTTGTATTTATATGTGTATCATCAACACCATCATCATAACGTTAAGCCTCAATACATACTATTGACAAGCTTAACCCAATTCATCACATTTTTACCGGTGGCTGTAGCTTATAAACAAAATAAAAACACCTTTACTATGACTTATAACTAAAGAACACTCTATTTTTACCAAGTTAAATAGATGCCCATGCCATAGTTAAGAGCAAATAATTATGCGTAGCTCGGTCCACAAAAACCCTGATCCTACGAGGAAGACTTCCTAAATGTCTGTCTGTCGTTCGTCGAATTGATGCCTTGTTGCGCGAACACAATCTGGTTAACTTTGGACTGATCGACCGCGACCTCCGTCTCATATAACGACAACACTGAAATTTGTCTGACTTTCCCAGTAAGAGCGGGATAAACATCCGGGGTGATCATGAAAACATAAATAGTTATTTGTATTGCCTTCACAAATACTTCCCGGTTGTTTGCCTCATAAAGCCCACAGTCGTTCACACTCGACAGTAGAGGAGACCAAATTCGGACGTCTACAGTGCAACATTGGTGAGTTATATTCGATTGTGTTCGATAAGAAATCTAACATTCATGCACTCAGAAGATATATTGTTGCGTACAAAACTGTCTTATGGGGTCAGCACACTGATAGTTTTCCCATTGGCGACCATGTTAACGTTTTGTCTGATTGTAAGAAAACGTGACATAGAAAATGTATTCAACTTCTCACCTGCCGTTGTCATCGTCTCTTTGACATGCTGATCGAGTTTAGTCAAAATCTAATATTTCTAGCTCTTACAAAATGCCTGTATGTATGACACCCGTCAATATTTACAAATGGATGCAGGCAGTAATCCGGCTAAAGTGTCAACAAGCCAAATTGCTGTCAAATACCCTTCCGCTTAGTAAAATCAGCTAAAAGACACCATTTTACTGTCAACAGCTTCTACAATCACATCTAGAAATCTGACTACTCAAATGCACTTATGTCAGAGCAAGTGAATAGTGTAAAAAATAATTTCTCAAAAATATACTGCACTTTTTTTCGTCTGTAACCAAGCAGGAAGTATAACAGTGTCCCAACCCCTTATATGACTGTGTGTGTGTGTGTGTGTGTGTGTGTGTGTGTGTGTGTGTGTGTGTGTGTGTGTGTGTGTGTGTGTGTGTGTGTGTGTGTGTGTGTGTGTTTGTATATGTGCGTGCGTGCGTGCGTGCGTGCGTGCGTGCGTGCGTGCGTGCGTGCGTGTGTGCATGCGTGTCTGTGTCTGTGCGTGTGTGCGTGAGTGTGTGTGTCTGTGCATGTGAAGAAATTATGGTTAATGCATGTAATGTATTGTACTTTTATACTAAGAACACTCGAAGAAATGGGTTATAACACAATAATGATGTATTAATAGTGCATGCAAATCTATCGTGTTTTTTATATTACAAGCGCTTGGGTTGTAGCGCAAGTTAAGATACGAAAGCTGTTCGGCTCGCAATTCTTTTGATACTGTTACAAACATAATTATGCATCTTTTAATACACTATATGCTTACCATTAAGATAAAAACACGTTGTATCTGTTGACTCGTAGGAGGAGGATTTTATTCTGACTTATTCTGATCTAATCGTACGTGACGACTTTAATTTATTCAAAGATGAGATTGAGTTTCTCTGTGTAATTGTTTGTAGTTCACGACAATGCTTTCAACAATTAGCTGGTGTATATTCATCGTTTCGGCTGTATCGATCTGTAGTCTTACTAGAGGTACGTACATACTCTGCCGATTGGTTGTATACTAGAGACCGATTTGTATAAACCTGAAGAAACAAAGATCGGTGATAATAACCACCTCCAATTTAGAACAATATATATATATATATGTTGATGATACATAGTTTTCAACAAATTTCCATTTGTGGAAGTGAACTTGTTTGTGTAGCCAATTGTTAACAAACAAGATGGACAATACATTATTATATCAAGTGGTATCTTTACAAATTGCTTAAAGCTGTAATTGTACGAGGCGGTGGCATCGTAGCATACGTAATAGGATCAGGCTGTTATTCATTCCACACTCTTGATAATTGATTGAGCCAAGTCAATAGAGAGTGTCTGCAAGCATACCGATTTCAATTCCCTTCCCTATCCCTAACGCGCTGTGCGTACTACGTCATCGCTTTTTGTGTGTATGCGATCGGTTACGGGTCGATCGGATAGGTAAATTCGTAACCGGCAGGGGTGATCGGTAAGCGCAATCCCTATCCATTTTACGTTCAAATTATGGATGAATCAAAGAAAACAATATGACAGCATTGTACATACAACTGTTTTTGACTGATTAGCCGCCTCGTTTTAATTGCTGTTGTGTTTAATGCCTAAAAAATGATTTGTAAGATCTGTCTCAGCATGTAATACGTAAGTTGTAACGGTGGGGGCACAAATCGTGCGTGCAATCGTTTTTGTTGTTTTCACACAAACATTATCAACTTCTTCCATAAGATATATATGTGCTAAATCCCTAACACATATTTCATTAAATTTGTGCAAATAAACTGTTACAAAAATTTTCTTGGGTGAAGTACTTACGAATATACTTATATAGCCAGACAAATCCAAATCTCGTAAAATGCGCCGAGATCGGTATGCTTGGAGACATACTCTAATATCTTCGGGTGCCGGTGCTGTGTAATACTTCATTATTATTATTATTACTATTAGTTGTGGTAGTATTGGAAGTAGTAGTAGTAGCAGCAGCAGCAGCAGCAGCAGCAGCAGCAGCAGCAGCAGCAGCAATGATAGTTTGGCCACAGCGTTTTACACACGTATGTCAGAAACTGTCTAAATTTGATATTTAGGTGGAGTTTCTGTAATCGTTCTTTTTATCAATGTTTCACTGATTCTGAGAGATTAACTGCTCCACAGTTGACCTCTACTTGGCGGATACTGGTGCTATCTAATACTTCATTATGATTACTATTTTATTATTGTTAGTAGTAGTAGTATTTATAGTAATGGAAGTAGTAGTAATAATAATAATACTACTAGTAGTAGTAGTAGTAGTAGTAGTAGTAGTAGTACATGTAGTAGTAATAATATTGGACACAGCGTTTTACACACGTATATCAGAAACTGTCTAAACTTTACATTTAGATGGAGTTTCTGTTATCGTTATTTACCAAAGTTTCATTGATTACGAGAAACAAAGCTGCTCCACAGTTGACGTATACTCGCATGTCATCATTTGTAGGCGCTCCGGTAGACTGCAACGAGATATGTGTGTTCGGGTTTGAAAAGGATGAGAACGGAGATGAATTCTGCCAATGCCACGACCCTTGCGATGTAAGGAGATGTGTAAAGACGTCAATATATTCGTGTGTCAGATGGATACGATCGTAACATGAATAATTATTTATATTTATGTTATAATAATTATGATATTGATGTCCAATGTAACAAGATGTAATACTCGTTGCTAATCCGAACCTTTTAAAGACAAAGCTGTTTAGACAGCAAGTTAATAAGGACGTCAATGGCTGAACGAGCGTCCAACATTTTGAATATATGTGTAAGTAGCCCTGCTGTGATTTTTATTCAAGTGTGACTTTAAATCAACATATTCACAATACTTAAAGTTGTACAATTAGTATACAAATCGTTAAACCATATTCTTTTAAGCGTTTCTCTCTTTACACAAGAGATTCACACTCCGATGAAAAGGGGACACATGTTTACCTCACCATTCGGAATCGTCTTTCGTGGCTCTTTCAAGAAAAGACACTTCTGATTGGTCGGACGGCAATGCCGTGCCAGATAATTGGACAAATATTCGATCGTGTAAACGGACCTTACGGTCTCTCAGTTCAGTTAATTTATTTCCTTTTGGGTTGCTCTCCTTTCTGATCTGTTTTTCTTCTCCTTACAGCATGACCTCCAAGTTTGTAAACCGTAGTTTACATTATGCCTAACTATGACGATAGTGTCACGTGTTGACCATAGTTGCCATATTCCGGCTATTGTTGTTTCAGGACGTGCCATGTGGGGAGAATCAAGTTTGCTCCCCACAGTACGAACTCTGTGTTCATGGCTACCCGTGTCAATCTCCACCTGTCGGAGTCTGTGTTCCCGGTAGGTGACGTTAGTCTGAAGCATGAACACATTAACCATTTATAATGCCGACGTCTCATTGGTTCCAACGATCACGCACTCGATCACAGTGTCAGCCCACCACAACTTGATCTAGGTTATAGACTTAAACTCAAAACATATTGCTGACGAATAGATATACAAAATAAGCACATCTTTATTTCATCTAATAAGCTTTTGATGTTTGTTAAGAAACATCTCTATTTAATTCTACAATAATAATTGTGAATATTATTTTGCATTGCCAAATTGCCTACCTACACAACAATAACGTTCGTTTTTATTTTAAATTGTACCTTTGCAAATTGCATGGAGCAATTGAATGAGAAAATGGTGTAGTAGCACAAGTAATCGGCTAATGTCACAGGTCGCGTCCGATTGCGTGTGCTACTACGTTACCGTCGAGAATAATGACATCGGAATACACTCCGCAAAGATACCATTTGACATCTATTGTTCACACGTCTGTCGTAAAAATGTCGTGTCCAAGCATATCTAACGTTTGCACCATTTTGCCACACATCCGATTTGAAATTAAGAGCATTTTGTGGCAATAATAATTGTGAATGACACCTGTGTTGGGAATGTACTTGTGACTTTTCATTCCGCGGCCGTTTGCACATTGGTAGCGTCTAGCTAACCGTGTGCAGTAGATAATTATGCTGTGTCGATTATGTCGCATGTATTAGTAGTGTAGATAGGGCAGCATACGTGTGGTATACACAGACGCACGCACGCACACACACACCGTCACAAACAAAACATACATGCACGCACGCTTGCACGTACACAAACACATCCACACACACACACACACACACACACACACACACACACACACACACACACACACACAAACAAACACACACTAACATTCACACACTCACACACACCTTCACAAACAAAACACACATGCAAGTACACGCATGCATGCAGACACACAAACTCATCCACACCCAAACCTACACACAACACACACACACACACACACACACACACACACACACACACACACACACACACACACACACACACACACACACACACACACACACACACACACACACACACACACACACACACACACACACACACACACACACACACACACACACACACACACACACACACACACACACACGCACACACACACACACACACACACACACACACTCACACACAGACACACACACACACAATTGATGTCCATAAAACACGATGTATGATCACATTTTGACATGTTTTGATCATATCGTAGTTGACAGACCCGGATGTCTATTAATTACTCATGTCTAGATGATGGATTTCACAGTAATCGGTTATCTTCGTGTGCGCAGATACGGTAAGCGTGCCTTCCATCAGATACAAACGAGGCTTATTCAGCAGAGAGGCTCGACGTCTCCGACGCTCGCGTCCCCGAAATCCCGGCCCTCGGACTCCGCCATACGACCCTCGCCCGCGCCCCCCACGATGGCCTTGAATTAGGGATGTTCATATACACGCAATCACCGTTTCACAGTTCATAGGTCATTTCTCCTAAAAAAATCAACCTGTTTCGCTGAGAGTGGTGGAAATGATAACAAATAACAATTGATGTCTGGGAATAACATACTTTAATATTTATATACACGTATCGGATGCTTATTGAAACAAATATATTTTTACAGGGATCCAACTTCGGCATATTTTGTATTATAGGCGATTTGACCTGTTGCGCCGATTGCATGACACGACCTATGTGCCCATAAAAGGCAAACTGTGAATCAGTTAATTAACTAGGCTTCTGCGTTCTCACATATGACGTCATTTATGTTCAATCGTATCTACTAAAATAAGAGGACTGTCTCGTTGCGCGAGTGTGCATATGTGTGCGTGCGTGTGTGCGTGTGTGCGTGCGTTTGTATCTAGATATAATAATGTATACATAAAACAAATTAAATGCATTCTGTAACAGATTTATTGCTGTCATGTTGAATTACGTATCCACCAAGTAGAGGTGTGTTTTAAGCCGACCTTGAATGCTTCTCTTTTTTAGTATGTCCTTAATACTAGAATGTCTGCCAAGTTGCGTTTAATAAGATGGAAATGTTGTTCGCAAATTGAATGTTGCGCTCACGAATCGTCTAGATTGTGTACAATAAATTAAACCATTTATGTAAATGAGTCAGAGCCGTCATATTGGATTAAGATGTTGTTTTAACATCTAAGCACACAGAACAATACACCCGGTTTGTAACCGCTAGTGATGTAAATAGTGTTGTCATGTCGTATGTATAATAAAATGTAATTATTTCAATAAAAACTGTCAAGAATATCTAGATAGTGTATTGGTTGTATTTGTTATCGGTTTGGTGTAATAGAACAGCATAGGTTCAGTCTATGTTCAGTCTACATAGCAGTACATACTGTATTTAGTTCGTATGGTTCGGGTGATGTCTTGGAGCAATTAGACGTTGGCTTATTGTAAAGGGATAGGGAATTAGGCACGGCGTCAGGAGCTTGAGGCCAACAATGGGAAGAGCTTTAAAACAATACAGTACATTATCCCTGCTTCTGCACGACAGGGAGAAAGGAGCAAGAGTTGTAGAGTAGTAGTATCGACGCATCACACGGAAACAATGCCGTTAAGTTTATCCTCGTGTTAGATTACATCATAGATATAAATAGAAGACGCTAGTCTATAGGGGACTGATTAGTGATGATCTCTATGGATTACACCCACTCGTTGGGCAACAAAACAGTCGTTTAACGTGGCGTTGTTTTGAGAATTGATCACTATTGAAATCGCTCAAAACCCTCTAGAAAGTAGAACATATAAAACACGAACGCAAGTGCCCCTAAATAACTTTATTTGTGTTTATAAAATCCGTCGCTAATTAATTGATCAGAGGCAAGTTATCCAAGGAAGTTAATGAACATAGACGGCGTGAATGGACATCGGTGCCTCGGAAGAGAGGCACTTACAATTATCCATAGTTAACGTATTAGTAAAGGTCAATAATTTCACATGCCTCCAACGCCTATACTAGGCACGTAACATGAATACTCGGGAGAATGTCTTGTGAGAAAATGGACCTCTTGAGGTTGTCCGATGGAATTCTATCGAATTATTTTACTTAAACCTCTTTGTATTAATTAAGGCACATAAATAAATGACATAATAAGTTAATGTATTATACCTGTAGACCTAATACAATGTAATGATTTAATCCACTTTCAAGCGCCGTATATGCCAAGTTTTAGCTTAAGCTTATAATATACTAGACTGTCAGAAAAATATCCATATGTCACGTAGAAGCGCCTAACAGGCACCCAGCTAAAAATTTTACGTAGTAACTACGTAATTAAAACGTAATGGTTTGGTCATGACTACGTATTTTTTTTACGTAGTTATTACGTAAAAACGTGAACTACCAAATAGGTTTTTACGACGTAGTGAAGTACGTAGTGAAATTACCACCTTGCTACCTTCTCACAACGTACCTCCTACTACCTCCCCACAACCTTTCTACTACGTAAATTATAATACGTAGTGACAACGTATAGTGACTTGGTTATGATTACGTATTTTTCTTACGTAGTTATTACGTAAAACGTGAACTACCATACACGTTTTTCTGACGTTATGAAGTACGTAGTGAAATTACCATCTTACAACCTTCTCACAACGTACCTCCTACTACCTTCCCATGACGTTTCCGTTACGTTCCGAACACCTTCCCACAACCTTTCTACTACGTAGATGTATTACGCAATGACAACGTATACTGGTTTGGTTGTGATCACGTATTTTATTTACGTAACTACAATGTAAACATATGAACTACTATATACGTTTCTACAATGTAGTAAAGTACGTAGTTAAATTACCATTTTACAACCTTTCAGACACCTTCGCACTACCTTTCTACGTCCTTCCCACAACCTTTCTGATACGTTTCTGTCACGTTTCCACAACCGTTATTGTACGTTAACGACACCTTCGCAGAACCTTTCTGATACGTTTCTGGCACCTTTTCACAACTTGTATTCTACCTTTCTAATACCTTCCCACTACCTTTCTACTACGTTTCTAGCACCTTCTTACAACCACTACTCTACGTTTCTGGCGCCTTCCCACAACCACTATTCTACGTTTCTGGCACCTTCCCACAACCTCTACTTTACATTTCTTGTACCTTCCCACAACCTTTCTGCTATGTTTCGGGTACCTTCCCACAAGCTTTGCACTACGTTTCTGGCATCTTCCCACAACCTTTATTCTACATTTATGACACCTCTTAAATGTTCTTCTGCAAACAAGCAAGCTGCAGAACATATTGGTAACCTTTATTTCTTTGACAACAGTAGCAAACAAATTCTTGCACATAATCGTGGAATTAATACAATAACACAGAAAGGGTTATTTGATCGTCAGCAAAATTATACTTTTAAAGAACATTCAGACAAATGTAGTTGTTAGACCATATTAAAATGGTTTTAAGACAAATACTTAACATGTAAGACGTTTCTTCCATTTATTCATTTGATGATCAAACTACCATTTGCTAAAAATCGTATTGTTAACACCATTTTATTGCACATATAGAAAATAGTGGGAAAACAATTTTTAAATGTTTGTGTTTGATCTATTTTAAGACATGCGTTTTACTCCACTTTAATCCATGTCCGATTCAGGGCGAATGGAAATGCCGCTTCTGTTGGATGACTCACGAGCCTGCAAGTACACAACATATTATCATTACGTTAAACTGGATTGAAAAATAGCTGCTTCACATTGTAATTATATGTTTTTCATAAGTACCCAATTTTTCGCAGAACATAATACGCGCTTCCTCCATGGCCAAGTTATCTGGGCACTTTTAAAAACGGCATCTTATGGGCACATACAATCGTCACACAATGTATCTATGACGCAATCAAAATGGTGTACCTTAAATGGTAGGAGCATAGGACAAATTGAAAGTGTCAAACAAAGTAATGATTTTTGTCGTACGTAGTCTTAATACGATGGGCATTTTGCGGCTGACAAAAAAACATACATCCTTACCTTGTACAGGTAACCCCCTTCTTGCTTGGGGCATGTTTCAATGATTCGGCCATTTGTCGCTCGATTGTCATCATCTTTTGCATGTTGGTGTACTTGTCGGCATGCTTCTGTTAACAAATATAATAGACCATTATTAAAAGCATACAAGAAAAATAATTGTGTACCATAAATATTGTACTAATTATATACTTAGTTTTTAATTATGGTGTAAAACATATTCATCTGTCTAAGGCTAAGACCTCGGTGCATCAACATCTTCCTCACAATCTCATTATAACGATGAGACATACAGACAGAGAAAGACTGTTTTATAATTATAGACAGAATGCTGCATTAATATAGCGGTGACGATAATTCAGAATGCTGCGCATGGACGTATAGTATTGATAATAATCGTGTTCATTGCAACATCACCATTGCCATTGAACTTATAGCTTGGCAATGGCATCAACATGAATCCGCAAATGTATATATTGACTGAGTACACTAGACTAGGCCTGTACTGTCTGTAGGGCCTATATATAGTATATTGGTCAGTACGAAAAACCATAATACATCCACATGATAACTTAATTTTTTACAAGGAAGACCAGAAACATAATACATAGCTTTTGTGCGTTATGGTGACCCTATAAATTTAGATAAGATTGACGATTCAATGTTTATCTGAAGCCACAATTAATTACCGCTCAAAGACGAAATCAACTTGACCAAAACTATTGTTATTATAATATAAAATGTAAATGCATGTCATAAAGTACATTTGTTATCTGACAATGTTGTAGGCCTTATATATTAGTACAAAATCATTACCTCAAACCAGGGCCACCAGGCAAGGTTCTCTTCCCTCAGCTTCTCTGCAGGCAGTCTGGAAGGGATGTTGAAACCGGCGCCGCCAACTTTGCCGCCAATTTTGAATGATTTTATGAAGATTATGTTTCACCAAGCATCTACCAGTGACAAGCACATTATTAATTACCCTCAGTTGGCGTGATGTTGGTTTTGTTGCCCTTCCAGCCAACTTCCTGCAAATGTACACGATTACATGATTAATCGCACACAGGCCCTAGCTAGGTGACCGCGACAGCCATCTGATAAAGCTCCCACGACCCAAGGCAGTAACGGAATTCTTTCCCTTCGGGTTTTCAAAGTCAAAGCCGCGTTATCAACTTATCACGACGTTAGCCAGTATATAGCCATAGGCTGCCTATCTGCCCATGCAAGTATTGTACTGAAGTGCTATATTATATAATATAGGCGTTGACGAATACCATTGTGTGATAATAATAATAAAAGATGCGATGGGGAAACTAGTAGTCCATTTCACCAACACAAATCTTCTAAATTATACCAAATGTGCTATCATTGGAAAGATATTTGAGTACTGTTTTCAACGACGCCATAATGAATATAATGTATGAAGCTATGGTCAAAGACCGCATATCAATACAAGACGCGCTATCTACATCGTTCGAGGAAAGTACGTAAGCAGTTCGTCCGCCATTCTGGAGTTGCGCCAAGCCAGATCATACGCATGCAGAAAATGGAGTTCTTTGCATTATCATTGCTCAACACTTTCAACGATAACCTCAATAGTTTAATTATATAAGAAGTGGTACAGCCTGATGATTATTCTGATGAAACACGACGAAGTTCAGTTGGCTCAATAAATAATTGCAACGTTTGTACGTGATTTGTTTGCAAATTTCATTATTTTGAATTGTGATAGGTAAACAATTTCAAGGATTACTTTACCATATTTCATTTTATATGACGCATCACAGCTTGGTGATTATTCTGATAAATGAGGTGACTGAACAAATACGCTAACATCGCGCGCTGCCGGTCCCGCAGGCGCATGCGCTTGTCTCCCGAATGGGGGACAAAAACTTTCAATGTAGACTGCCATTTTCTCGCACAGTGACGCCTCCTGTCCAAATAGAGGCTCCTTGGTTATAGTTAACGATGTCCTTACGATGTCACACATGTACTACGTTATACATTACTTTATATTTTAGTCTGTATAGTTCAGATAGTTAAAAACCTCCCACCAAGGGAATTTCCGAGACAATGTTTATCAAGACGTTCATGATAACATGAAATCCTGTTGTTGTTTTTCATATGGGAATGGATGCCATCACGTAGTTTTTAATGAGTTATGACAACTGGCGTGATTAGTCAAAAAGGGGGTGCGAGAGGGTAGATATTACAACAAAATATAAATATCTTGGACATACAATTTGTAATGATCTGTCGGATGAAATGGATATGAAATCCAAAGAAAGAAATCTGTACAGCAGAAGTAATATTCTACTCAGGAGATTTCACTTTTGTTCAGTGAAGATGAAGAACAAACTGTTCACATCCTACTGTAATAATGTGTATTTACATTCCTTATGGGCTAATTATAAAAAAGCCTCTATGTAGCACTTTATTGTTTCCTATAATAATGGAATTAGATTTGTGCACAGCTTATCTATGAGCTGTAGTGCTAGCCTAATGTGTGTTAGTTCTCACACGGACTGTTGCAATACTAGATTTAGAAAATGCAGAAAGTGGATTAGTGCAATATAGACACTATAATAAACTTGTTATTCTTGCTTCTTTTTTACTATGGCCATAATGCATATTGCATGTACGTTTTTTTGTCTGAAATAAAATTGATTGATTGATTGATTAGTCCACTTCATCATAACACATCAGCCAAAATGTAGCAAATGAGGGATCGCTGGAAAGGTATTTGAAAATGCTTTCTAAATGTGTATAATTCTTAGGTAATTATTAAAGTCAGAAGTTGCACCTTATCAAAACGATACAAACAATAATGTCAAGCGCATACACGGATCCAATGTGGTGAGCCACGTTCATATTGTTCGTTTTGAAACAAATCACAACTCAAATTAAGGTATAGTCGTCCACTTCATTGAACAACTCGATGTAAACTCGTTCCTCGTCGCCATCATCTTCGCTGTCGCTTACAACATCAGCAACACCGTACAAGATCATCAACACTCTCAATCCTGATGTCTGCAGGTGTCTATTTACCTTCATACCATACAAAAGCAAACCAGCCTTGAAGTGGTCGATGAATGCAGCATGAGTCAGAAAATGTGATCTTCTCAACCAGAAGGTCGGAATCACGCTGTGCAAGGAGTTTGCTGAACATGTGGAACCTTGCTTCGTTCACCTCCTTAACTTGCTAAAATGAGTGGGCTCCTAAACATGACAGGTATTATATCGAGGGAAGGTGTTTCGCATGAATTGAAACCATTAATACCGCATCAAGAGAGACAACCGTGATCTTGAGTCAATTGTGATGGTGCTTGAGGAGACGATGTACCTCTTCACGTCAGTAACATCCGACGAAAAGCTAGAGTAGACTCGAAACATATGGCGGTAATGTTAAGTCAATCCTCAATCAAGCATGTTTTCTTGCACCATTAATCCACGACGTGTTATCAACATTACCAGACTGCATGGCTGCACAACTCGGATCTGGCGAATGCTACATATATGTCTTACCAAGTTGTCAAGTCTACTGGTTATATAGGTACGGCTCCACCAGTACGTGCATATTCATGTGTTTTCACGAGAATACCTGCGTTATGTCTGTTTCACGAGTTTTGAACCAGTTTGACACGTTGTAGGAACCATCCCGTCGTACTCAGGTTTACGCCCTATATATATATATATATATATACTTCGTTCAGAATTATTCCTGAATACGACTACAGATTGATTTACAATTGTATTAAAACCAAACGAAGATTCAAAGAAAGACATACAGCGCAGGCTTTTAATGACTACATTCAAACGGAACGGCAAGTCCCAACGCATCCTTTTTGGTTCTTCCCCGGTCATATCGTTCTCCCTCTATATATTCAAAATCCATATAACAGTCCACCACCGCATATTCACACCTTATGGGTCGACTTAACAAAGAATCTCTTGCACATCGGCGTGAAAGAGTTACTGTCCGATCTGCGTTCTGTCGTTCCCCGCACCTCAGCACGTAAATTACTAATTTATTAAACACTAGCTGAGTTACGGGCATTGTCCGGGGAAATAAGCAGTCATAGACATCTTCAAATCATTTGCACTGAAATCTAAAAAAGTACTGTTGACATAATTATGAGCACTTAAATTAGCCAGCCTACCCGCATTAATAAATTCTAACTGGTCACTTGCCTACCTGTTAGGACAACCTTTTGCCAAAAATCGCATGCGCTCACCTGTGTAACTGGCGTAACCAGCAACAGGCACCTGGGTTACGCGTCTGGTATATTGTAACCTTAATTACATCAAAACTAATACCATTTTTGCATACACCAGTGACACATTTGTACATGGAATAATTGCCTGTACCATACTATAGAAAAACATTAAATCCACTGAATTGTTGCAGTGTGTTGTTTGCTAGACGTACCACGCACTCACGTGGCTGACGCAGCGAAATGCTTACGTAACCAGCGACAGGTAGACCTGCATGTTAAGCGCTGATGATTTCAAACGTCAATAACTTAAACACTATTTAAAATTTCTGCATACATCCAGCGACATATTTGTAGATGGCATAATTATCTTTACGAAGATATAGAAAAACAAAAAATTCCGCGGCTGGAACACCACGTACTACCTTTTGAAATATTGAGCCACCCACCAACCCCCGAACGAATTTTGAAAATGTCAACATTTACGATCCATCTCAATGGGCTAGGTAGTTCTAGCACACATGCAACATGTCAGCCTGATACATGCAAAACTGAACGAGATGTGGGTGCGCATACAAACACAGAACAAACTGTTTTATAATAATTATAGAAGTTATAATGATAGACACAGAAACATTAACTGTACCCAGACACAATAGTGTTTAGCGCATTGGCAGTTTACTGATGATTTGTTGATGATTAACACTATCCAGCCAGGAAATACAAGTAACTTGAGATATCACTGATCCGTAACAATAGCTGCGTCCATCCTCTGTCTCCATACCTAGCAACATCGAGCTGTTTACTTATGGTATTTTAATTTCCCCTACACCTAACAAACAACACACATTTCACATTATGCAATAATTACTAACGACCGCTTAATGACCTCTACACTGGGCATCATTTTAACAATCAGAAACGAACAATTCTAACAATTACAAATTAACCAATTCCCTCCATCAAACTAGCAATTACCAATCAAACTAGTTATTGTTATACAAGCTATTTGTGACTGGATCTTACAACGTGTCATTCTGGTTCAGAACTGGTACTGCTCCACCGGTATGTGTATGCACATGAATTCACGTGTTCAATCACGGAAATCTGGGAAAACTTGTACATTTATATATATATATATATATATATATATATATATATGTTATATACATATTAAGGGGAAACAACAGCTTGACCCAGAGGGTGTGCCAACATTGTCCGACAGAAACCCGACACCGGGATGAATGACACACAAAGAGGACAGGGCCGGCCTGCCGTCTGCCAAACTATTTAAACAAGTCGTTTATCATTCGTGATTCAGGACCGGCGTCTCTTGAAGCCCACTTGAGTTAACTTGAACGTCAAACTCAGATCAACAAACAGTGGTGCTGCCGTGCGTATTTGATCGGCACAAATTTCTTTTTTCTATCAGCATTGGTCAGCTCGACATTTTATTGTTTTTCCAATGTTTTGGACCACGCTTACGTTAAATTTCCCGTTCGGAAGTATATTGTTATAACAACATGTTTGCCTAATTTTGATAACTAGTGTGTTATTGGCATGAATCAACAACACCCCATACATATCTACGTTACAAAAATATCGCGTCTTAGTCACAGACGCGGGAATAGGGGGGCAAGGGGGGAAACTGCCCCCTGGAATGTTTCATGGAGAGAAATGTGAGCGTGAATGTTTGTTTTTGTGGTGAGCGTCAATGGCGGGTGGAAATGTAAATTTTATGTGACGATTAATATTAATGTGTATTTTTGTCGACTGTGAAAAGTGTGTGCAATTGGAGGGTGGTCACATTGTTTTCTGCACCCCCAATAGGCGGCGTGGTGACGAGAAAAGCACCCCCCCCCCCATCTTTTGATGTCATTATTTCAGCGGAGACAGCGGAGAGAAGCTGGAGAAGATAAATTGACAGCAGCGGCGCCACGTAAAAATTAAAAAAATCAACAACATACATTTGACGGTCTCGGGCCTCCGGGGCGGCAATAATTTCGGACATGTTTCAAGGCACGCGATATTATTGGCTAAGCTAGCCAATTCCGAGTTTCGCAAGGTTGCCGGGGAAACTGAGACAATGTAATCAGCAATGCCCCCTGACGCGCGAGGATGCCTTCCCTGTCGTATAAACTTAATAATTGGTAGCGCGATGTATTACAGTGTGCACATGTGTCGATCGTGGTTGATCACATCTCTATAATATATATAAGTATTACGTCAATGCTACTTTCACAAAAAGATCATTTTCTTGCCACATCGTAGTTTAATTACGTGATAATTTAATGATACAAAACGTACGTATTTCCGACTTGTATGATGGTCACGCGCGGACGTGGACATAACGTTATGTTGTTACGTAGTTGCTACATGCAGGCACTACGTTGATAGAATACGTTTATAAAACGTATACAAAACATTTACCTTGAAATCTTCCTATATTATCTCCGGCGGACGTGTACATAACGGAATATCTTTACGTTGCTATTACGTATTGGCACTACGTTGACAGAATACGTTTCTATAATATAAGTACAACGTAATCCCGGACAGGTTGGTGGATGATCACGGACTGACTTGGACACAACGTTGTTTTTACGTTACAGGCATTACGTTGGTAGAATACGTTTATACGACGTAAGAACAACGTAATTTCCGACTCGTGGTAGGATGGTAATGCGCAGACGTGGATATAACGCAATGACCTTACGTTTTTGTTACGTACAGGCATTACGTTGGTATAATACGTTTATGCAACGTATCCATAACGTAATTCCTGAAACGTTGCTGGATGGACTCTAGTGGACGCGGACGTAACGTTATATCGTTACGTTGTAGTTACGTATTAAAATTACGTTGGTAGAATACGTTTATATGACGTAAGTACAACATAATTCCCGACACGTTGCTGGGTAGTCGCTGGCTGACGTGGCCACAACGTAATATCGTTACGTTGTTGCTATGTATTTGTACGACATTGACAGAATACGTGTATACAACGTACGTAAAACGTAATTCCTGACACTTTTGCTGGGTGGTGTTCGGCGGACGTGTATGCAACGTCGTATCGTAACGTTGTTGTTGCGTATTGGCACTACGTTGATAAAAATACGTTTCTACAACGTACACAATACGTAATTCCTGAAACGTTGCTGGATGATGTCAGACGGACGTCGACAAAACGTAATACTATAACGTTGTTATTACGTAGTGGCATTACGATGGCAGAATACGTTTATACGACGTAAGAACAACGTAATTTCCGTTTTGTAGTAGGATGGTAACGCGCAGACGTGGATATAACGTAATGACCTTACGTTTTTGTTACGCACAGGCACTACGTTGGTAGAATACGTTTATGCAACGTATCCATAACGTAATTCCTGAAACGTTGCTGGATGGACTCTAGTGGACGTGGACGTAACGTAATATCGTTACGTTGTTGTTACGTATTGAAATTACGTTGGTAGAATACGTTTATATGACGTAAATACAACGTAATTACCGACACGTCGCTGGGCAGTCGCTGGCTGACGTGGCCACAACGTAATATCGTTGCGTTGTTGTTATGTATTGGTACGACGTTGACAGAATACGTGTATACAACGTACGTAAAACGTAATTCCTAACGTTACCAAACCACTACCTCCTAGCAACGTAGTAAATACGTAGTGTGTTTGCTGGGCAGCAAGCCAAATTTAACCCACTGTGTCTAATCATGTTTTCAAAGGATTATACGACGAGCTGCTGATTCATACCGTCACAACACACTCATGAAGCTTCGGTGTTAGTCGCGATGTAGTTTTTATATATCTGCAAGGTGTATGTTATTTATAACTTTAAGTAGTTTTTATATATAGTCCGCCTTTGGACAGACGCCTACGCATTTCGTGGACCAGAAGTCTTCGTAGGCCCAATAAAGTAAGTGACCTAATTCGTGATGTGTCTACCGAATACCATTCGGAGTTTGTGCCCAGCCTCTACGGGTGTCACTCCGCGATCACCGGATACACTACAAGCATTGAACAGTTGCTTGGGACTATATCCGTAATAGTTTCTGAGCCATATCTTGGATACACAAAAGGTAACCCTTCCTGCGACCGTTTGGTTGTGTGTTTTATAATTAACTTAACGAAGCCAGACAGCGTTCGCCAGCTGGTCACTTTCAGGAAGCTTCGGGACATTTGTATTCCGGAAAATATCAAGGATTTAACGCCAATTTAATATAAAAAACACTGATAAGCCGTTAAATAAACGCCTATACTGCGGGAATTGATGTGTTTGTCGACCAACACGCTCCCGTCCAAAGAACGTTGATAACACTGAGGCCAAACGCACAATAGTATTCAGATAAACCGAGACACGCCAAACGTGCGCAGGCGAGCATAGAGGTTATGGCGGCGAACCAAACTCACCGTTCATCAACAGCTGTTCAGTGAGCAATGCAATGCCAGGTTAAACAAACCGATGATCAATGCAAAGAAAACATTCTTCTCTGCAAAGATCACAGACTGCGACAAAGACCAGAAACAGGTATTCAAATTAACGAGACATTTGATGGGTAACTCGAGACACATAATCTTACTAATCCATGAATCAGCTGAACAGTTAGCGACTACTTTCAGTGTCTTTTATATGAACAAAGTCGCTACTATCCGATGTAACATCGAAATCGGCAACCCGAGTGAAAACTATAAAACAGCATTGGACGATGACATGTTTGGCGGAATCCCGCTTCAAAGGTTTCTGCCAGCCACCCAAGATGAGGTGAAGCGAATAATCTCAAATTCGCCCAACTAGTCATATGATTTAGACCCGATTCCTGCGTGGCTTTTGAGGCAGTGTCTGGATCATTTCGTGCCGTTGATTACAGTCATTATCAACTAATCGTTGGCAACGTCAGTGGTACCCGTGTGCTTCAAACGTGCAGCTGTGAGACCATTGCTTAAAAGGCCGGGCCACGATAAGGAAATTCTGAATATTTATCGGTCTGTGGCAAACCTACCATACGTGTCGAAACTTCTCGAGAAAGTGGTTGAACACCGTTTGAAGGATCACCTGGACATCAACAATCTACACAATATTCACCAATCGGCGTACCGAAATAATTACTCAACCGAGACAGCTTTAGTGAAAGTCCAGAACGACATCGCAGAAGCTCTTGTTCAAAAATGTGCAGTTGTCTTGACATCAATCGTACTGGATCTGTCCAGTGCGTTTGACGTCACCGACTTGGACGAAGCTAAACCGCCTGCGAAAGGGAGTCGGACGTTTCAACGCATATATACACAGTTGGTGACTATGTGAAAGTGCTACATGTGAGTGCGGTGTGGCCCAACAAACAACATACCGCATTATCAGCCACTGCACTCTCTACGGTGCTCCACATGGATCGAGACTGGCATCGCCGAGCTGGACCTGGCGACCCGAGAGTAGCTGCTCAACAACACTCTGCAAGTCTAGGCAGTAGGCAAATGCGAGAAGAAGAAAACGTCATAGACCATGGCATAACGTGTTTTCAACACTCAATTTGGTGTGATTACAGAAGCCCTGGATTTGATGTGATCCTATATTAGCGGCAGAACGCAATGTGTATCGGTCGGCCCCTCAATTTCATTTAACGCACATCTATGTTGTGGCGTGCCACGACACACAAATATATTTATCCATCATGCCTGACGAGAATTGGGCCAATGAAAGGTCAACCATTGAAACCTGTGTGGCGGATGTTGGCGGGTGGATGAATTGAAACAGGTTAAAATTGAACCAAGAAAAACTCATTGTGTTTTTGTCCAAACACCATCGTCAGATGAATGACTTGTCCCTTAAGATCGGAGGCAGACTACTACACACTGTGCAATCCGTGAGAAATCTTGGAGTTCTTATGGACAGCGGCTTGGCAATGGAGAAACAGGTGAATGCGATCTCCAAGTCCTGTTTCTACCACATCCGAAATATTGGCAAAGTCAGGCAGTACATCACAAATGACGCCTGTAAGATTCTAGTGCAGGCACTAGTAACATCTCGCCTGGACTATGGAAACGCGTTGCTGCAAGGTTTGCCTCAGGTACTAATTGAACGACTACAGCTGTACAGAACTGCGCTGCTCGCCTAATCATAATGGCACGCAAGAGAGACCACAAAACGCCTGTGTTACGTGAACTACATCGGCTGCCAGTGAAATACCGGCTCAGCTTTGTTTTACAAAAACATCAACCAACTCGTATCTTAAGTTCAACGGAGAAGCCACTTCTCGTCGTACCTGTGCTATGGACTGAACTTATGGTGAACGTTGTTTCAGCCGACACGCAGCCATATTGTGGAACGACTTGCCCGAGAACATTAAACAACTGAACACGCTCAGCTCTTTCAAGAGACACACTTCTTTAAACTGGCGTATGACTGACGTGAGTTTCTAACTAGAGTTGGCGCTATATAAGTATATTTATTTATTTATTTATTTATGATCGAGTCACGCTCTCGTTTTAATGACATTGCTATATACTAATGATTTAATTGTAATGTTTTATTCATGTGTGTATTATAAGTGTAATTTCTATGTGTTTTTTTATTTGTTATGTTTAAATCAGCTCTTTTACACTATTTAAAAAATAATCTATATTTTATAGTTTTATTTAATTTATGCAGCTTTATGTAAAGCGCCCGAGAGCATTTTATCTCATGTGGATTCGGGCGCTATAAAAATTCCGATACTACTATTAAAGTGTTCCCGTTATATCAGTATAGAAAGAAAATAGTAAGTCAACGTGGCTTAGAAAGGGGATTCGACGTTTTAGGGAGCTCTGCACATTGCTGTATTATTTTAAAAACCTCCAACTGCACCCGTATTGAAGCTCTCCAAAATTGCCGTTCCCGATTCACGAAAGATATGGCCTACACGAAGTTCCTGGTTCGTGCTTTTTAAGCCCACCAAATTAACAATGTAACAATTAACGGGGTATATACAGTAACAAAACGAAAGAAAGACTCAGATGATATTTCTAACGACTGCAGTTTACCAAATCACTTATCCCAGTTGCCCAGTTGTTTACTAGGACGTCCCATTTGCCTGCGTGAGCACTCTTAACATGTCTACCACGCTACAACATTTACGACGAGGGTTGGATATATTAATGGTGGTAACACTTGTCGGTGAAAGTTTGCTGTCTAAGCGCGAACCACAATTAAACACGACTACCAGTCGACAGTCTGCGCAATATTCCCGACTCAACGCGAGAGTCGCCAATCGGCCGGTCAATCACAGTCCAGCATTTCGAACATATTTAGATTTAACAAGATTTAACAAGATTGCCATCCAGAGAATTAACTCTAGATGGCAGGTGGACAAGGAAGCCCTTTGGCTTATCGAGAGTCCAACCCTTTTATCTACATATATCCAACCCTTCTGAGGTATGTGTCCATTTTATTTTTAAACATATTCACACTACTAGCACCCACACAATCATCAGATAATCTGTTCCATTCATTCACAGTCCTTTGTGAAAATGAGAACTTTCTTACGTCTAATCTACACTGCTCCTTTACTAACGTAACTTCATGTCCTCTAGTCTTTCTATCTTTCTTAACTGAAAAAAACACACTTCTATCAATATTTTCATAACCATTCAATATTTTAAACACTTCTATCTGATCTCCTCTCAATCTCCTGGTCTCTAGTGTTGTTAAACCACATTCTTTTAGGCGTTTTTCATAACTAAGATCCCTCAGTTTTGGTATAATTTTAGTCGCTCTCCTCTGTACTCTTTCCAGCATATCTATGTCCTTCTTGCGGTATGGCCTCCACGCTTGTATACAATATTCTAAATGAGGCCTAACTATTGTTTTGTGCAGCTGTATTATTAGTTCTTTTTTCTTTATATGCTATATTTCGCCTAATCAATCCAAGGATTTGATTTCCTTTTGAAGCGGCAATTCCACACTACTCTGAAACCTTCATGCCAGCACTAATTGTCAGCCCTAAGTCTTTTTCTTTTACAGTAGTATTTAGTACAGTTCCCCCCATTGTATATTCTACATATTCGTTCCCATGTACTGTGTGAAAGCATTTACATTTCCCAAAATTGAACAACATTTGCCACTTTTCAGACCATTTGATCAACCTGTCAAGATCATCTTGTAAATGATGTCTATCTCCA
Organism: Paraescarpia echinospica; assembly: GCA_020002185.1. Taxonomy (NCBI): domain Eukaryota; kingdom Metazoa; phylum Annelida; class Polychaeta; order Sabellida; family Siboglinidae; genus Paraescarpia; species Paraescarpia echinospica. The sequence goes on from CM034538.1 coordinate 13,095,410, forward strand.
TCACTTTTAATCGTTCTAAACACTTTTGTATCATCTGCTAATTTCAACACCTTGCTAGCTATATCATCGTCCAAATCGTTTATATATATATTAAGAATAATATAGGTCCCAGTACTGATCCCTGTGGAACCCCACTCAAAACTGATTTCCAGTTTGAAGCCTCCCCATCAACAACTACCCGTTGTCTTCTGTCAATCAGCCATTTTTCTATCCAGTTAATTATACCATTTCCTATGCCATGGGCCTTTAGTTTAAGCAGTAATCTCTGATGTGGCACTTTGTCGAAAGTTTTTGAAAATCTAAGGAGATGATATCTACTGGTGATCCATCAGCTACCCACTTAGTGGTATCTTCCAAAAAACAACATATTTGTTAAGCATGACCTCGCTTTTAGAAACCCATGTTGAGATGGGTTTATCAAGTTATGTTTAACAAGAAAATCCACCATGTGATCTTTAATTAGTCTTTCTAATAATTTACAAATCACCGATGTTAAACTAACTGGTCTATAATTATTTGACTTGTTTCTCGAACCTTTTTTGAATAACGGTATAATGTTTGCTTCTTTCCATTCTAAAGGAACCACTCCAGTTTCAGGCTTCTCTTCCCTGCGAATTTAGTTTAAATAGATGCAACCTATTTAAATAGATGCAACCTGTCCCTATGTGTACTAGTATAGACCCTCCCTTGCCATGCCCCAATACCTTCTCTACCCTTTCGGGCACATGCTCTATCCTAGCCCCCGGTAGATATACAACAACGTCTTCCCCTCGCATATAGTCTTGTCTGTTTTTCTCAGAATTGAATCGCCCATAAACACTCTCTCTTTTCTCCTTGCCCCCTCAATCACTGCCTCGGAGTAGCTCCTCCGGTTTGCATATGTCTGGTTGTTGTCTTTTCCTCTTGCCGTCTTCTCTCCTGTCACATTCTCTTCCATTCCCTTCTTTCCTGTCGCGTTTTCTCTTGTCCCCTTTCCTTCTGTCATCTTCTCTTCTAGCACATTTACTCTCACTTCCTTTCGTCCCTTCTTCTTTCCTCCCATCACATTTTCTTCTCTCCTCTCCCGTCCCTTTTCCCCGGCTACCTCCTTCACTACGGTCACTTTCTCCCCTGTCACCTTCACGCCTGTCATGTTTTCTGTTTTTTGCTGAACACTCCGTCTTCTTCCATCAGTCTTCTGTCTCACAGTCTTACCAACTGCCTCTGTGGTATCTACCTCTTCCCCACCTGTATCGCTGTCGCGTCTCTGCTCGTTCTTTACAGTCTGACTACCCGTTGATCTATCCCCACTATCCCGTTTTCTTTTCCTCTGCCGAACACTTTTCCTCCGTCCCTCTGTCTTCTCAATTTCTTGTTCCTTCACACCGGTCACCTTCCCTCCTCACTTTATCACACACATACATACTAACTATTTTTTGGTAGGCTTTCGACATCAGAATACTGTTGCATCTTTGGATGCCCGCTGTAAATTGTGCAGTGATAATAGTTAACCTACTCTACTGTATACATAATGTCTTTTTGCATATTTCGCTAAAATAATATGACTAATTAAATAATTTTTATGTCGCCTAAAGGCTTATCCGTGGTTCGGTGGCAACATATTCGAAGACAGCAATTTTAGTTTTATTTCTAATTTTGATTAATTCAATTAAAAAATGTTCAAGCTGTATTGTCTGGCTGCCATCAAATTTGGAATCGGCATTTAAAAATCATTCAGAATAAATTTTGAAAACTTACTTATTTCATAAAAGTAAGGTATGCCTCCGCGACTCCCGGACTCACTATGGGTCTTGCATAACATACATTGTTTGTCATGACAATGGCGGATCACCGTGGCAACGCCAAACCGGCGACGTCGTTCTGCCCGCAGAAATGGCGATTGGTTTTCCGTTGATCATGCTTCTTGCTGTCGATCAATGGGGCGAAAGGCGTACGTTAACTACATAGCTGTTAAATATTATTTTGGGCGCATTTGTTGCTTTTGCGCAATGCAATCCTCATACCTGCATATAATGTGCACTAAGCATTGAGCGGTATAATGTTCTTTTCTGTGTATCTACATTGCTGTCAGCCAAACCTTTGATCATCGATTTCGTGAAATGTGGGTGTCTGTACCTGTACTTACTGGGGATAGTCGCCACACCTACTAGCTTCGGCTGCTTGTATACAAACATAATTTAAGATTACTCTCTATGGTCTAGTGTGCGGAGGTTGATTCTCGAATGTTAGGCAACACAGGGAGAACTTCCGCACACCAACTGATTAGTTAAACAAAACAAACTGATCAATAACCCAGCTGTTATTATTATTGTTATTATCAATTATTGTTATTATATATATATATATATATAATTATATATATATATATATGTATATATATATATATATATATATATATACAGTACACGATACCATTACAGGTTGCTCAAAATAAACCTTCTATTCGCCATACTCACTCACCTGAACTCTTTATAAACACATACAATTATTGTGATCCTGAACTGGTGTTTGGAAGCTGACTCTCGAATGTGAGGCAGTGCAGAGGCAGGTTCCACACACACCATCAGCCAATCAACAAATCCATCAAGCTATAATTACATAAAGTATAAAGGACTTTGAGCAGTCCAATAGACTGGATGTCGCGCAATACAGCATTTAGCTTTTATATAAACTACCCACAACACTTGCTCACTTACCATCACCAACCCCTGCGTTAACCCCAGACTGAGCAGTTTGGACTGTAATTACTTGAGATTTGAGATACAAATTTAGGAGCAGACTAAAGGCACTACCGCGAACGCAATCTCTCTTTCTCCCTCACCCTCTCGCTCTCGCTCCGCTCTCCCTCTCCATCTCCATATCCCTCTCCCTCGTCCTCTCTCTTTCTCTCTCTTCGTCTGCGCGTTGCGCTTATCGAGAATATGTGAATTAATAAGCAAGATTACGAACATGCACTAGCTTGATTATAGTTAGGTTAAACCTGACATGGTATCTCTACAGATTACAAGAAGGATCGACAGGCCAACACATACTATTTGGCACTCTACCAAAAGGCAATGGCTGTGTATAAGCACAATTCCTACCAGTACCTGCCCTCCTGTACATACGAAGACATCCTTAACTCAGCGCCAATGTCACTGGCCCGACCAAATCAGGTGAGTCACTGGTGAGTCACAAGTGTGTGATTTCTTACAAATCTAAGAAAGTGTTCTTACACCTTCACTAAATGTTCCCATTGCTTTTTGTCATTTGTTAGTCTGAGACGTGTGATTAAGTTGCCTAAAATATAGTGTGATACCATTCGTGAGCTATTTGAACAGTTTTTTTTTTAATAAAAATGACATAAGAAATTACATAAGAATTGTCTAAGGTGTCTACAGGTGTTTTTGTAAATACCTTTCACTATGCGACCTATGTTTGCCTGTTGATTATAACAGTGAGGAAAGCAGACAAATGTTGTCAATATTAAAGTAAAAACTGACTCGATTCAAAAGGATTATTTTAAAGATATGGTTGGTAGAATTGAATAATTGATACGTATTTAGATTTTGTTTGTTTGTCTGTTCGTCATGTTGATACTATAGACCATATACCAAGCATATTTGTGTGAAAGAGTGTATGATCGTGAATTCAGCCAGATTTGTTGGTGTGTCAACCCGTTCTCTGAAGAAGAGGTGGAAGACACGAGGCAACCATTGGCTGATGGCGTGATCCCCTGTCCTAAGGGTACGGACTGTGTCAGCATTGTCATACAGAAATATCCCATCAGTTAATTGGTTCTTTAGAAACGTCATTAATGTATTTAAAATGTTCCTGTATAAATTGACTGACAGGAGCACACATTGTATTGTGTTCATAAATGAACGATCTCCCTACATGTGAAAATAGTTTCTTCGTCTTTAGTCTATTTACAAAGACCCACGCTGTTATGAATGTTACCAACTACTGGAGTGTAACGTAGGTATCCCATGAGTGATGATGTAACGGGAAGCATCACGACACAGAGACTAGTCCTGATCACACAGTAGACAAGATGTCATGGGATGCAGGTACGCGGCTTGGACTCCTAAAACATGTGTCGCCCTACTTGACACCAAACCAGTGGGCAAGAGCATGGTGACGTCCACGATTGAACGAGTATCATCTTTTTGGAGGCAGACTTTATGCCACCCAGTGGAGAGCTGCCGCGATCAAAGAAATACGTCCTACCTACACAACTCGTATCTTTGTATAATCTGGAATCCTTCAGACAGGGCCTCCAGAAAATCGAACTCCGATAGAAAAAGAAAAATGAACAAAGTAACAATACTGCAGTGTACGTTTTTCACTTTGGATTTGCTGCGAAGCACCCAGTACGTTGATACACCAACAGGAGACCTGCACTTGAGGGGAAGAAGAAGCATCCAGTACGTTGATACTCCAACAGGAGACCTGCACTTGAGGGGAAGAAGAAGCATCCAGTACGTTGATACTCCAACAGGAGACCTGCACTGGAGGGGAAGAAGCAGGACTGACATCCAGCCACTTCACCAGACAAGATAAGTTGGTTCACTCACCTTTCTCCACCGATTATACCATCGATTTGCACCAACCCTACTACCATGCTGCCTCCTCCAACTGCAGTGAGAAGAGACACCAGACCATCAACGTCCTACCGCATATCTCCTATCAGAGACAGTATGTCATAAATGATCATTTCTGCCAACCAACACCCGCCTCCGGAGATCAATTCAAGACCACAGTCAACGTCTGTATTGGTGCAGAAGTCAGTGTCCACCCCAGGGACAAGAAAATCCATAAAATATACAAACACAAATGTGAAATAACCAATATCGTCTAAGATCAAGTTAATAACACTAAACCGACCCAATCATATACAATTGTTATTAAGAGTAAAATATACAATTGTTATTAAGAGTAAAATATACAATTGTTATTAAAAGTAAAATATACAATTGTTATTAAGAGTAAAATACTGAAACAATTGGTAGTTGAAAAATTGTTTCTTGTTATCTCTGCACAAACAAATATCCGATCAGGCAAACAACAGGAGAGAGTTCTTCATTGCAGTGGTCACGTTCTCAGATCGGGTTAACGTAAATTCGTTTGAGTAGTAGGCACACTGCCTGTATAAAGCCATTTGCGTTTTTCTTTTACCCAAATGGTGGTTGTTCTTGCTACGTTGTTTGAACAAAAGGGTTCAGCCATTGTCTTTGCATTATTTACAGCACAGTAGGATTACGATGCAAACTATAAATTAATTGATTTTGCACGTTAATTTGCCATATATCAATGCTGTTCGTACGTGCGTGCGTGTGTGGGTACGTGCGTGCTGAGACCCTTATACCATGAAAGTCACAGTGTCTGCGGTCTTTTCCAAACATCACAATATATAACCATGCCAAACCATGCCAAAATGGTAACATTAGTAGATACTTACTTAGACTTAGTTCCTCCTGTTCCTTTCGGGCCATCTGGCGACGAAGTTTCTCCATCTGGTATGGTCATTTGCGACTTCTTTGGCCTCATTCCAGGTGATTCCCATTTCTGCCATGTCTTCTCTAAATGTCTGGCGCCAGGTCTTAGTTGACCTTCCTCTTTCCTGTTACAACCTTCTGCGACCCACTCCGTCGCTTCATGTGCAAGTCTCTCACTCGGTAGACGTAGTACATGCCCAGCTAGTCTCCTTCGTATATACTTGACGATGTCATGCACTCTCTCCAGACCTGCCCTGCTCATCATTACTTCATTGGTGATGTGCTCTCTCCATAATATGCCCAATATGAACCGAATGCATCGTCGGTGGAAGATGTCCAATTTTTATATCCTCATTGTTTTCTTCCACGTCTCGCATATATCCCTGTTAGTATTGCAATGGACAGGTAAATACGTAATTTTATAGTCGTACCGATAGTAGTACTGGATCATGTCGGACGTAGTTAATTTTAATAGATAACATCAGTTTTACTTACACAACAGTATAATGTTGCCATGTAATGAGTGAAACTAGACCACTGCTTTCTTGGCGTAGCACATCACGAATCCGGATCTTTTATTTCCAGATGCAATATAATAAAAAAAATTATTTGATTAACTGTTTGAAATAATTAATTTTGATCGTTACATCTGGTAACTGCCAAAGCTAACTGCCAAGCCAACATAAATCCTTCAGCACTCTGTCGGTGACATAGTTCTTGAGTCCACAACATCAACACAGGAACACGTGCATTATAATCGTATCGTGCATTCACGTGCAGACTCCAATTTGGAAATCACTTCAATTAATTATTGGGCAAAAATTTGTATCAAAATAATAAGTTAATAGTTTGTGTGGTGAATGTACCAAAAGCACATGCAAAAGGTTGTACAAACAAGTTAGCATGTCATAGTAGGAACTTGGTAGTTTTGCTTTTTTAAATGTAATGAATTTGAAATAGGATGGGCGAAGAATCGAATTGACGACGCACCTTTACCTGTCTCTGTTAATAATCGCAACGTCGTGTTGTTTCTTTTGACCCGTAATCGTCCGCTTCAAATCGGAGAAGACACGCGACAGAGTGTTTTAGTCAAGAGCTTCACTTAAACAAAAGAACGAACGAGTAGCCGAGCGAAGTTTGAAGATCTTCATAAATGAAGATTTGACAACAATGCGCTCAAAATTGGCTTACGCAAAAACAGTGTTGAAAAAGGCAAACAAAATCAGAGACAGCTGGACGTACAATGAGAACATTGTAATGAAGGATGTCAACAACGTCATTCACAGGATACACATCTCGAATGAGCTGGACAAGTACCAATGACATGCAAGGCATAGCATCAAACGTCGGCGATAATGATGTGAACAATTAATTGTTGCTCACGTGACATTTTTGACTGACACGAAATCTAGTTCTGCGATTTGCACTGTCTGCTATATAAACTGTATGTATGTAAATAAGTTGGGTAAAAGGTACCTGTTTTTGTATTAACGTACGTTTTTTCAATATCTTGTTTTGCTATTTGCACTGTTCCTATATCAACTTTTTTGAATGTCTTAGTGCAGTTTGTCACTCATTTGTGTCCTGACTTGTGATTCGTTTTCTGTTTAATGTTTGTTTATTTTCCACACATGACTTTTTTATTTGTTATAATATAATAACATATGCATTTATATATGTTGGAACTTTGTTGGTTAAATTGCATTAGATTGCATTAGCATTTGCATTGTCTGCTATAGGAACTATATATAGTTGTATAGTTATTTTGTCCATCTTTGCACTCTCCTCTGTAAAAAGGTGTTCAATTGTTTAATGGTATTTCGTCAACAACTAATTAGGCCCCGCCCCTCTTTATCTTGATTGAGTACTGGCCAACACTTCTGTGGATTTATACAGTCTGGGTAAATAACCGTAAATGTCCCTAAAATAGTCTAATTAGTTCTGGCTACTTAGCACAGACAAACTCAATACTTGCACAGAGTACAGAATTGCATTTAGGTATCCCAGGTGGTCTAGTGGTTAGGATTCGGCGCTCTCACCGCCGCGGCCGGGGTTCGATTCCCCGTCTGGGAACAACATTTTAAAAGATTTCTTTTTCATTATTCTATTGCCAATACCATACGGTTACAGCTTTTACTACGGTAAGCCATGATAAATCCATAATCAATCAAGGTAAATAAAACATACATACGTGTAAATACGTACGTATGTATGTATGTATGTACACATACATACATGTGTGTGTACACATACATACACACATATTATATACGCACATAATCACGCACACACGCACACACGCACACTCGCGCACTCGCGCACCCGCGCGCACACGCACACTCGCGCACACACGCATGGGGATGCACACCTTTCAACATACATACCTCTGAGATGTGATGTGCATGTCACGCAAACAGGGAAAGTAAAAAAATTATTAGCCATTGTCAATGAAACAGAGCTGCACACACAAAGAAAGATTACTCTGATGATATAACCAATCAATTTTACAATTTAATACCAATCAGCAGGATCGTTTTTCTGACTGAATTCAATGTAAAATCAACATTTTATCACGTACCATTTCAGATTACGTAATTCGGCTAATAATGATAGTTGAATTACCGAGTGTTCTTGCAGCTGGAACAAGAAGTTTTCACAAATAACAACATGTCACTGTCAGGTCACTCTTCGGTCAGGTTTCACTCATAAATGTATGTTGTATGTGCTGCCACCTACACGGCATCCCGTCTAGCTTCTGTGTGATGACATTATGGCCCTCTGGTGACAAGTCTGGCGTGCAACTGAAATGTGAACTTGTCATTTTCATCATTATTTTTATTGTATAGCGTCGTGTATACAAAATATAGATATTCTCTCCATAACTAGCGCATAAAATACAACATTGTTAGAAACATTAAATAATAAGACAAAGTTGGAAAGTAGTGATTGTTGGTGGAGCTGAGGCTAACCAAAACCCTTTAACTGCACCCCTCGTTGAGGCTCAGCAAAATCTCCAATTGCACCCGCATTGAGGCTCACCAGAAAGCTCCAACCGCACCCACTTGCCAAAATATTGGGGGAGGGGGCCTATCTCCAATCTATCTCATTTTGGCAGCCAGTACACCTTCAATAATATCGTTTGTTTGAATCAAATCAAATCAAATTTATTTATACACCCCATATCTCTACAAAGCAGATTCAGGGGTGTTTACAAACTAAAACATTATGTAAGAATACACTACGTTGTCGTTATAATATTACAATACATGGGTGACATATGCTAACACAACTACACATTTCGATTATTATGTGGGTCATGTATAATATTAAAATGTACATGTATGTATTTAAATATACAATACATTACGAAAAAGCCTGAATAAAGAGAACTGTTTTCAGGTCTCTCCTAAAACATCCAGTGTCACGTTGGCTTCTTAGTCTAATGGAAGAGAGTTCCAGAGAGTGGGACCTGCTCATGAAAATGCGCGTCGGCCGTACCGTTCCAGGTTATCTCTAAGAACAACCATGAGAAACTGGTCGGCCGAGCGAAGAGTACGACAGGGAACATATGCACATATACGGTCGGCAAGGTACTGTGGAGTGTTTTCATACACAGCGCCGTGCATCGAGGTCGACAGTTTAAATTGTATTCGCTGTGCCACAGGTAGCCAATGCAGCTGTCGTAATGCCGCCGTCATGCTGTGTTGGTTCATGCCGACGTAAGCAGAGGACGACACGCGCAGCTGATCGCTGGACCATCTCTAGTCGGTGCAAGAAGGCACAGGGCCGCGTTTCCGAAGTCAAGTCGCGACGTGACTAGCGCGTGTACAAGCGACTTGCACGCTGAAAGCGGGAGAGATGATCGTATTCGCGCTATGCCACGTAGTTGGGCGTAGGCAGCCCGACAGGTACGGCTAATGTGTGCGGCCATCGACATCGCTGTACCCCGAAGGTCACGTATGTTGGCGGAAGTGCTGACGTTGCAACAGCAGACGTCGATAAACATGGTGTAATGTATGCTAAATAACAAAACAGTAGGATCAGGAGACTCCTCTAAGACTATGGTAGTCGCTATCGAGGAGCCACCTTTTGTAATAAAACTTTAACTGAATGACTCTACTTGTTTGTTATTTAGCATACGTTATACCATATTTACCATAAGGTTATATATTTGTATTATTGTTAATTTTTGACATGGGTGTATTGTATGTATTATTTGAAATGTATGGGTCAAATAAAACAAATTCTTCTTCTTCTTCCATCCCATGCAGTATATACCGGTACACAACCTATGGATATCACAAATTCTGCAAGAAAGTATAACAGCGATTTATGAAAATAAGACGGGAACGCAAACGTAATAGACATTGTAGTAACTAAATATTAATCAAGTAATTTTATATAGATTACTGTAGGGGAAGGTTGTGATCTATCAGCCACTTTTCACGTTTTCAGCGATAAACAAAAAAATAGTAGTTTGTAACATTAAAATTACACTATCCTATAAGCTTATATATCTTCTAAGAGAGTCATGAAATTTGTGAAAATTGTCAATTTGCAATATAGCCAATGGTTTGAATACATATGAAACCAAATAAAACGAAAGAAAGAAGACAGCAAACAACAGCGTTGGAGGAGCGTCGTTTCAGCCATGCGCTCTTTACACTTCTCAGCACGAAAAGAAAGTAAGAAATGGAAGCATGTAAAGTGGCTCAGATGACCCCAACCGTGGGATCCCGTGAGCCAACATGTGGGTCCCGTTGAGCCTTAACAACAGTTTTACATTGACGACAGATCAACGAGTTTAACATGTGAATTTTACTACAATAAACATCTGGTGTGTGACAGGCCCGTAACCCTGTTTTGTTGAGGGGGTTCGTTTTTTATATTTTGATACATCAGTGCAAGCGAGGAGAGACGTTTTTGGCCCATACTGGCCCGCATGTTTTCAGGTGTAGTAGACCGCTGACACTTCTTTCGCATTCGCATGACGTTACGGGGATTGTACGGGGCAATTGCAACAACACATAGGTGTTGTGATATGATTCTCGCTGGCATTCCTTGATTGACTTTACACAGCTGTTTGGGCAATCCGTTGTCTCTGTGCTGTGATAGCGCTGCTCCCGTCGAGCTGAGCTGAGCCTCAACGAGGGGTGCAGTCAAAGGGTTTTGGTTAGCCTCAGCTCCATCAACATTCACTACTTTCCAACTTAGTCCTATTGGTTACTGTTTCTAACAATGTTGTATTTTATGCGCTAGTTATGGAAAGAATATCTATATTTTGTATATACGACGCTATACAATAAAAACAATGATGAAAATGACAAGTTCACATTTCAGTTGCACGCCATCGCTGACGTCATCTAGACCTGCGGCCAGAGTTGTCACCAGAGGGCTATAATGTCATCACACAGAAGCTAGACAAAATACATTTATGAGTGAAACCTGACCGAAGAGTGACCTGACAGTGACATGTTCCTATTTGTGAAAACTTCTTGTTCCAGCTGCAAGAACACTCGGGAATTCAACTATCATTATTAGCTGAATTACGTAATCTGAAATGGTTCGTGATAAAATGTTGATTTTACATTGAATTCAGTAAGAAAAACGATCCTGCTGATGGGTATTAAATTGTAAAATTGATTGGTTATGTCATCGGAGTAATATTTCTTTGTGTGTGCAGCTCTGTTTCATTGACATGGGCTAATTTTTCACCTTCCCCTGTTTGCGTGACATGCACATCACATCTCAGAGGTATGTATATTGAAAGGTGTGCATCCCCATGCGTGTGTGTCTGTGGGTGTGTGCGTGATATGTGCATATATAATATGTATGAATGTGTACATACATATTATATACACATTACATACATACGTACGTATGTACCCATAGGTATGTTTTATTGACCTTGATTTTCTTTGGATTTATCATGGCCTACCGTAGTAACTGCTGTAACCGTATGGTACTGGCAACAGAATAATGAAAAAGGATCGAATCTTTAAAAATGTTCCCAGACGGGAACGGTGAGAGCGCCGAATCCTAACCACTAGACCACCTGGGATAACTGAATGCAAATCTGTACTCTGTGCAACTATTGAGTTTGTCTTTGCTAGGTAGCCAGAACTAATTAGACTATTTTGGGGACATTTACGGTAATTTACCCAGACCGTATAAATCCACAGGAGTGTTGGCCAGTACTCAATCAAAATAAAGAAGGGCGGGGCCTAATTAGTTGTTGACGAAATACCATTAAACAATTGAACACCTTTTTACAGAGGAAAGAGCAAAGATGGACAAAATAACTATAAACAACGTAATAGTTTAACAAATCAATAACATGTAGCGTGTGTACTCAGAATCAATTTTTATTTCACCTATGTATACAATACATATAAATATACAACGAATAACTAATACGTAAAGTCGTGAGACTCCCATTAAGATAAATTACATCGCTATCACAGGAGCCACCCCATCAGTGTAAACATCAAAATTTACATGCAACGATCACAATAATACATGACTTAAATAGATAGTTGAGGATTACTCAACGTATCAACATACATCCATATATATGCAAGTACATATTATATGTACTCGTGTATTGACGTACATATAGATACATATGTATACCTTTCAATGTGTATTATGAACTACAAATATAACAACTGTGAATACTACAACAGGATTCATAATTTGAAATTAAGTAATCTCTGTGTATTTCGAAAAAACATGTAGATTGTGGATGTAAATTTTATTAATGATAATACTTGCTTTGTGCATTGTTTACCGTCTCTACTAGGTTATGTCTAATGCATGTTTGGCATATTCATGTTTCACTCTGGACATATACATGTTATCTTTTTCAAGAGTGTAGTGCTGATGAATATCATAGATGTCTGTGTGTTGGGAATAACATTGAAGTGCAATATGGTTTAATTACACTCATCATAATCCATAGACATGTGGCAGAAACATACATTCCAATAGGGTATTGAAATATATAATAACAACTATGTTCTATCCTTGGTCATTGTTGTTAGCAGATAATACTAGATAATCCTAGAAAGGAATGTAATTCATGGTTAACATTATAAAGCAACTGACTCTAGGCTTGATACCGATGGGACACAATTTCAAAAAATGTGCTATCCTACACATAATATATATATTAAACAACCGAAGGTGTATGGTTCCTCATCTGAGTGAGTCATTTCATGTACGTTAAAGATTTAAATGGAGACAGTCTGTTGCTGTACCTGAAATTAGCAGCGTAGTAATTTGTAACAGGAAATCTGCTGTGTTGAACGTGGAAAATTGTTGAACATCAAAGGGTATTGCGGTTAACTCAGCCGGCCTCAGGAATATTATTAATAAAGCTTGCTTTGAAACTTGGTGTTTTGTTTACAATTTGATCATGCCATAGCATCAGATCTTCCAAATTACGAATGTTGTTACGGACTTAATAAACAAAATATGGCAGGCAGTATACATTCAACATGATTATTGCGGTATTAAGAACATTACCGGTATATTAATTAATAACTGAAAAACTAGGAAAAAACTGCCTCTGCGCAAGGTTACTGGACTGTATGATAACTATGATTGATTTTCCATGTGTAAATGTATGGTTTCTCACTTGACTAGAGTCCTTTCATGGAGAAAGGTTTCTGAAATGTATGTACCGGGTACACATTGTGTGTATGGTTTCTCATTTCTCATCTGTGTGAATCACTTGATGTCGTCTGAGGTGACTGGACTGCGTGAATTTTTTCCCACAGGTATCACAGGCGTATGGCCTCTCCCCAGTGTGAATCTTTACATGGTCTTTAAGGTTTCTGTAGTGTGCGAATGACTTTCCGCATGTATCACAAGCATGCGGTTTTACACCTGTGTGAATAATTTCATGTCGTCTAAGTGTACATACTTGTGTGAATACCTTTCCACATGTATCACACATGTACGGTTTTAAATCTGCGTGAATCGATACATGTTCTTTTAGGCCAGTCAACTCTTCAAATGACTGTCCACACACATTACAGGTGTATTGTTTTACAGGTGTGCAAATTGATGCATGTTGTTTAAGACCAATCAAATGTTCGAATGATTTTTCACACACCTCACAGGTGTGCAGTTTCTCATGTGTGTGAACAACTTTGTGTCTTTTAAGGTGAACGGACTGTCTGAAACACTTTCCGCACTTATCACAGATGTACGGTTTCTCACCTGTGTGAACCCGTTCGTGGTCTTTAAGATTCCTGAGGCGCGGGAAAGATCTTCCGCATGTATCGCACACATGCGGTTTTATACCGGTGTGAATCATTTTATGACGCTTAAGGCTACCGGCGGTTCTAAATAACATTCCACATGTATCACACATGTACTGTTTTGCACCTGTGTGAACAAGTTCATGTTGTTTAAGACTGCTGGCTTGTGTGAATGACTTGTTACACATATGACAGGTGTATGGTTTTATACCTGTATGAATGAGTTCATGGTGTTTAAGGCCATGCAATTGTGCAAACGTCTTTCCGCACGTACCACAAATGTATAGTTTCTCACCTGTGTGAGTCTTGTTATGTCCTTTATGGTTATCTGACAGTGTGAATGATTTTGCACATGACTCAGAAGTGTGTAGTTTCTCACCTTTGTGAGTCCTTTTGTGTTGTTTGAGACCAATCAAACGTTCAAATGATTTTTCACACACCTTACAAGTGTGCAGTTTCTCATGTGTGTGAACAACTTTGTGTCTTTTAAGGTGAACGGACTGTCTGAAACACTTTCCACACTTATCACAGATATACGGTTTTTCACCCGTGTGAACCCGAACGTGGTCTCTAAGGTTCCTGAGGCGTGGGAAAAATCTTCCACATGTATCACACATGTGCGGTTTTACACCTGTGTGAACAAGTTCATGTCGTTTAAGACTACTGGCATATGTGAATGACTTTTTACACATATCACAGGTGTATGGTTTTATACCTGTATGAATGGGTTCATGTTGTTTAAGGCCAAGCAACTGAGCGAAAGACTTTCCACACGTACCACAAATGTACAGTTTCTCACCTGTGTGAGTCCTTTTGTGTTGTTTAAGTTTACTCGACAGTTTGAATGACTTTCCACATATATCACAAGCGTACAGTTTTTCATTTCTATGAGTTGTTTCATGTCCTTTGAGATGACTTGAAGACGTGAACGACCTTTGACATGTTGAACAAGTGAATGGCTTCTCAACCGTATGACTCGTTCCATGGTCTTTAAAGGTACTGGACTTTGTGAGTAACTTTTGCTGTGTGCCAACTGAATTCAACTGTCTGAATTCAATGTTTTCACTGCAAACGTTGCCTGTGTATGTCTCTGAGTCACTCTGAGTATGTTCAGTTTTGACCTCATTCAGAACACCTGCCTTATTCACCACCCAATGTCTTGTTTCTTGTTCATCTCTACCACATTCATCAGGATCTACCTTCTCTTGTTTCACTTTGGTCAGTTCATTAACACTGTGAGTACATGAAGGCAAGCGATCTGTGTTTTGAAATTGCAGAATATTTTCCTGTTGACTTAATCCTTCTTCTTCACGTATCACGGTTTCCAAACTTATGGTGACAAGACCATTAACTATATCTCTATGATCATTGTACATGTTTTCTTCTTTTGTGGCTTCTGGTTGGTCGTCTTCTATCTTTATGTTGTACACCACTCTGTAGTCATCAGAATGATACCTTTGAATATCGGCAGAAATTCCACAATTTGTAGAAGAAATTCTGTCTGTTTCAGTGAGCTGAGTTTTTTCAGTTGCATCTGAGACTTGTAAGTGGACCTCCGCACTGGTGTCCTGTTTTCGTTCTTTGTCCATTTCAACGGGTGACTTGTGAAACTACAAATAAAACACACAACATATAATGCCATATATAAAAATAATCAACCTCAGTTGACAAAGTAGTGTTTTTCATTTTCCAAATAATCTTTAAAATGCAGTGTATTTATATTATTTACAACTTATTATCAAACCTAAAATTAATTTTTGAAGCCACTAGGAGTGAGTACTATGCGTGAGTAAACAGGAAATCCCATGCAAAGTACGACACGCGTTCACATACATAAACACTACTCGCTACACAGCTGATGTTTGCAAACAAATGACTGCTAGTCACTGGACTAGTAAATACTTGATACACAACACGGGTCAACAGGTTTCATACAAGTGGTATAATCTGAAGTGATTTAATAATAAAATTGTGTACCTCAAATGATGTGCAGTTACTAAATTACTTTCTGCATGGATAAAGTTTAAGTTACTGTTTAAGTATCAAAATTCAATTTCGTATAAGTTTTGCCCGTTGCCTGTGGGTCATGACAGATAAAATGAGGTAAGATATGATTGATAATGTCAATATTAATCAGTTGGGTGATATAACAGTACATTGAGAACTCTAGTCTAAACCATTTGATTTGATTTAATTCCAATTCAAGTACATAGTATATATTGTATAGACATATGCACTTAAATTGATGGATTGCACATGAAAGTGTTTCCACTTATTTCCAGTGTGGTCCATATTACAGATGTAGTACAGCAAGAGGTCATCTTATACAATATACATAAATTATACACAGGATCTGGAATTAAAAAATGGGCCAAGTGGCCCTGAAGTCCTTTGGACTAATACGTCTATATGTGACCCCGGCTGACCAAATGAGTGATAAGTCGGACAAATTTTAACATTGTTTTCTTACATCCTTGTAAAGGTTTGGTAGGGTGCTTTACACGGTTTCAAAAAATATGACTGCTACAAAAATTGGCAAAGTTATGGAGCATTGAACATGGTAGGGATCAAAAAATGAAAATAACGCCTGTTGAAGTTTTACATTATATATGCAAATGGATTGCATGGAAATATTACATGCACAACATTCAAATGTGGCACACAGTATGTAATATGTATGTTATGTTGCAATGATACACTGGAAGTACAAATGTGCTGCTACAAAGACTTATCAAGTTATGCCAGATTATGTCTATGTGTAAAACTAAGAGGACAGATTATTTGAGAGCAAAACGTAGACTACCTGTTTGAGACAGTTTAAAACCTACAGGCAACTGTCCAGTAGTGGCTTAATGCTGTCAGTTGACACAAGCTACTGCCAGTGACCAATTACAGATTAGTCACAGTTTCCATCAAACAATAGCAGGCAGAGAATCTTAGCTCCACAGCTGGGTGTAATACACAACCAGAGCCACCACTGATTCATGGTCAAGTAGATTAGCTCAATGCACCAACTAAAACAATACACAACACTGTGAGTGACAGTGTCCAGAGTGAGGCCTAAGCAGTGTCCTCATTGCTGAATAGATCAATTAAACCTGCCAAGTGGGTGACATTCTGCACAAGTGTTCATTAATCCTTAGTGATTGTTCAGAACACCAGACTGACCACATACGTAAACAAAGCGAATGTAATAGGTGAAGAACAGGCAGTGTTCAAATAGGGGTATTGGTTAAATTGTATTTGTCTCAACGCAAAAGGCTTTATTGTGCCTTCATTGATTATAAGAAAGCATTTGATTTAGTAGACCGGTCCTCCCTGTGGTCTAAGATAATTTCATACGGTATTAATGGTATTGTGTTGAAAGTTGTATACAATATATATACAATTATGGGTCAGCTAAACGGTGATAGAACGTTTGAAATTGAAGCCTTTGTAAATCTTTTGTCTTGACTTCACCGAAGGCGGTGTCCTGCTGTCAGAACTTCGAAGGTGTTACTCACCTAACTTACAAATATATAGGGAGCTAATGGAGAGGCCCATCATAATCCATAGCACTACAAAATGAAGTATCTGAAAGTCACCCTTCATATACTGAGTGACACATCTCGTACTGTCTCTCTGCACTGTCGCAATGTCCAATAGTTTCCTATCACAACCCTCATGTACAATATACCAAAGCTATATATTTCTAACACCACAACATATGTATTATCATTGGATAGGTATTTGAATAATCTTTCAGATGAACGCAACTTGTAGCAGCAGAAAATGAAGCATACAAAAGTTACACCACAAACAATGACATGCATTCTCAAAATGTGATTCATTCAAAAATTAGTGCTATATAATAGTAGTTTGTCAAAATGTAAACAAACTCAAAGACAGTTGCAGCTTACTGTCCACACAACAGTAGCAGAGCAGTTTTATAATAATAATAATTCACAAGTTAAGTGGCAGTGATCTTCCTTTTATCATTCATGTGATGTTTATTGTGAGCAGGGCGGACAAATGGTTATCATACGTAGACAGGTACAGAAAGAAACTGAAATTTTCTATAAAAAGAACACGTTTGCCTATCAATGGCATGTATTTCCTATTGTTGCTGTTTCTGCCAGGCAGAAACAGTTTATGCCCAGCATAAATCAAACAACCCTGTAGGTAATTATTAATAAAATGTTTTTTGGTGAATCATAGTTACAGATCATTAAGGGTTATGATGGAAGTAAAATGTTTACATGTTTACTGTTCACTGAAAAAAACAGCTCCACAGAACTAATTATAGTTATTGTTAAGATGTTTAACCTAGTTCCATTATCTGACATTGTGCCAACAGATTGGTGTATTGGGATCATTAAGCCTATATCATTATTATATAAACATAGCAGCAGACACTGGGACAGTGTGACTGCTGCCTGGCTAAATGGATGCAATGGTGCTTTGAAGTTAGTTCTTCTGCCAACTATCCTTTTCACACAAGCCTATAGGTTTAGTAGTCTACACAAGGCATGGCAAGCGTAAACAGAACAGTAGAATGCATTTGATATCAATAAAGTGTAGGATATTTCACGCTATAGTTATCCAGAATATTAATTTTCTATGTTTGTCACATACAGGTGACAGAATATTAATTTTCTATGTTTGTCACCTACAGGTTTCTACAGACAATACATCTTTAACCAATAGACACCACAGTCACACCATTTTATAATAATTAAATGAACATCAAAATAAACACAACTTGCAATTATAGAAAATCAATAGTTTTGAAGATACATTTTAAAAGTGTTAGGCAACTGTTCAGTCTAACAGGGGTCAAGTGTGTCTACTCTGCCTGGGTGCTGTGACCAATTAAAGATTAGTCAATGTCTCAATGGCCTAGGCTGTAGAGATTAGTCACAGCTTTTGACTTTCTGGAACATTACACAACATCAACTGTTGGGGGTGGTCTCAAGGGCCCTTCTCAAAACCACATCACTAGATAATGTAAACCTTTTGCACTTTGGTGGCCCCTTGGGTGCCCTTAGAATGATTCAATCAAATACAGATTTCTTGTATATAGTGGCAGCACCTTAAGATACATCTATGCAAAATTAGAAAAAAAGTTGCCGAACAGTTTTTGAAAAAATAGGACAAATGTTACATTTTTACCAGTTTTGGGGTCCTTGGAGGCCCTAGGGAGCCCTTAAAATGATTCAATCAAATACAGATTTCTCGTGCATAGTGGCAGTGCCCCAAGATATGTCTATGCAAAATTAGAGAAAAGGTTGCTGAACGGTTTCTGAGATACGGCAGCTAACGGCGGACACAGAGTGATGGCAATAGTCCCTTGGACATTTGGCCAAAGGACTAAAAACTAGAACCAACATTTATAATACTGTTTTAAAAATACTAAAAATGATTCAACAATATTACACCTTAGTAATAAAATGGGCCAAGAGGCCATGAAGTCCTAGGGACTATATTGTGAGTTTGTAATTATTAATGAAATGGTTTTTGGTGAATCATAGTTACAGATCATTAAGGGTTATGATGGAAATAAAATATTGACATGTTTGCTGGAGACTGTATGCATGCCATAAAATATTTGAGTAGACCGTTTCGTGAAGATTGTATATATTAGTTAATGTGTTATTAAAAATACTGTACAATTTTATCCAGATACATTGCTATTTAGGCCGATTTCCAGTGGTTGTTGAAACCTTTCAAGAGAGTTGGTGAGCTGCAATCACGCATGTAGCACAATTAAAGGTTGTTTAAGAAAATGTGCACACATTTTCTGTTCTCATGTTGCCCTTACCACCTATAATTACCGACATAAAGTTTGCTTTTTTCTTAAACAAGGATGTTACCTTAGCCTTTTTATAGTCCAGCTACCGAGGGGGTAACCCCTTGTTGCCTGATATAGTTTTTTCTTTGTTGATTATTCATCTCTAGCATGTATATAATGATACCCAGGGGCTGTGGAGATCTCATACTTGGGCATTTTGAAAAAATCCAAAATGGCCACCAGAATCAACCTATTATCATATCTTTGCAACCAGGCAAGATACACACATGATTAGAATGTTGTTTTATGTTTCCAGACATGAGGAATTCAATTCCACCATGATTGATATGAAAAAATATAACGTACACACACGATTAAAACGTCTTTTTACATATTTTCACACATAAGAAATTCCATATTCATTTTATTTGTTAAATGTAAAGAACACAATGAAAACAGTTGCGAAATTGAGACAAACTCTCTTGTAGAGGTCAGTCTTTACGCTGACACAAGGCATGCGGATCTGATTATTTTCTTTACCACTCGATATTTGGCGCTAGAGTATATTGTCCAGATGGCATACGTGCGCAATTCATCAATGGACAGCACACGATGCACCACAATGCTGGTCTGTTCAATGACATTTGGAGAGACATGGCCATTGAAACTATCTTCATGAGGTATGGTCATGGACAGAGTGGGAACATTGGAATAACTCTGAAGCTGGTAACTCTCAAAACCTGGGCTTACAGCTTGCATACCTGCCATGGCATCATCGACGACTTGAACGAGATAACGAATGACCATCTGCCCAAACTTCGCACAAAGAAGAAACAGCCGCAAGAATCAAGGGCAACAATCAAGACAGGAAAGCAATCGCAATAAATTGGAGCTTTGCATAGATCCACTTGACCCAGAGCAACATCCAGATGAGCTGATGAACATTGTCACTGGGCAAGTTGTGAATCACTCCTCAGTCAATGTCGACAAGGCGGAACTGCTGGAAAAAACACAGATGGAGTCTTTTGAACGCAGTTGGCCTAGTGGATTTCATAATTCAATGGTTGTGTAAACAAACGTGAAGACATGGCTACAACACAGGAGGAGGGAGACACTCTGATTGTGCAACAAGTTTCACATGTAGAGGATGGTATCATCCTGGCCGTTGCAGATGATACCAACATCTTTGTTCTGTTGTTGTATTTCTGTCACCAGGATTCAGGCAAAGTTCTAATGATTTCGCCAATTAAAGGACGAAGTGTCCTACATATAAACACAGCTGCAGAAGAGCACAGCTCCATCGTCCCAGATCTAATAGCTGCTCACGGTCTCACAGGTTGTGATACTGTGGCATCATACGTTGGCGTTGGCAAGGCTGCAGCTCTGAAAGTTCTGACACATGGCCAACGTTCTCTCAACCTATTTGGAAACACAGGCGGACCATTTTTTTCAGAAGTAGTGGACCAGGCCACACACTTCATGTTGACCTGCTATGGTCAGCAAAGATGTCATTCAATGATAGAAGCACGCCAACAAATGTGGTTTTCTAAAGTAAGCAGAAGCAAGGCTTCCGCACCAAAGCTGTGTTCATTACCACCCACAAGTGAAGCGTTCGAACAAAATGTAGTCGGAGCCCATCTGCAAGTAGCAATTTGGCTTCATGCTTTGGACCCAAACCCACCTGTACTAGACCCTGCATCTTATGGTTGGTCGCAGGAGGAGGGGACTACTGCGCTCAGTCCAACTACTGTCGCCCAGACACCTTGTTCGCCCCAACTGGGTTGCTAAAGCTGATCAAGTGCTCGTGTCAAAGTGAAATGCCATGTAACACGAACAAGTGCAGCTGCAACAGCTCTGACATGGCATGCACACCATTTTGCGCATGCCAGGGTGGACAGGCCTGCCAAAATGAGAGTGGCAAGTACGTTTTACATGATGAAGATGAAGAGGACTGATGCTTAGAAAGGTAAGAATTTCACAAAATTATGATTTTAAGGTGATTCCATGTCAAATCAATCAGTTTTGACACTTTTTTGGCCGACCCACCTCCGAATTAGCTTAAATTTCATATACTAATTGGCACATATTATGTAAACAACCATGCACAATTTTAGAAAATTGGGTTGTATAGTTTTCGAGTTACAGGCCCTAAAGAAAATTACAATTTGTTAAAAAAACGGAATTTGATCGTCGTTTTGTATCATTCTCCGACCCATAACTTCAGTAATAATAGTGCTAGACTAATAAATGTTACACTTCTGGAAAGGTCTCATTTAACTGCATCAAGTGGACATGGAATCATATAACAAAATATTTATAACAAATTTTTTTTCAATACATGCCATTTTGGTGACCTGTGACCCCCCGTGAAAAAACCTCCAAACCGATTGGACCAAAAATAGATTCATTATATAGAACAATATGTAGCTCACATATCCTGAGAAAATCAGAGTGGGCACTCATAGGGTTTTTAAGATATTATCAAAATAGCACACATATTAAATTTTTTTTCATTTGTATAATTCTGTTATAATATTTTTTCTATGCTATCATTTTGCAACTATCCAGTCTATTAATTTACTTATACTAAATAGTAAATATACAAGTACCAGGTATATATAATTATATTATACATAATACATTTTATATTCTGACCTATAAAATATGTAACAGTGGTTATCAAGTTGCAGCTTCACATTTTGTTACATAACAGATACAATGTACAGTAGATACAACGTTTACTGTTTTAAGCTGAGATCCACCATTTACCACTGATGACATACATCAGTTCTTCACTAACCATGGCGTTGTGCTGTGTTGGAATTGACAAAGGAAAACTGTGTGATCCTGTTTTGAGCACACATCAACTGACACAGGAGCAACAATCTTTAGCTACTCTGCGAATTGGATTAGATAATGTTACGGTACTGTGTGACATTCACTTGAAAAAGTACATTACTAGTTATGCTTCCAACCAGAAAGTGTGCTGTGATCCGTGGCTATGCCATACAGGAAAGCCTTCTCGAAAAGTCAGCGGATTGCGACAAATTACCAAATCTTTGGCTGCCCAATATTCCAATATTGTGCTCATACCTGGCAAAAAATTGTGCACACGATGCCGGAAGCAACTACCAAGTTGGCGCCCAAAGACGGTCCCTGCATGCCCAGATGAAGATGCTGAAGGTGATAGCACTGATGACGTGTATGAAGTTGGCCGTTCAACCGCAGTCAATCAATTGAACAGTTCACTGACCGTGCTTGGTGAATCACCAATCTTACAGAAGAAGCTGTCCACTAAACGATATGCGAAAGATAAGTTGAATCGTGTAGGGGAAACCATCCGGAAGAGGCTGAGAATTGAAGATGATGATGAAGATGACAATGCAGCATCAGATGACCACAATGATATTCTCAGATGTTTAAAAATCAAGTTCTCAGGCAGCAGCTCTCGCAGTGAACAAATCTCCATTCTCACTGTTGCACCGTCTACCTGGAGCATTCGGCGCTTGATGTCCGAGTTTGGTACAAGCTACCACATGGCACGGGTAGCAAAGCGACTGACCAGTACCGAAGGAATTATGTCGTCTCCTAACCCAAAGCCAGGGAAGACTCTCTCTGAAGATACAGCAACTGTAGTAAGAAACTTTTACGAAAGTGATGTTGTAAGTCGACTGATGCCTGGAAAAAAAGACTGTGTCAGTATGAGAATTCAAGGTCAGCGTTGTAACGTCCAGAAGCGTCTGATTCTGTGCAATCTGAAGGAAGCATACAGTTGTTTCAAGGCTGAACACCCGACACTAGCAATAGGGTTTTCGAAATTCGCCGAACTACGCCCAAAGAATGTTGTGTTGCCAGGTGCCAGTGGCACGTACAGCGTCTGCGTATGCACCATCCACCAGAACGTGAAGCTCATGTTGCACGGTGCAAAACTGAGCAATGCATCAGAGTTCTGCAAAATCGTGGGAGACTATCATGCGGATATCAAGTATGACCATCTCATAGCAGCTATGACATGCAATCCACCGTTACCGGCATGTTTCCTTGGGAAGTGTGACTACTGTCCCACACAGGATCATTTGAAAGAGAGTCTACATGCCGCACTTGATGAACTACCGGTAGCCATCGATGAAATTACATATAAAGCATGGGTCTCGGTTGATCGAACAAGACTGGAGACGGTTGTAAAACAAACGGACGTGTTTGTGGATTGTTTGATGGACAATCTTGAGGTCTTAAAACATCACGATTTTATCGCGAAACAACAGTCAGCTTTCTTGAAAGACAAGAAAAGTCAGTTGGTTGAAGGAGAGGTGATAGTCACTGGTGATTTTGCAGAGAATTACTCATTTGTTGTGCAAGATGCTGCACAGGGCTACCACTGGACAAATGACCAAGCAACCATACATCCGTTTGTTGCCTACTATCGAGAAGAAGGAGTAGTCAAGCACAAAACCTTTGTGGCCATCTCCAACTCAATGACACATGGTACAGTGGCTGTGCATTGCTACCAACGTCACCTGATATCATTTCTGCGTGACAACATGCCTCTTCACCATGTCATCTATTTCTCGGATGGAGCTGCATCGCAGTACAAGAATAGAAAGAACTTCTCCAACACCATTTTCCATGCAGAAGACTTTAATGGTGTTACAGAGTGGCACTTCTTCGCCACGTCTCATGGCAAGGGCCCATGTAATGGTGTCGGTGGCACTGTGAAACGACTGGCTGCTAGAGCCAGCCTTCAGAAGCCATATGATGACCAGATCCAGACACCAATGGACTTGTTTGTGTGGGCCTCTGGCAACTTGCCGTCCATCAAAGTCATGTTTGTTGACACAGATGAAATCACAGATGAAGAAGTTAAGTTACGGAACAGATTTGCTGATGCTGTTGTAGTAACAGGAACACAGCGACTGCACTCCTTCGTTCCCGTTCAAGGATCACGTTCTTTGATGGAAGTGCAAGAGTTCTCAGCAGACACAGAACAGGAGATCGTGAAGATTACGAATGAACGAGAACTGTTACGAGTGGCTGACATTGACGGATCATACATTACGTGCATGTATGATGACAACTGGTGGCTAGCCTACGTGTTGAAGGTGATGCCTGAAACCAATGAAGCATAAGTCAGCTTTCTTCATCCAGCCGGACCTTCGCCTTCCTTCACCTTCCCAAGATGCCTTGATGAGTTGATCGTTGGTCAAGATCAGATCTTGACCACTGTCGAACCACTTACGTCAACCGGGCGAGTCTATCAACTCAGTGCACCAGATATGAAAAACGCTACTCTTCTTATGAACAAGGTAATCCAAAATTATACCACTTTAGAGAATAATCCTTTGTTTAGTACTGGCTGGCTATAAGCAGTGGTGAGTGGTATATATCATATACATATATATCACATAGTATTAGACTATTAGTATAATTATATAAACAAATATTTTTTTTTAACCAGTCCCAAAGACTGGATACTTGCTATTATATATTTATATTATATCGATATTCAATGGTGTATTTAGGGGGGACTACTGGAATAATATTCTGGAATAATTTTGTAACCTGTTTTGTCCTCACATTGCAGCATGGCAAAATAATGAGTGATTCAGTCTATCCACCCCTCTAAAGAATCTAAATATGCTACAAACCCCAACAGGGCAATACTGAATCTACCTACAGTTTGATTCGATGTGAATTATCTAGCAAATTATATTTCCATGCCCCTTACCATTACCGGGTACTAAATATTTGCATTGCAGGCTGTGTAAAAGGATTGATGGGACAACCAGCTGTTGCACTGTGAATGAGGAATTCGTGTACATGCATTGGACTCGAGACTATGAACATTTCAGTTAGTCTGATAATAACAGTCATGACTTTGACCAAGTGGAGAAATGGTTGAAAATTAATTAGCTTGTGGTTTTTTTACAATTTATTAAATTTATACCAATATATAAAAAGTGTACCGGTAAATAAACTGCATCAATGCATGATCAGTTTGAGACGTGTTGGTGTTATAATATTGGTTCTAATTATAATGCACTGTATAAAGAGAATTAATTATCTAGACAGGTTTCACATGACAATTATCTAGTTTCACTAAAAGATACCTGACTGACAGTGACATGTTTAGTATGCAAGCACATTTGGTGTACATAATGACTGTATAACAAGCATTAGAATTAGTGCAATGTTCATATGCGGGGTGTATGTACATGCTATTTTGATTGTATTTTAGTAACCCAAAGAGTGCCCACTCTGATTTTTTCAGGATATTTGGGTTACATACTGTTTTATATAATGCATGTATTTTGGGTCCAATCAGTTTGGAGGTTTTTTGTCACGGGTGGGTCACAGGGCACAAAACTGCATGTATTTGGATTTAATTTTTTTTATTATTCAGTTACCCGATTCCATGTCCACTAGATGCAGTTAAATGAGACCTTTCCAGAAATGTAACATTTATTAGTCTAGCATTATTATTACTGAAGTTATGGGTCAGAAAGTGAACCAAACCGGTGATCAAATAGATTTTTTTCAACAAATTTAAATTTTTTTGAGGGCCTGTAACTAAGAAAATATACAACCCAATTTTCTAAAAATTGGCATGGCTGTTTGTGTGGCATATTCCAATTGACATACCAATTTTCAGCAAAATCAGAGACGGTGAGGTTTTTTAGTGATTGATCTGACATGGAATTGCCCTTTATGTAATTCTGCTCATATGATAACATATGGAAAATTAATTTTGTCATGTTTTTTTGTTCAAGGAACATGAAATATACTCTCTTTTCGCATCGTCGGCAACCATTTGTAGCATACTTATGGCCACCATTTTGGTTTTTTAAATTTGTTCATATCAATTATGGTGGAATCGAATTCCTCATGTCTGGAAACATATAAAACAACATTTTAATAATGTGTGTATCTTGTCTGGTTGCAAAGCAAACTCCACACACAATTGGATATCATTATATATACATGCCAGAGATAAATAATCAACAAAGAAAAAACTATATCAGGCAAAAAGGGGTTAGGTAAAAAAATGCCCTCTGCGACTGCCTGACTTAGTATCTATCTGTATCTGCCTGACTATTAGTAGTCAGGTACAATCTTTGATTTGATAGATTTACAATTTTTGTGTGTTGCATGTTTACCTTTTGCAGCAATTTCTTCCAACTTGATGCACAAAAGCAAAACACTAAAAGTTCAATTTACTAAAAGCATCTTGTTTGTCTTTATTATTTACGCTATTAAACGATCTTTTTACCTAGTTTTTTCGATGCTGGCGTGTTCTTGTAATCATTCCCCATCAGTGTAGATACAAAACGGAACCGTATTTGTTAAAGTTGTTGTCTTTGGGGGGACTTTTCTACAACAAAACAGCACTGTTTTGATATGTGCATGGCAATCGGGCACCGGCAATCGTCCGAAATATACTCCAGACGTGTCGCTGTGGCATCACAACCGGAAAGGCGATGTAACTAGCAAATGTCTCGTTCTTCTTTACCCAGTGGGCAATTGTGGTATATTTTGACGTCTAAAAGATGTCTTTTTGACGCCTAAAACACGTCAAATTTAGGTTGCCAGTGAAAGACTATTTTGCGTCTCATATGTAGACGTCTGATAGATGTCTAAATGACGTTTTTTTAGACGTAATCCATATGACCAAAACAAACTGCTAAAAGACGTCTAAAAGATGTGTGCCCACTGGGTACATACGTATACTGAATATTTTACTAGCTATGGTTAACTGTAGTGAATACCACATTTTACTATGGTTTACTACAGTGCATACCACATTTTACCAAGCTTTACTATGACAAATATATCATTTTACTATAATTTACTACAGTAAATATATCATGTTTTACTACGGTTTACCGTGGTGAATATCACGTTTTACAATGGTTTACTGTGATGAATATCACGTTTTACAGTGGTGAATACCACTTTTTTATCATGATTTAGTGTAATGATTAATACTACATTTAGGATCATGTGTAATGCAAATTGACGTCAACAACGTAAGTAGTATGTAAAGACAACCTTTATTATATTATTACATTAATTACTCCTTC
This sequence comes from Paraescarpia echinospica, assembly GCA_020002185.1. NCBI lineage: Eukaryota > Metazoa > Annelida > Polychaeta > Sabellida > Siboglinidae > Paraescarpia > Paraescarpia echinospica. The sequence goes on from CM034538.1 coordinate 13,123,002, forward strand.
ATCACGGATGACATCTTCTGTTTCTTTGCCGCATTATTCCAAACATGCACAGTAGAATGATTTTACGTTGTACATTTACTTTCTGACCTAGCTATGAAAACGACCACCTATAGCAGCCATACTTGTCCTTGCATAGAAGTGTCATTTAGAGAGGGAATCGGCCCACTAGAATGGAAAAAAGCAGACTTCACGCCATTATTTAAAAAGGGATCGAGGAGCAAGACATAGAATTACAGACCAGTTAGTTTAAAATCAGTTTTATGCAAATTACTAGAAACGCCTATGAGAGACCACATGGTGGAATTCTTTGTAAAACAAAAAATAATCAATGAATCTCAATGTGGCTTCTTAAAGGTTAGATCTTGTCTAACTAATCTCTTATGTTTTTGGAAGAAATAACAAAATGGGTAGACGATGGGTCACCAGTGGATGTTGTCTACTTACGTTTTCAGAAAACATTTGGTAAATTGCCACATAAAAGATTATTGCTTAAACATTTAGACTGACGGGTACAAACCCGTCAACTGTGTAATGATCCGTGCCACCACTATATATACGACGGACTGTGTGACTGCGCCGCACGGAGACTTTCTCTGACGTTGGCACAGCCTTCATGGAAATACTCTACGCACACGTGGTGTGTCTATTGTTTATCCCAATATGCTAATAGATACTGCAATAGCCTTTAATGCAACATCGTAGATACAATGTCAATTACTGCTGTTAGTTGAAAACATGCAAAGACTTGTGTAGGCACTGCATGTTGTGGGAAAGTGTCCAGCGTTTGAATTGCCAATAAACAAATCGCATTTTCACCTTGTTAACGTGGTGTTAACTTCGTTCCCTAAAACTGTTTTGTAACATGCGATTCGGCCAAATTACGAAGGCATCGTTTTAGCCGACTGTACGGACGATTTCCTTATTTAAAATTCGCGTGCTGGCCCGTTATTCTCCGTATGCAAATACGAGTAATCGGGAGCGTTCGATGTTTTGAAGGGGTCCGATTAATTGAAAGCACGTGACACTATCAATTGATACTGCAATACAGCATTTTTGTTTTCGCCATACCGCCGCCGTCGAAGAAATATTGAAACGATATTACGCGTTTTTTCGAATCAAAACCAGTAACAATTACGTTGACTGCCATCGTTCAACGGGAAGAAGATGGCGTGGACCGAGTGGAGACTGTGCCAGTGGCTGTGCTTGTGTCGTCGGTGATACCTCTGCCCGTGTCGTCGTGTTCGACATCGTTATCTCTGTACGTGTTGTCGTGTTCGGTGTCGTCGCACAACACACAGTACATGAAGATGTCATTTTTCCCGCGCTCAATAGCTGAGTGTAACAGCCTGCCCCAAAAGTGGTATCTCTGACCACCCTGGATTCTTTTAAGTCCAGGCTCCAGCACCACCTCTGAATCTTACAACCCCCCCCCCATCCCATCCCCTTCCCTCCCCTCCCCCTCCCCTCTTTCTACACCCCTAACCCCACTAAATCGACCACTACATTTCTTCTCTCTTTGCTGATGCCAAACATTACCCCCCAACGACAAAATCTTCAACTTAATTAAGGTGATCATAACAAAGAAGAAGTCACCTCTGCCCGTGTCAGTGCATTCGGCATCGTTAGCAGGCCCGTAGCCAGCTTTTTACAATGGGAGTTCACATTTTATCAATTCAGACTCCAGGGGCGCCACAAGTTCATGTGGGGTTATATTTATTCACAACGCAAACACCACATTAACATCCCCAGCAGGCCCATAACGAGATCGTTTTGGGGGTGCGTTTTCAACCAAAGTGGGACTCATTATGTGGTCTGTGGAGATTGGTCCC
>CM034538.1:13129830-13190929 GCA_020002185.1 Paraescarpia echinospica
ACACTTCTAACTTCTACGACCCCCAAAGATGGCCTGCTGGTGTATACATTAGGAAATTCTTCTTTCGCAAATCGTAAACAATGGCTATCCAACTGGCAAGTTTTAACTGTAATGGGTTCAAGAGCTTTGAACCAAATCTTCACGAACTTCTCAACAAGTGTGATATACTGTGTTTACAGGAGTTGATGCTATTGAAACAGGAATGCATATTATTGAATAGTTGTCATCCAGAATTCTATGGACATGGTGTGTCTCCTGTGGATGCCACTAGGGGTGTCATAACAGGTCGCCCTTATGGTGGAGTAGGTTTTCTATGGAAAAAATCGTTAGATTCCAGTATATCAATGATTGATTCGGTTTATGACTGGCTATGTTGTATAAAAATCAGTGATGGTATGAAAGAATACTTTCTTATCAATGTATATTTACCATTTGAAAGCTATGAAAATAGGGATAACTTTAATGACTGTTTAGCTAAACTTAATGTTTTCATTGACAGTATCAATAGTACCTGTATTACTGTTGTGGGGGACTTCAATGCTAATCTTGCTAAACAAACTATGTTTGGTGAAATTCTACAGAGCTACTGCACTGACAATAGCCTCATAATTGTGGATGTGGAGCACCTCCCCGGAGATACATATACATATGTAAGTCCAGCGTGGAGCATTACCTCTTGGTTAGATCATATTATATGTACTTATGATGCAAAAGGCTGCATTACTGATATAAAAGTTATGTATGCATGTATTCTGTCTGATCATCATCCAGTGTTATATACAATTACACTCAGTAAGCTGCCTGAAAATGAGGGTAGTACGATAAATGAATCAAATCAGCGTATACAGTGGGATAATCTCTCATCCAGTGAAATAGAATACTATGCAAGATGTACGTGTGAGGGTTTGTGTAATATTGCCTTCCCTGAAGGGATTAAATGTTCTAACGCGAACTGTCATAATCATAGCCATACTGCTGACATCGACACATTTTATGATGAGATCATTACTGCATTATCCAAATCAGGTGAAAAAATGTTAAAGCAAGTATCTGGAAAGAGGAAACCGTTTACACCTGGTTGGAACGACCATGTAAAGGATTTACACATGGCAGCTAGAGATGCATATCTTTTGTGGAAGGACATTGGCAAACCCAGAACGGGTGCTGTTTATGACGTTATGCGGCAAGCTAGGTCCAAATTCAAACATGCACTTAGAGTTTGCAAGAACAAAAAGAATTCCATTATTGCGGATAAAATTGCTGAGAAAATGAGTGGAAAAAACGATAGAGATTTCTGGAGGGAAATCAAAAACTCCACAAACAGTAATGTTAAATTACCAAACACTGTGGGTGATGTACATGGCAGCCAGAACATAAGTGGAATGTGGCAAGAACACTACAGTCAAATTTTTAATGTAGTTAGAGGAAGTTGCAGCAAGGAATTTCTTGCTGATCTGTGTCAGGAGCATGCTGTCTTTGACCAAGGTATGAGGGTGACTGTTAATGAAATTAGTGAAATTATCAAAGATTTATCTTACAATAAGTCACCTGGTTTAGACGGCATTACTAGCGAGCACATGAAGTGGGCAGATCGACAGCTGCCAGTTTTATTGGCTATATTGATGTCGGCTATACTTACACATGGTTACGTACCGGGAAATATGCAAAAATCTGTCATTGTTCCCATTATTAAGAATAAAAATAAACGTGTCAGCGACAGAGATAACTATAGACCGATATGTCTGTCTAATGTATTCACAAAAATAGTGGAAAAAATACTGTATAATAGGATGCAAAGTCATCTACGAACTACAAGTAACCAATTTGGGTTCAAACCCAAACATGGGACAGAAATGTGTGTATTTGTGTTGAAGGAGCTCCTTCGATATTACACTAATCATGGGTCATGCATGTATGTTGCCTTCCTTGATGCCTCCAAGGCATTTGACAGGGTGAATCACACAACATTATTTAGGAAGCTACTTAAGCTTGGAGTGTCTAAATATTTAATTAAAGTGATATGTCAGTGGTACTGTAATCAGACTATGTGTGTTAAATGGGGTTCGGTATTTTCCAACTTCTTCTCTGTGACTAATGGAGTTAAACAAGGGGTATGCTATCTCCTTTCTTATTTAATTTATACATGAATGATTTGAGTTTGCTACTGATGAAACTACCCATCGGATGCTATTGTGGTGATACAACTGTTAATCACCTCATGTATGCTGATGACATTGTACTACTGGCTCCATCGGCTAAGGGGTTGCAAAGACTGCTAGATGTTTCATACAATTATGGATGTGACAACGACATATTGTTTAACAGAGTAAAGTCGCAGATAATGTTTTTTGACACAAGACAAACCGGTTTTGAAGTAGCTATTAAGCTTGGTGATGCAGTTCTGAATACAACGAAGGCATACAAATATCTTGGCCATATAATCTGTAATGATCTGTCAGATGAAACGGATATGAAATCCAAAGAAAGGAGTTTGTACGGCAGAAGCAATATTCTACTCAGGAATTTTCACTTTTGTTCAGTGAAGGTGAAGAACAAACTGTTCACATCCTATTGTAGTAATGTGTATTTATGTTCCTTATGGGCTAATTATAGAAAAGCCGCTATGCAGCACTTTATTGTTTCCTATAACAATGCATTTAGAATTATGCACAGCCTATCTATGAGGTGTAGTGCTAGCCTAATGTTTGTTAGTTCTGACACGGACTGTTGCAATACTAGATTTAGAAAATGCATGTACAGTCTTATGAGCAGAATATCTGCATCGACGAACAACATTGTTGAGAGTATTATACACAGTGATGTTTATACGACCTCTGTATTGCGCAGGAAGTGGATTAGTGCAATTTATACACTATAATATACTTTTTATTTTACTTTTTTACTATGGACATAGTGCATATTACACGTATGCTTTTTTGTCTGAAATAAAGATTGATTGATTGATTGATTGGTATACTGGCAAATGTCCTACGGAGACATCACGCCAGTGCACATGGTGGCTCATATGGTTTAATTTGTTTGACGAGATTACTCTGAAGTGAATTATGTGATTTCGAAGATACAAAGCTTGGAGGTAGAGAATTCCAGTATTTTATTGTGGTTGGGAAAGAACTATTTACAAATATGTTTGTTGAGTGCCTGATTTGTCGGAACTGATTATCATGTTTGCGTAAGCATCTAGTAACAGTATTGAGTTCAAATGGGATATCTATGTTATATTCATGTTTCACTTGAAAATTAGCTAGTTACTTTATTAAGAATACATTATTATGTAGTCTTGGTAATATGGTTGTTAATCACCTTATGTACGCTGATGATCTACTTCTATTTGAACCTTCTGCTAAAGGACTACAAACACTACTAGAAATGTGTTACTCATATGGATGTGAGCATGACGTGCAATACAATGCGGGTAAACCCCTGGTCATGTACTTTGAATCTAGAAAGTTAATTTTTTCTAAAGAAATGACATTAGGAGAAAAGAAGTTAAACTTTGCCACCTTTTGTAAATATTTTGGACATGTCATTTCTAATAACTTGTCAGATGAGTCTAACATGCAAGCCAAAGTGAGAATAACAACTCTTTCAGGATATTGAACAATTTGCCCATGAGATGTAGCGCTAGCGACATGTTTGCTACAGCTGATGTCAGCTCGGGTAAATGTGTAATCAGAAAGTCTATTTTTAGCGTAACGAATAGGATTGACTTGTCTTTGAATCCCATTATTTGCAGCATTAAAACTAGCGACATGTATTGTACTTCGAAACTGCGGCACCAGTGGGTCCGGGATTTATATATTTGTTTAACATATTGTTCTTATCGATGCATTTTTTTATTTATTTACATACTTTTATTGATGTATTTTTATATATGGACATGATGATTGTCTTAAATAAATACATTATTATTATTATGTTCTAATGAGTAAAATTTTATTAGTAGTCAACCTGTTCTATATATGTATTGTAAGTAATGTATGTTTATGCGTATACATTAACTACACCTAGAGATGATTTATTCACTTTGTTCCAGAAGAACTTACTGTCCTACTTTTATGCTTTAATGTTATGGAACAAGGAAACTGTTTTTAATTTATTATGTTCTGGTGGTCCTCGATATAAGCCCCTAGGGGTTTCTAGAGGATCTCCGCGGTTGCAATATTTTTTTGTTTTTTGTTGTTTTATAATCCATTGTACTCATGTTCACTAATGTGTACGTGTAACCGACATAAAGTTCAATTCGATCTATAAGGTGGTGTTCAATCTTATATAATATGCTTAGTCTTCTGGAGGTCTTTAAGGGATTGTGTTGTCGTTCCTGGCTCTCTAGAGTAGTTGCAATTACAAAATCAGGCGTTTTGTCTTTGTGTTTTATTTATATGTCAAGCGGTACACGTATATATGCCATACAGTGCGGTGGTGTTGTATTTCCTTCCAAAACTGAATGCTGTTAGCATCAACAAAATCAGATTTTTCTAGTGAACGACATAATTTCCATATTATGTTACAAGGAAATATTCGTTGCAGAAACACACACGCGCACATACGCATACACACGCACGCACGCATCCACATACCTATACACACACGCACGCACGCATGTACGCGCCCACACATACACACACACACTCACACACAGCGCCACGTCTTTTGTGCCCAACACTGCATACATTATTTATTATAAACACTGTGCGTGCGTGCGTGCGTGCGTACGTACGTTCGTGCGTACGTTCGTTCGTACGTACGTTCATTCGTACGTACGTACATACCATGGATTTACCATGGTTTACTGTAGTAAAAGCTGTATCCGTACGGTACTAGCAATAGACTAATGAAAAAGGAATAATTAAAAATATAATTTCCAGACGGGGAATCGAATCCAAGTCGCGGCGGTGAGCTCTCAAAATCCTAACCACTACACCACCTGGAATACCTGAACACAAGTCTGTATTCTGTGCAACTATTTCTTCTTAATGATTCCATATGTGCTAGGTAGCCAGTACTAGTTACACTCTTTTGGGAAAACGTACTGATTGACTAGCTGAGTTACCTAGCGTTGCCCGGGGACAAGGACAGTCAAATACTTCCTCAAATCATTTGCACTGAAATCTAAAAAGTACTGTTGACATAATATTAAACACTGAAAATAGATCAAACCTCAAGTGCCCAACAACTGAGTTCCAAACACCCCAAACTCATCTTAAATGTTTCCAGCCTACCCACATTAATAAATCGTACCTGTGTCCTGTTCACTGGCCTAGTTGTTAGAACAACCTTTTGCTAGAAATCGCATGGGCACGCCCGTGTAACTGACATAACCAGCAACAGGCAGATACATGGGTTACGCGTCCGGGATTTTGTAACGTTAATAACATAAACAGATAATACATTTGTCTGCATACACCCAGTGACACATTTGTACATGGAATGATTACCTGTACCATGATATAGAAAAACAATAAATTCCGAGGTTGGAACTCCACGGAATTAGTGCAGTGTATTGTTTGCCAGAAGTACCACGCGCTCACGGGGCTGACGCGACGAAATGCTTACGTAACCAGCGATAAGTAGACCTGGTGCATGTTATAATAACTTTAAAACTATACAAAATTTCTGCATGCAGTCAGCGACATATTTGTAGATGGCATAATTATATTGACACTAATATAAACAAACATTAAATACCGCGGCTGTAATTCCACGTAGTTTTTTTATATTGAGCCATTCAAGTTATCTACCACCCCGGACGAATTTCGAAAATGTCTAAATCTAGGAACCATCTTAATGGGCCCGGCAGAGCGCATGAACATTTTAGCCGATATAATATTATGAAAAACTGACGGAGATGTGGGTGCCCATACAAACAGGGAACGAACTGTTTTATAATACATATGGAGAGTGTTATATATATATCTTAGTGTGCTCATCGTAGTAATGTGTTGTTTTATGAACACTGAGTTTTTCCCACCTGTGTGTGCGTGCGTGCGTGTGTGCGTGTGTGTGTATATGTGCGTGCGTGCGTATGTGTGTGCGTGTGTGCGTAATGGTGTGCGTGTGTGCGAGTGCGTGCGTGCGTGCGTGCGTGCGTGCATGTATTTTGGTCTATGCATTTAAGTTTTTGTCATGGTTTAGTACTTTACTATGAATGCATGGTAAAATGCAATTTATAGTATGGATTACTATTATATACCATGATGTATCATTGTTTACCGTTGTAAACTATATTATTACAATTTAGCAGACGATCACTTTGTGACAACATTACCCCGAATACATATAATATATATACGTGACATGTTTCTACAAAAAGCGAACTGCAGCACGGAGAACACCAGTTCGTCAACTTAATTATCGGTTATTATACCAAAATTAGCTTGATTATTTATTCCACGATTATCCACATTGATTCACCAAAACAACAAGTCTTTTCAGGCCTATCATCATAATATTTGTAATAGACGGTCTACTGTTATCAGTACCAGCATATAATATATATATATATATATATATACATGCCCATCACCTGACGGGGTACTTTGGTATTTGACAGTCGTGATAATAATATTTACCAAACGTTAGAAAACACACAGCATCGTTACATAAACACCATAAGTTGCTCGCAGATACTCGTTCGTTGTTTGTTCAAAATGACGAAGGTCGAAGATAATGTGAAGTTCACGTCCATCACTAGGCTCTAGTCGTGACAGCTAGTGTAGAATTGTCCAATAATATTCTAGTGCTATGTGATCGATAGACACACTACATCATGTTTCCAAGTCCAAGACGCAGGACCAGTTTTCTCGAAGTATTTGCCGTGCGCGTGGTTCGTGTGGTTACATTTTACGTATTACGCTTACATTACGTTTTACGTTCCGAACAACTGATTTGACCCATGAAATTAAAGGTGAGAATCTTTACATATATTGCATGGGGTATTTTGAAAAAATATAGGTCTCATTTCCTATTCGTGGGGCCAAAGATTAATCCGTGAAAGTTTGGTGCTCGATGTTCGAGCCGTCTAAGAGGTGAGCGTTAACGTACCCGCTTATATATGTATACTTGTAATATGTACGCAAGCTCAATTATAAATAGATGGGTAACTGCTTTCTCTATTAGCATCACTAAAATAATGGTATACATAATATACTACCTATGCATCAGGTAACATGTGTACTTTTAATATTTTGTGATAAAAACATTTTAAAATGTGTTCTCTTTGCAGATCCTATTGCTATTTATCGGTTTAGCCAAGGGATCAGCTCAGAACGATTGTGTCTGATATCAAACAAAATTACTTTCGTTTGGGGAGAGGGGTCTGAAACAGCTTCGTCTGGCGTCGGACATCAATAGTTTATGCTTGTGACCGATACTGTTAATATATTGGTATCATCATCATATCATGTTATACACACTTTCATGTGTGGGGAGGCGGTGGGAGCTGAGGTCGGATGAAAGTAATTTAATTTGATATTGGACATCGACGTTCTGAGATGATCCCTAATGATGTGTCCATATTCAATAAGGCAGACTGGGACAAATTTAGAAAACATATGAAAGATGTAAGCAACATCCAGACTTTGCAGTATCCCATGTTTTAGACGTTAACAAGTTCTTCTGCACGTATTTATGTTTATTTACACGATAATTTGTGTTCTTATATATTGCACTCTAAAAACAAAACAAAAATTTCCTGTTCGCCTGCCATGCCACGGCACCGCCTGTATCCTCTGCATGTTGAGGCTAGGCGTGTATTGGAAGAAGGAAGAAGATATTCAGTAGAGGGCAGCACTATATTCAGCGTCCTAGTGTCAACACAGACCGAGTATGCAACTCGCAGTCTCGACATAAACGGAAAGAAACCATCGTGATCCTTCGTTTATATAGCAAATTCCTTACAAAGTTGGTACCGTGTACACATTTAGTTGTATACGTAATGTAGTTAACTAAACGTAAAATTGCAGTCAACGTAAAATCATGCAACTGTGCATGTTTGGTTTAGAGTCGTCAACATACTGTTATATCGCCCAACTGGTTAATATTTACATTATCAAAGACTTACCTCATTTTATCTGTCACGACCCACAGGTATCGGGCAAAACTTATGCGAAATTGAATCTTGATACTTAAACAGTAACTTTAAGTTTATGCATGCAGAAAGTAATTTAGTAACTCCACATCATTTGAGCCATTGGGCATTGAGGTACACAATTTTATTATTTATTCACTTCAGCCTTCAGGTTATACCGCTTGTATTATGAAACCTGTTGACTAGTGTTGTGTACCAAGCCAAGCATCTACTAGTCCAGTATCTAGCAGTCATTTGTTTGCAAACATCAGCTGTCTAGCGAGTAGTGTTTATATACGTGAATGCGTACTTTGCATGCGATTTCTTGTTTACTCATGTATAAGCCATAACTAAATTACTGCTACTAGTGCTAGTACTCAGTCCTAGCGGCTTCAAGAATCAATTTTAAGTTTGATGATAAGTTGTAACTAATACAAATACACTGAACTAAGGATACTGTGTAAAAGAAAGTCGTAAAATTGGTAGTAAATAATGCTGCAATAAGCTTGTGGGAAAGGCATATTAAAAGTTATTTGGAAAATTTTAAAAATACTTCTTCAACTGAGCGTGATTATTTACTATATATAGCATTATATGTTGTGTGTTTTATTTGTAGTTTCACAAGTCACCCGTTGAAATGGAAAAAAAACGAAAACAGGACACCAGTGCGGAGGTCCACTTACAAGTCTCAGATGCAACTGAAAAAACTCAGCTCACTGAAACAGACAGAATTTCTTCTACAAACTGTGGAATTTCTGCCGATATTCAAAGACATCATTCTGATGACTACAGAGTGGTGTACAACACAAAGATAGAAGACGACCAACCAGAAGCCACAAAAGAAGAAAATGTGTACAATCGTCAAAGAGATATGTTTAATCTTGACACCACCAGTTTGGAAACCGTGATATCTGAAGAAGAAGGATTAAGTCAACAGGAAAAAATTATGCAATTTCAAAACATTGATCACTTCCCAATAAGGACTCACAATGTTAATGAACTGACCAAAGTGAAACAAGAGAAGATAGATCCTGATGAATATGCCAGAGATGAACAAGAGACAAGACATTGGGTCGTGTGTGAGGCAGGTGTTCTGAATGAGGTCAAAACTGAACACACTCAGAGTGCCTCAGAGACATACACAGGCAAAGTTTGCAGTGATAACGTTGAATTCAGACAGTTGAATTCAGTTGGCACCCGACAAAAATTAGTCACAAAGTCCAGTACCTTTAAAAACCATAGAACGACTCATACAGTTGGTAAACCATTCACTTGTTCAACATGTCAAAAGTCATTCACGTGTTCAAGTCATCTCAAAGGACATGAAATAACTCACAGAGATGAAAAACTGTATGCTTGTGATATGTGCCGAAAGTCATTCAAACGGTTCAGTAACCTTAAACAACACAAAAGGACTCACGAAGGTGAGAAACTACACACTTCTGAGTCATGTACAAAATCATTCACACTGTCAGATAGCCGTAAAGGACATAACAAGACTCACGCAGTTGAGAAACTGTACATTTGTGGTACGTGCGGAAAATCGTTTGCACAATTGCATGGCCTTAAACACCATGAACTCATTCATACAGGTATAAAACCATACACCTGTCATATGTGTAAAAAGTCATTCACATATGCCAGTAATCTTAAACGACATGAACTTGTTCACACAGGTGTAAAACTATACATGTGTGATACATGCGGAATGTTATTTACACACGCCGTTACCCTTAAGCGTCATGAAATGATTCACACTGGTATAAAACCGCATGTGTGTGATACATGTGGAAGATCTTTCCCGCGGCTCAGGAACCTTAAAGACCATGAACGGATTCACACGGGTGAGAAACCGTACACCTGTGATAAGTGTGGAAGATCTTTCAGACAGTCCATTCACCTTAAAAAACACAAAGTTGTTCACACACATGAGAAACTGCACACTTGTGAGGTGTGTGAAAAATCTTTCGAACATTTGGTTGGTTTTAAACAACATGAATCGATTTGCACACGTGTAAAACAATTCACCTGTGATGTGTGTGGACAGTCATTCGAAAAGTTGCTTGACCTTAAAGAACACGTATCAATTCATGCAGATGTAAAACCGTACATGTGTGATACATGTGGAAAGGTATTTACACAAGTAGGTACCCTTAGACGACATGAAATTATTCACACAGGTATAAAACCGCATGTTTGTGATACATGCGGAAAGTCATTCGCACACTACAGAAACCTTAAAGACCATGTAAGGATTCACACCGGGGAGAGGCCATACGCCTGTCATACCTGTGGGAAAAATTTCACGCAGTCCAGTCACCTCAGACGACATCAAGTGACTCACACAGATGAGACATGAGAAACCATACACATTTACAAAGTGTATTTAAGAAACATTGGTCCATGAAAGTCAAGTGAGAAACCATACATTTACATTTGCTCATGGTACACATGGAAAATCAGTCATAGCTATCATATAGTCCAGTACCCTTAAAATGTTTTTGTCTGATCCTAGTTTTTCAACAATTTCCCATGTTCAACATAAATTACTATGCTGCTAATTTTGGGTAGAGGAACATCCTTTAAATCTTTAAAGTACATGAAATGACTCGCACAGATGAGGAACCGTACACCTTTGATTGTTTTAATTGTAGGGACACTGATTTTCGGCGATCGCGTTAAACGGGAAGAATACGCGGAATCGGCGTTTTGATACGGAATTTGCCTTTTCAAACGGAAATTCCGCGATCGCAAAAAACAAACTGTTTAATATTTTAATTATTTACTTTGGTCAATCGACGTAAACAGGGACACGCGCAGAAGGCGCTAACATAAACCATTTCGCGATCGTTGTCTGGCTGTCGGCTAAGCGCATGGAAGAAATGTTGCTAATTAAATGTAGTTGTCACTTCATTAGTACACGCATAAGTGTACATATTCCGGTTTCGAACACAAAACGCGAAGGAGTGCCAACAGCCTAGGGTACACCGGCTCTAAGTGAGATAGTCCGGGTTTCGTAGTTCTAACAAATTTCGTTGGATGGCGTCATATACAGTGTTAGCTAAAAATGTAATGGTTGAACACAATTATTAGTGAAACAGCAAACAGTGATTTGAACATTCGTAGTTGTTAATATGATTGCTTGTATCATTTACATTTGCTAACTTGTATATTAAGCAATGTTGCATTATAAACAACCAGTCATTTATATGTAATTGTGTGACATAATTATTTTATTATCTAAATTGATTATGTACGGTTGTTACTGTGTTGCAAATAGTGCACAAATTGGTGTTGTTAGGAAAGTTAACCACACCGTAAAACTGTATTATTTAGATGCAGAGATCATAACAAAGTTAATGGTTAGTATGCCATTTTTAAACGGAAAATGTGTCATTTGACACAAAAAATGTGTCATTTGAAATATAATTTGTTTTTTGTTGAAACGGAAAACACATCGTTTGAAACGGAATTTGCCTTTTTCTGAAACGGAAAATACGTCGTTTGAAACGGAATTTGCCTTTTTTAAAGGAATTTTTAAACGGATTTTGCCTTTTTTTTTACGGAACATCAATGTTGTCCCTATAATTGATTGTATATATATATGTGTAGGATAGCAAAATTTAGAAATTGTGTCCCATGGGTACCAAGCCTAGGGTCAATTACTTTACAGTGTTATCTATTAATTACTTTCCTTTCAATTACATGCTAAAGGCAATGCAATTTATGTACTAATTATACTTGAAGAAATTACTATTACATTTTAACGGAAGTGTTTATGGTATAACATAAAATATGCATAAATATTTGCAACAAAATATAACTATCATATCTAGTTTTACCTGCTAACAACAATGGCTAAGGATATAATGAGTCGGGGTGTAGAATGTGAACATTTATGATCCTAAGTCATTCATAAACGTTGTTTATAATGTACCCCTAGGGGTATGCTTAATTTACGTCATAGGAAATAAATTGCCACGTAACAACCTAACATTAACTATACCGAAAATGTGGGGTATGGACATTGACCCCCTGGAAATTCCACCCCAGATGTTTCCCGGTTTGCCATGTTTCCCCTGAATATTTCTGCTCCATTGAAATGGGAATGAGACACCCCCTCCTGCACATTAGGAGATATAAAATAATTGTTTTCTTCGCTTCTGTTTTTAGGAGATATATAATATATTATTCTCTTTACTTGCACTTAAAATCAGTGCATTGACCGTGCATCAGTATTATATAATATAATGAATATATTTCGTAGTTGATTAATAAAAATTAATAAATGTACATGAAGGGGAATTTTTCCTTCACTTATTTCCAATTATTATACTGTTGATCAGGAATGTAATTCCACTTACCAGTATGATTCAAAACAAACCCAACCTAAAAAGTGTTGTAATATCATTAACAGCACCTGTTGTAATAGGACATAGTATTCTATCTTAATTCTAATGTTCTTGTGATGTTCTGTTATTTTACTTTCTCTTTTTGCTGGTACTTGACATCACCACATAGTTATCTTTGTGCGAAACTACATTTTCAAACTTAGTAATTTGATATTAGTATTATGTATAGCTATGCGCCTTCGCATTGCACGTTATCGTTGTAACGGTTTCGAAAGGCAGCACCACTTGTGGCTGTGCGTGTTTTGCACGGGTGATAGAATAAGGGGCTTCCGGTGACTACACGAGGCTGAGTCGTTGAGTTCGTTACAAATCCCTAGAAAAACATGACAATTACGATTGCTGCATGTTACTTATGTAGCCACTTTATACACACGCTACATGTTACACGATGTAAATTATTACGTTGTTGTATGGTTATTTTGGTCATTGCATAATTTCTTAATAATCTTATCTTGCTATTAGTTAAGTAAACTGGATACAGCCTTAATTGGCTCCGCTTTCAACCCGTAATGGTATATTACTTTACCGTTTGTTCAAGTTGTGGTTTTATTCCAAAAAATAAACTGTGTTTCACGGTTTTATGTATACCTGTGCGTGTGCGATATCAAACGACCTGCAGTATTTTTTTTTTTATATATTGACTTATATTGACTTAGCTACAGCGGCGGATCCAGAAAGCGAGTCTGGTAGGCACAAAAACCAACTCTGGCGGCCGAACAAAACTTGAAAATTGTTTCGCTGCCGCGCCGCCGTAACGTCACCATCTTGCTGTCTCGGCTCGCCTGTGACAACGGATGACGGAAGGGAGGGGGTGCTGTTGAAATTGTTTCGCTGCCGCGCCGCCGTATGTTCTGCTCTTCTTCAGCTTCGCGGCTGGCGACACTGTGATATCGACAGGGGGGTGCTGTCGAAAAATTGTTTACCCCGCGTCGTCATTTTTACCTTATTGTAACCTAAACGGGGGCATATTTCAAATTGTCTAGGTTCACGTCGGCCCATGGTCTACGGTCACGTCGGCCCATTCAAAAAAGGTCTACGGCCACGCAAAATTACAAAGGTCTAGGGGGGCACGTGCTCCTCAGCCTCCGAATCCGCCTTAGAGGTAGGTAGGTAGATGGGTTATCCCCGGCTTATTACATAAATGCAAAATATTAAGGTTTTTGGTAAGCCTCGAAAGGGTGCGATTGGAGGTTTTTGTGAACGTCACGAGTACAGTAATATATATAACAGTCATTAGCACCACTGAAACATGTTGGTGTCTATGCGAATGCACTATTTATACATGACCACGTGTTTCACATGTCACTCAACCCTTGACCGAGACGATCGTTGGGGTGCACGTCTGGATGAGCTGATGACTATCTGCCGCCACACGTTGCCTGCTGGAGATCTTTGAGCAGCAACTCAGTCCATTCTGTGATGTTGTCCAGTCACATATTTCCTGGTCTTCCCCCTTTTTCTTCCCCTCTCACAGTTCGGACCTGCGTGAAGTTGCGTCAACTAAACAGTTATAACAAATAGTTTTGTATACAGTGTTGCAGACTATTAAGCTTATTGCCTAACCCAGAAAAAAAAAATCGAAGATGGCGTCTTCTAGCAGAAGTCTTTTAATGCGGCAACTTTACATGTGTTATGTGAATAGATATAAATAATCCCAGTTTGAGTATGTATGGTTATCTATTATATTTGGGGTATAATTTAAGATTTATAAACCATACATCACCAGCCAAAAAAACAATGTCCACAGCACCATTTTCAAAATGGCAGTAAAGTTTAAAAATATACCCGTGACCAATATTTAAATTTTAACATCTTATCCATAGAACGAACATTTAAAAATAACAACAGAGCAAATCATGGTATTACTTGCAATATTCTTTATGAAGTGCATGCTTACAAAATGTCTCGAAAACGCTATTTACTACGACATTCAAATCTCCAATAGTTAGTCAAAAAGAAGGAATATGGTACTAAAAATATTCGCGTGCTTAACGTGTCTGCCAATAAACATAGATCCGAAAGCAAGCACCCTTTTGGCTAGGTTGAGACGTAAATGCGCAAGAATAAATGTCAAACATGTTGAGCCATGTTTAAGAGATGTTTACTACGACATCCATTTTCTCAAAAACTATTGATTCCAGAGTTTAAAGAAAACACGACGCAGATAGACCATCGCAATGGTGTCACAAAATATCTGGTAGAAAGGTAGTTCGTTTGATCGCTGATTGGTTGATGGAAGCTTGGACTGGTTGAACGGACGAACATACACGTTCAGAATGAACGGGACAGGAGAATACTGAAAAGATGGAACAATATTTATGTTGATTATATTGGTGTGTGCGTGGATGGGTGTGGCGTGCGTGCGTGCGTGCGTGTGTATGTGCCTGTGCGTAGGGTTATACAGAACATATGGTAGTTCTAATGTGCCTAGAAATTTAGAATCACGACACATGAAAGATATTACGTTAGTCTAGCTATATGAGCGAATCACATAAAATATGTAAGGTTATATAAAAAGAAACTTCCCAGTTGGGGAATCGAACCCCGGCCGCGGCGGTGAAAGCGCCAAATCCTAACCACTAGACCACCCGGTATGCTATGCGATTAAAGACATTCATCTTATATGTATTATATGTCAAGCGGTAGGCCTATATGCTATACAGTGCGGTGGTGTTGTATTTCCTTCAATAACTGAATACGGTTAGCATCAACAACATCAGATTTTCCTAGTGAACGCCGTAATTTTCATATCGGTTACAAGGAAATCTACGCTACAAAAACATACGCATACGCACGCACGCACGCATGCATCCACATGCCGACACATGTGTTCTCTGATATTTTCAAGATTCGTGCCTGCGTGTGTGTGTGTGTGTGATGGACACCGATTGGGTAAATTGATGGCTTTTTAAAAAATTGCCGCCATTTTAGCTTTTCAAATAGCTAATTGACTGGATTTGAAGGATGACCCTGTGAAATATCCAAGTGGTATATTTGTACTGCCATTTGAACGATCCTTAAAATGAATAGTTCTTAAGCGTGTCTGCTCAGTAGTCAAACATATTACCGGGTAAGTTCTTATATGACGCGGTATCCACTATCCAATCCTTAGTGTTATACTTTACTAGTAGTAATAGAGGTTAAGTACCGCGCATGGTTGTCGCGCCGCGGAGCAAGAGCAAAGTACCCGGATGTAGGTCAATATCAAATACCCGGATGTAGGTCAAGGTCAAGTACCCGGATGTAGGTCAGGTCACGTGGCGCCCCCTACCGGAATTTTTCGGAACTAGAATGGCACGCCACCTAGCGGATTTTTTCGGAACTAAAATATTCCCGCCAAAAATATAACCGCGCCCCCTGTCGGATAGTTGGTGAACTAATTATTTCCCGCCAAAACCAAAATAGCGCCCCCTGGCGGATAGTTGGTGAACTAAAATTATTTCCCGCCAAAACTATGGAAGCGCCCCCTGACGGATAGTTGGTGAATTAAAATAGCTCCCCCTGGCGGATAGTTGGTGAACTAATTATTTCCCGCCAAAACTAGAACAGCGCCCCCTGACGGATAGTTGGTGAAACCAAAGTAGCGCCCCTGGCGGATATTTGGTGAACTGAAATATTTCCCGCCAAAACTAGATAGCGCCACCTAGCGGAATTTTTCGCGACTAAAATATTTCCCCCCAAAACTTAAAAAGCGCCCCTGTCGGATAGCTGGTGAACTAAAATATTTCCCGCCAAAACTATATATCGCCACCTAGCGGAATTTTTCGGGACTAATTATGCAAGTGGTGCCATCTGATGGACAAGTTATGAACTATATGTTCGAGTACTGCAAATATTCGTGTCTCTTGTTTTTTCTCGTCCATAAACACCTGGTGGATATATAATCATCAACTGAAAGCACCCCTGTTAGATAAGTGGTGAACTAAATAACTACTCAGCAGTCCGCGCTTGTGTACATTCTACTCAGCAGTCCGTGCTTTTGAATTTTCTACAATCCGTGATCTTTCGGCACGCCCACGTGACCTTTATGTTCTGTTCCATAATCTTTTCGGCACGCCCACGTGACTTTTCGGCACATTCTCTAACTATATAAGCGCGGTGTTTTATCAATCAGCCCGTCATTCGTATCACGACGACACCATGGTCAACATCATGTTGAAAACACCGAACTACCACACGCCTGCGGCCTTCAGCGACAGCGACGTAGACGAACCGTGTTGCCGACCGTTCGAAGCATCTGGCACCCGACCGCAGTCACTGGATGTCAACCGACCATCATCACCATTGTATCACGATAGCGCCAACCTCAAAACACCCAACTACCATGCGCCTGCAGCCTTCAGCGACAGCGACGTAGACGAACCAACTAGCCGACCGTTCGAAGCAACTACCAGCCGTCCACATTCAGCGTCAGTCAATCAACCAGTCGTTGCGTCAAGCCTCTACTCACCGCAACCGGAACCTCTACCCGAATCGGAGGTTGCTGTGAAACCGAAACGAGTTGAATTTTCAGGGGCCGACTCTCCCTTGTCAAACCTTTACCCATGCAGGGTCAAAGCCTTCGGTCGGGTTTTTAATTCGGTCGAGCATGCTTATCAATACAGGAAGGCATTGTATCACGGCGACGTCGAATGTGCAGAGCGCATCAAAGCTGCGAAGCATGCGCGCTTGGCAAAACGAAAAAGCAAACAGATTGGAGAGACGAGATCTGGTTGGAATGATGTCCGTGTTCACTGGATGCGACATTTGCTCCTCGCAAAGTTCAAAGCGTCAAAGGATTTGCGAGCCGTATTGTTGGCAACCAGAAATGCTGAACTGGTGGAGCGTGAATCATCGAAAGGGGGCTTTTGGGGACGTGGTCGTGGCTACAAAAATGGACGAAACACTCTAGGAAAACTATTATGCACTGTCCGCGCTAATTACTTGTAGACTCTGCGTTGTATAATATATATATATATATATATATATATATATAGTTCATTGCAAGCCTCTGTGTCATAGCCGTGACGAAGCAATGTTCAGTCTCGGGTTCTTGCAGTTATGGAGCGCGACCTGTAAATACGTTTGTGTTGTAATAAAATGTTCAACCCTTATATTGTGTCATTTTTTGAAGTATGAGTAGTATAAGTGCCGTGCATCTTAGTCTCTTTCATCAGTTGCATAAAGTATGGACACGAGGTTAGTTCATCCTTTTACTTGTATTGTTGCTGGGCCAACGGGCTGTGGTAAAACGACGTTTGTTGTCTCTTTACTACGTCATTCTGCCACACTCGTAAACTCACCGCCCGAAAAGATCACGTGGTGTTTCGG
Organism: Paraescarpia echinospica; assembly: GCA_020002185.1. Taxonomy (NCBI): domain Eukaryota; kingdom Metazoa; phylum Annelida; class Polychaeta; order Sabellida; family Siboglinidae; genus Paraescarpia; species Paraescarpia echinospica. The sequence continues at coordinate 13,147,639 of CM034538.1, forward strand.
TGAATGGCAGACGTTGTATTTCACGCTCTCTACGATACATCCGAACATAGAATTTGTCGAAGGTCTTCCCGATGTGTCGTCTTTCGATCCTAAAACTAGAAACTTGGTAGTTATCGACGATCTCATGTCGGAAACGGACGAGAGGGTCACCAAACTGTTTACGAAGAAGAGTCATCATTGCAACACGTCCGTAATATATTTAGTGCAAAATGTATTTCCCAAAGGGAAAGAGAGTCGCACTATAAGTATAAACGCACAGTACATGGTACTCTTCAAGAACCCTCGCGACAACACACAAGTGGTCAACTTGGCCAAACAGATGTATCCGGGTCGAATAAAATACATGCAAGAAGCTTTCAGAGACGCAACGTCCGTACCACACGGGTATTTGTTCGTCGACCTCAAACAGGCCACACCGGAACACTTGCGCCTGCGTACTAATATCGTTAAGGAACCAAACAAATTGCAGTACGCCTACCTTCCGAAGATATAAATAGAAGCACGCCGTGACACTCGTCATTCGTCATGTCGGCGCGAGTAAAGAGAAATGCGTTGTGCCTTTGTCTCCTTGCTAAAGCGGATCCTGCTTTAGCCAGAGCCATCATCGACAAGGGAAAACCCGATCTGGTACACAGTCTGTGCGAGTGTGCACAGAACATATTAAAAGGGAACGTATCACTAAAGAAAGATCACAAGACTAAACTGCGTCGGTACAAGAAGGACCTCAGAACCTTGGTCATCAGGAAAACCGGTCTTCATCAGAAGAAACGTATTCTACAGAAAGGTGGTTTCCTTGCGGCCCTACTAGCTCCCTTGGCTACGTCCCTTCTAGCCCCTTTGGTGACGACGTTGTTGCAGTCGTAACTACACGACTATGGAACATCCAAAGAAGATGGCGCTGGTCGATCCACGTATTTTGGATAACGTTCAACTGCAACCTCCTTCGACCAGTCCTATAGGGAGTGTTCGTCATCGACATCGAAGACGTCCGGTGTCATCACGGCGCGCAGTTCATTCGGCTACACCGATGCAACACTTGCGTTGGGAACCGTATTAATAGTCTTGCACGACAGGACACCAGCATTATTACGGCATGTCTCCTCGCATAGGTAAGAAGACGAAGCGTTCACACGATGTATTGAAAAGTATTTACTACGACACGAAACTAACCGGAAGTTACGGAGGTGTTGATGCCCTGCATCGTGCTTCACGTGCTTCACATGCTTCACGTGCATCGTCGAAAGAGGTGAAACGGTGGTTGTCGGAACAAGACACTTACACACTACACAAACCGGTGACATATCGTTTCAGGCGTAGACGTGTCGTAGTGGGTGGTATAAATCAACAATGGCAGGCCGATCTGGTAGACATGTCACGTTTGAAAAGGTACAACGACGGTCACACTTTCATTTTGACCGTGATAGACGTGTTCTCCAAGAAAGCGTGGTCTGTTCCTTTAAAGAATAAATCGGGGCCGTCACTCACGACGGCGTTTCGTCGGTTGTTAAAGGACAATGATGGCCCACTGTCATTGCAAACAGATAAAGGAAAAGAGTTTCTGAATAGGCAACTGCAAGAGTTTCTGAAAGAGAAAGGTATCCACCATTTTACGACACACAACGAAGAGACCAAGGCGTGTATCGTGGAACGTTTCAATCGTACTCTGAAGACACGCATGTGGAGATATTTCACACAAAAACCAGACGTTAAAGTACCTGGACGTATTACACCACCTAGTCGATTCGTACAACGACAGTTATCATAGAAGTATTGGAATGGCGCCATCTGAAGTGAACGTGATCAATCAAGAAGAGGTTTGGCAAAGGTTGTACGGAAATGAAGGACACGGAAAAGTCAAACCGGTTTTAAAAGTGGGCGATCACGTGCGTATCAGCAAAGTCAAGAGACAATTCAAAAAAGGTTACTTACCCAACTGGAGTGACGAGATATTTACCGTCAAAACAGTTCATCTTTCCGATCCGCCTGTTTATCGTTTGATCGATGATGAAGCCTCGCCGATAGAGGGAACATTTTACGAACAAGAACTACAGAAAGTGGTTGTGGCCAAGGATAAACTCTATCGTATCGAGAAAGTGTTGCAGCAGCGCAAGCGAGGAAGAAAGACACAGGTCCTGGTCAAGTGGGTAGGGTATTCCGACTCGTTTAACAGCTGGTTGGATAAGGCGTCACTCGTCGCGTATAAAGGTTAGTACACACCGGTCGAGCCGTCATTCGTGTCATGGAAGATACGACGGATGTTCGATTCAAAAACACAGAGCTCGAAGATACAGGAAGTAACAGCAGACGTTGGGTGTTGTTTGGAAATACGTGCCCGAAATCGGAAATCGTCTTTTTCTGCCAAATCGTCATACTGTACATCGTTATATTGGTCAGTATCTACAACCTTACTAAAGTAGACGGAAACTCTAATCTGTGGACGGCTTTGTTAAGCAGTTGCCTGGGGTACCTGTTACCTAATCCGTCTATGAAACGCGGTGAACATGTCGTCTGATTTTTACCTGACATTGCCCAGCAACGCGTCTATGGAGTTAAATCCCGACAACACGTTGACCCACTATGTCACGGCTTTGCCTCAACGCATCAGTTTAGTCGGTCAGTGGGAGTGCGGACTGGTGGAGATTCAATACCCGCACAGTTGGTACAACGTTCGTGAGGCAGACAATAGGTTCTACCTCAATGAACAGGATCACACGGGACTCTACAACACTGCCAAAATCCAGCATGGATATTACTACAGTCCGGTCATACTGATATACAACATCAACAAAGCTCTGGCGAGGATGTCAAAGGACGGAATGAAGGCAAAATTTATCTACAGCGACATTTCTCAGCGGGTGACCTTGTACATGACACCCCACACTGTGTTCAACATACCTTTTCAGAGCTCCATGCAGTCCATACTAGGTTTTCACCCGTCCGCCGTCACCAGTCCCAAAGCAACGGATACACGCGAGGACAAGCTAGGTAAAAAAGACATAGATCTCAAGCTGTCGTCCATCGTGTATGATACACCAAATAACGACGAGTACACCTTCCGCAAAGAAGCCGATTCCGTTGTAGACATGGCGCAGGGATTTTACTCGCTGTACGTCTACACCGACGTTGTTGAATCACGTGTGGTCGGGCATACCGTAGTCCCTCTGTTGAGGCTTGTACCGATAGAAGGAAATCACGGAGACGTGGTGTCAAAAAGTTTTGATAATGTACAATACGTTCCCGTCTTGCACAAAGAATTTACGACCATCGAGATCGATATAAGAGACGACACGGGCCGTCGCGTACCATTCGAGCGAGGTAGAGTGACGGTAACACTTCACTTTCGACGCCGCAAACCATCATTTTTTGAAACATGAGTCGTAATCGTTCTTACGAAGACTATTACGTCAGACAAGTCGGTAACGGGTTGCCCGTGTTTGTTGGTGCAAGGGTGCAACGAGGTCACGGTCTAGGTAGTTTGTTCGGTGGTCTCATTCGAAGTGCTATGCCACTCATAAAAAGAGGCGCACTCGCTTTGGGAAAAGGAGCGTTAAAGACAGGTTTGGGTGTGGCCGGTGACGTGTTGTCTGGACAGAGCATTAAAGAATCTGCAAAGAGGCGTGCGAAAGAAACCGGAAAGGACATGATCAGTAGAGTGTTGGGAAGCAGTGGACCTCCTGGCATACGCAACGCTCCTATAAAACGCAAGCCGACGAGAACCCTAGCCAGTGTCGCCAAGAGACGCAGACGACAGAAGACGCGTCGAGACGACATATTCGACTAGACATGGCTTTTGTCCACCAGTTGTCGTGTGAGGGAGTCAAAAGCGAATTGGACCTATTTAGTTTACCGACGACACAAACGAGTATCGAACACGCACAGTGGATCGAGCATCGACCTGTCGCCTCGATAGGTTCGGGTGGTCCTATCGAATTCTTATTGCCCGGATCGGGAGACGATTACCTGGACGTGGCCAATACTTACCTGTTGGTGCGAGCACGTGTAGTCAAAGGAAACGGGGACGATATCGCTCAAGCTGCAGCTGTTGGACCAGTAAACAACTGGATGCATTCTCTGTTTAGTCAAGTCGACGTGTCTTTGAACGGTACCCTCGTCACACCTTCAACGAATACCTATCCTTATCGAGCGTACATAGAAACGTTACTGAGTCACGGAGCAGAAGCAAAGAAGAGTCAACTGACTAGTGCCTTGTGGTACAAAGATACGGCTGGACACATGGATGCCACCGACGACGCAAACACGGGGCTGCAAAAAAGAAAGACCTATATTTCCGGTAGTCGAATCGTCGATATGATGGGCCGTCTACACGTCGACCTCTTTTTTCAAGACCGCTATCTATTGAACGGTGTCGACGTGAAAATTCGACTAGTACAGAGCAAGGATGCTTTTGCACTCATGGGTGCTGGTGGTGACAATGCCGATTACAAGGTACGCATAGTCGAAGCAATTTTGTTTGCGCGAAAAGCTAAACTGAATCCTGCCGTACAGATGGGTCACATCAAAGCGCTACAAAAGGGAACGGCCAAGTATCCGTTGCGAAGAGTCGATTGCAAGGTATTTTCCATACCCCGAGGTGCCATGTCGCACACTCACGAAAACGTTTATTTGGGTGTCTTACCCAAGAGAATAGTCTTGTGTTGTATAGACAACGACGCATACAACGGAACATTCGCCAAGAATCCGTTCCACGTAAAACACAACAACTTGAACTTTCTTGCATTGTACGTCGACGGGCAACAAGTTCCTGCGAAACCACTCCAACCTAATTTCAACGATGGTTCCTACGTGAGAAGTTACAGTAATCTATTTGCTGGAACGGGAAAGATGTTTCAAGACGAGGGAAACAACATCAGTCGTGACGAGTTTGGCAAAGGATATACCCTGTTTGCGTTTGACATCACACCAGATTGTTGTGACGGTCCCCATTTCAATTTGGTACATAAAGGCAACCTACGAGTCGAGATGCACTTTAATCAACCTCTCGACCAAACGATCAACGTCGTCGTCTACGGAGAATTCGAGACGGTTTTGGAGATTGACCGCAACAGAAACGTCGTCTACGATTACTGATGGATACGGCACAGATAGAAAGACTCCTTGCGGCAGATGCTTACACTAGAACCGTTGTTCGAGGCGTACTACCTAAAGACGGGTTACCCACTACTCCTATGACGACCTATCCGGCAGCTTTCGTGTGCAACACTCATTCGAGCAATGAACCGGGTCAACATTGGATCTGCATGTTTATCGCAAAAGACGGACGTGGAGATTACTTCGACTCCTACGGTTTGCCACCTCGACACGACGAATTCGTGGATTTTCTACAGAGCAACTGCGTGACTTGGACTTTCAACAAGAGAACGCTTCAGAGCCCGCTGTCTAACGTGTGTGGACAATACTGTGTCGTGTACTTGCTGCACCGAAGTCGAGGCGTACCTACGAAGACGTTTGTGAACACTTTCGGGAACGATTTAGTGAACAATGACTGTCGTGTTTTCGATTTTGTTAAGAGTGCCAAGTAATGTTTGCATGTAATGTTGGCATGCACGTTCTTGTATTACCTTAATTAAGCAATAAAAAAGTCGACACCATATGTGCGTTTGTGAAATGCTTTATTCAGACACCCAAGATACGATTTTTTTTTTATTTGAATATTTCACATATAATATATCTTGCACACTGTTCCTGTAGATTTCAAATCGGTAATGCTAATAAGGTTCCCAACGTGTGATTTGCAAAGGTGTCGCCGAATGAGCTGCGCGCCGCGACGATGCATGTCGTCTACGATTCCGACGACGACCACTGTCAAACGGAATGCTGGTTTCCTTTGAAACGTCGCCGTCCACTGACGTTGTCTGCATGTAAAGCCAACGATCTGAGTTCCCAACTAAATCCATTGGCGTGTTGACATCCTTGAGACCACGAGCAAAGGTTTCCCATCCCACCGGTTCAAACGACTTCCGTTTTCTCAACACGTCATTCACAAGGTCCACGATATTACTTCCGGGAACCGCCTTGTTTCTGTACATCATCTCGCCACGATCGTTCCAACTTACGGCCCCTTTCATTTTATCGAGTAGTCTTCGTGCTTTCTGCTTCATAGTTTTTGGAACGCTGTCGATGATTTCGTTTTCGATACTCTCCTTTTCGACGACTTCATTTTCGTTAGCAGGTTGTACTTTGTTTTTCTCTTCACTGGGAATTTTTTCGATGACCACACGCACGGGTTCTTGGATACGTTTGTCGGAAAGATCGTTGTACCGATTCAACACCTGGTTATACAACATAACTTTTTCCCTCTCGTGTATATCGTTTCGTTCTAGTATGTCTAGCATTTCATTGTCGAGTCTTTGCAAGACCCTTTCGATAGGGTTAGCAGTCGAAGGACGTTGCGGTTGAATGTTTTCCAAAATACGGGGATCGACCAGGGCCATCTTCTTTGTGTACTCCATGGTCACCTGAGATGGAGACTGGAATGTCGAGCTTGTTGAAGGAACCGTAGGTACATGTATCATAGTGGGCACCTGAGTTGGAGACGAGAATGTCGAGCTTGTTGCTGGGGCCAGAGACACAGGTGTCGTAGCGTTTGTCGACGGTGCACAGCGACTGTGGGCACTGTGTCGTTTCCAGCTATCTTTGCGTGTGAAATGTCTCTTACAATCTGGGCACTGGAAGGCCGCCCGTGATGATGGTGTGGGCTTGTTGGCAGCTGGTAGATTACTCCATAAGCTCATGATGTACGTGTTTACTGTTCAAATGTAAAGAACGGAATGACTCTTGGAACTCGGCGGTCTAAGTTTTGTTTGTACAACTCGTTGATCTAAGTTTGGTTTGTGCAACTCGTTTTATGTCTGTCTATTGTAGCGGAATTTGACGAGGTGAACATATCCATTGTGGTGGAAGCGGTGGAATCTCACGCGATAACCCGTCTATTGTGGTGGAATTGTGGTGGTGGTGGTGGAATCTCACGCGATAACCCGTCTATTGTGGTGGAATTGTGGTGGTGGTGGTGGAATCTCACGCGATAACCCGTCCATTGTGGTGGTGGTGGTGGAATCTCACGCGATAACCCGTCCATTGTGGTGGAATTGTGGTGGTGGTGGTGGAATCTCACGCGATAACCCATCCATTGTGGTGGAATTGTGGTGGTGGTGGTGGAATCTCACGCGATAACCCGTCCATTGTGGTGGAATTGTGGTGGTGGTGGTGGAATCTCACGCGATAACCCATCCATTGTGGTGGAATTGTGGTGGTGGTGGTGGAATCTCACGCGATAACCCGTCTATTGTGGTGGATTGCATTACACTACGAAAAAGACGCAAGATAAGGTTTGAACATTTTATTCGTATACAACACAAACGTATTTACAGGTCGCACTCCATTCTCTGCAGTCGAGTTAATGTCACCGAAGGTCTCATAAAACCACAAGACATATTTACAGATCATCCTCCATTACTGCCAGAACAATTTGCTTTAATTTGTTTCGCCACTCCTCTGAAAACGGTTCTTGCAACCAACTCCCGATAGCACACAAGTGATCGGACGTCAGGTCGGATAGCTTCAAACCCGCGTCTAACAAAACACACAACCAGTCTTTCATCACTGCAGTCGAATTAATGGCACTTATACTACTCATACTTCAAAAAATGACACAATATAAGGGTTGAACATTTTATTACAACACAAACGTATTTACAGGTCGCGCTCCATAACTGCAAGAACCCGAGACTGAACATTGCTTCGTCACGGCTATGACACAGAGGCTTGCAATGAACTATATATATATATATATATATATATATATATTATACAACGCAGAGTCTACAAGTAATTAGCGCGGACAGTGCATAATAGTTTTCCTAGAGTGTTTCGTCCATTTTTGTAGCCACGACCACGTCCCCAAAAGCCCCCTTTCGATGATTCACGCTCCACCAGTTCAGCATTTCTGGTTGCCAACAATACGGCTCGCAAATCCTTTGACGCTTTGAACTTTGCGAGGAGCAAATGTCGCATCCAGTGAACACGGACATCATTCCAACCAGATCTCGTCTCTCCAATCTGTTTGCTTTTTCGTTTTGCCAAGCGCGCATGCTTCGCAGCTTTGATGCGCTCTGCACATTCGACGTCGCCGTGATACAATGCCTTCCTGTATTGATAAGCATGCTCGACCGAATTAAAAACCCGACCGAAGGCTTTGACCCTGCATGGGTAAAGGTTTGACAAGGGAGAGTCGGCCCCTGAAAATTCAACTCGTTTCGGTTTCACAGCAACCTCCGATTCGGGTAGAGGTTCCGGTTGCGGTGAGTAGAGGCTTGACGCAACGACTGGTTGATTGACTGACGCTGAATGTGGACGGCTGGTAGTTGCTTCGAACGGTCGGCTAGTTGGTTCGTCTACGTCGCTGTCGCTGAAGGCTGCAGGCGCATGGTAGTTGGGTGTTTTGAGGTTGGCGCTATCGTGATACAATGGTGATGATGGTCGGTTGACATCCAGTGACTGCGGTCGGGTGCCAGATGCTTCGAACGGTCGGCAACACGGTTCGTCTACGTCGCTGTCGCTGAAGGCCGCAGGCGTGTGGTAGTTCGGTGTTTTCAACATGATGTTGACCATGGTGTCGTCGTGATACGAATGACGGGCTGATTGATAAAACACCGCGCTTATATAGTTAGAGAATGTGCCGAAAAGTCACGTGGGCGTGCCGAAAAGATTATGGAACAGAACATAAAGGTCACGTGGGCGTGCCGAAAGATCACGGATTGTAGAAAATTCAAAAGCACGGACTGCTGAGTAGAATGTACACAAGCGCGGACTGCTGAGTAGTTATTTAGTTCACCACTTATCTAACAGGGGTGCTTTCAGTTGATGATTATATATCCACCAGGTGTTTATGGACGAGAAAAAACAAGAGACACGAATATTTGCAGTACTCGAACATATAGTTCATAACTTGTCCATCAGATGGCACCACTTGCATAATTAGTCCCGAAAAATTCCGCTAGGTGGCGATATATAGTTTTGGCGGGAAATATTTTAGTTCACCAGCTATCCGACAGGGGCGCTTTTTAAGTTTTGGGGGGAAATATTTTAGTCGCGAAAAATTCCGCTAGGTGGCGCTATCTAGTTTTGGCGGGAAATATTTCAGTTCACCAAATATCCGCCAGGGGCGCTACTTTGGTTTCACCAACTATCCGTCAGGGGCGCTGTTCTAGTTTTGGCGGGAAATAATTAGTTCACCAACTATCCGCCAGGGGGAGCTATTTTAATTCACCAACTATCCGTCAGGGGGCGCTTCCATAGTTTTGGCGGGAAATAATTTTAGTTCACCAACTATCCGCCAGGGGGCGCTATTTTGGTTTTGGCGGGAAATAATTAGTTCACCAACTATCCGACAGGGGGCGCGGTTATATTTTTGGCGGGAATATTTTAGTTCCGAAAAAATCCGCTAGGTGGCGTGCCATTCTAGTTCCGAAAAATTCCGGTAGGGGGCGCCACGTGACCTGACCTACATCCGGGTACTTGACCTTGACCTACATCCGGGTATTTGATATTGACCTACATCCGGGTACTTTGCTCTTGCTCCGCGGCGCGACAACCATGCGCGGTACTTAACCTCTATTACTACTTTTACTCCTTGGCAGACCTATTCAATAGAACACCATCTTGATTTTTCTGGGAAGCATTCAGTCACACTGCAATTAATGCGCAAAAAATATTCGTATACAAATATCAGCCATTGTGTATTGACAGGTACTCATATAGCTGAATGAACTGGTTCAAACTGGAGTGAAAAAGGTGATGTTTCTGACATTAACAATTGTCGTCCTATTTCTATCATGCCAGTGATTTCAAATTAATTTTGAAAGGGTTAAGTTTGATGAAATCCTCGATTATTTCCATTCTAAAGCGTTATACTACAATACCAATATGGATTTAGAAAGAAACATTCTACTGAGCTTGCTACACTCGAAATCACAGACAGAATTATACAAGAACTTGATAAATCAGTTACTCCAATAAATATGCCTTGATTTATCAAAAGCATTTGACACAATTGATTACAATATATTGGTACAGAAGTTAAATTACTATGGATTAAATGACAAGGCTCTGGACCTTTGTAAGAGTTATTTACAAAATCGTAAGCAGTACGTAGAAATTGAAAATGTTAAGTCTAAGGAAATAGTCATCAACACTGGTGTCCCTCAATGTTAAATTTTAGGGCCACTCTTATTTATTATATATATATATAAATGACATAGCACTTTCTAGTGACCTTTTCAAATTATATGTCCACCCTTCACCTTGCTGCCAGTCATGTTTGTACTTTCCTCTGTACAAAGCCGTTTATTTGTTTAATGGTATTTCGTCAACAACTAATTAGGCCCCGCCCCTCTTTATCTTGATTGAGTACTGGCCAACACTCCTGTAGATTCATGCGGTCATGGTTGGGTGAGCATGCTAATTATATTATTAGTCGTGTATTAAAGCTTGTTTGAATAGATGTGGTTCTGTAATGTTGATTATTGCATCTGGTAGGGATCCACCCCCCACCCCGGCTCTGAGATAATAAATACGACACCGTGTATGCACACACTAAACAGGTGTTAAAGCAAGAACAATACTAGTCTCAGTTTTCGCACAAAGAGAACTTTCTCATTTCTCGCGAAACGGCAATCCAAACCCATGTCACGGACATATTAAAATAGCTAACAACATAATAAAGGGTCAATACAAGCATCTTGGTAAAAATTTATTTCAGTGACAAAAAGTAAATACAAATATCACAGAAAGCGTGCCAATGCACACGTACATATACATTATAGTTTGCTTGTGATGCAATAGAAGCTTATAAGCAGCCAATAATAACGTCAACCACTTGAACTGGAAAACAGCTCGAAATGTAACTACTATCACCGAAAATAATTCACTGTTCCCGTCACAAGACAATGCCCTTAAGTGTCATAGAACAGAGATAAAAACGAACGAGTCAATAAATTAACAACATTCCCACAATAATGACAATGGTAAACATTATCATATAAACTACACTTCGAATAAAACGTAATAAAATAACGTGATAAAACAGTGTTGTAAAACATGAACATCTCCAAAATTGGTCGGTGCTTCGTAGAAAAACATACCGGTGAATATAACTTTGTACATCAAACAGCAACGGGTAGTTTTAATAACCCAGCTTGATAATCGAGTTTTACCCATTTTCGTATTGTATTGACGTGCCAGATTGTACGGAAATATTCTCTTTCATTTCCCCCTGATATCCAACGTTGTAGGAGCATGAGGCTGTAATGCAGCCCATGCTAAAAGAGACATGACTTAGTAGGCCCACCTTTAAAAAGGTAATTCACATTTACGCAATAATGTTAACGTCTACGAATGTGTTGTTTCCTCATAATTTGTCGTGACGTCACCTTCGCTCAATCTTTCACTTAGGCAGTGTCACGACCCCGCGACATCACACTATCGCTACATCATAGCGTGTGACTTTTCATTAGACGGCAGCACTCTATTTCGTCAAGCACTCAATCCGGCAACGTCACAATCCCGGGAAGACTTGCAAGGAGGAACCAGTGGACGAGGCAGTGTCTCTCGCGTCAACGTCACAACCATGACGTCATACAATCCGGCAACGTCACAGTCCCGGGAAGACTTGCAAGGAGGAACCAGTGGACGAGGCAGTGTCTCTCGCGTCAACGTCACAACCATGACGTCATACAATCCGGCAACGTCACAGTCCCGGGAAGACTTGCAAGGAGGAACAAGTGGACGAGGCAGTGTCTCTCCTGCAGGAAGGCATAGAGGCGATTGTGCGAAGCATGTCCGAGTCGTTGGCGGCAGGCCACTGGCTGATTACCCCGAACCGCGACTGGCTCATGTACTTGTTGCGTGCACCCTGCAAACGTCCGTACACATTTTCTATAGCGCCTAAATCCCCAGGAATCTGAGCTCAGAGGCGCAACATACACGAATCATTGAGCAAAATCGTTACCAGGGACAAACAAGAGTCATCATTAGAGCAAGGGACCGCATAGATATTTACACTCACGACATATGAAAGATGGGTATAGTTATAAAAAAATTATACACGAATCAGATAAAATATTTAATGTTATAATAAAAAGAGCCTTCCCAGACGGGGAATCGAACCCCGGCCGCGGCGGTGAAAGCGCCAAATCCTAACCACTAGACCACCTGGGATGCTGTGCGAGTTAACCCATCCATGCGTTATATGTTAACAGGTAGGCCTATGTGTCACACAGTGCAGTGATATTGTATTTCCTTCAGTAACGGAAGGCTGTTAGCATCAAAAATATCAGATTTTTCTAGTGAACAACATTTTCATATCGGTTACAATGGAATCTACGTTGCAAAAACACACACGCGCACATACACATATATACGCACGCACGCACGCTTACACACACCTACACGCACCCACACTCACGTACAGCGTCACGCTTTGTGTGCACAACACTGCATACACTATTATAAACACTGTGTGTGTGCGTGCGTACATGTGTGATATGATCAAACGGATAAACGACGCACCTGAAACTTGGACTTATCGGCTCGCAACAACAGCTTGGCAAACCTGACGACGACTGGAGTCAGGTCATTCTCCGTGAACGTGCTGCAGGCATAGACGCGGCCAAGTTACACTCATTCAGGAGTAAATATGTTTTCACGTTGCATCACAAGAAGAAAGAAACTTCTGAATGGCCTGGACTTAGATTATTATCAACAAACGTTATATCAGAAAACGTGGACGGAATCCACCAGGGAAGGCAAGACGGCACTGAAATGAACTACACATATTTAAAGGGAAACAAAAGGCAACATTTAATGCAAACAAACTATTTGCAATAACAAAGAACATTTTTAACGTATGTGGTTTTCTCCGAATGTGATCTCAAAGTAGAAGATGTCCGGTTGAATAAAAGCTAAAATATGCAGGAGCCAAGCTAGAACTGTCGCAGTGTGAGTTGGTCTAATCTTTAAAATACTATTACTTATCATTGGTTATTACTACTAATTATCACTTATTATAACTTGCTACAACATACTACTTATTATTACTTTTAATTATGTAATATTACCCATAATTGCTTTGTATTATTTACCAGTATCCTTAGCAAAAACGCGTACATAATTCTACAGAAAAATCTATAGAATTTTACACAATTCCATACAATATATATCGAAAATATTCTATAGGAAATATGACACAGGATTTTTGTTGTTCTATAGAATATCCTTAAAATGTTCTATAGTCATTGCTATTTCTAAAGAATTATAGAGAACATTCTACAGAATTGTGAAAAAAATCGTATGACATATTACCGAGAACACATGTTCTATAGAATTCTATAGATTTGTTTGCTAAGGGTACTGATCATTACTTATACTACTTATAGTTACTTAATGTTATGTATTATTAAGAAACATCACGGGCCGACAGTGGGCGTTCTATGCCGCAGCAAGCACCTGTAGAACTGCAGAGATCGGGTCCACGCGATGGTCGACTCGTCGTCTGGCAGTTCCCCGGCGTCAATGAGCACTCTCCGGGCGACGTAGACGCTAGCAGCTGCTTTCAGGGACGACAGGTGCTCCACGCAGTGGATGTCACACAGACTCAGGTCGAGCAGGTAACGACACAGGTGTTCGATCTGTGAACAACGAGATTAACATCCACAGCAGTTGACTAAACTGGACTGGACGTGTGGAGAGAAGGGAAGTAGAGCGGTTGGCAAAGAAAGCAGATGCCCGGAGAGTGGGGGAGGAGGCGATGACGACCTAGACTGCGATGGGAGGATTATGTAAAGATATATCTGGAAGGATTGGGAGAGGAATGGAGAACGAGAGTGAAATATATAGGGGAATGGAGACAGTTGGTGGAGAGAGCTGTGCAAGATCAGTGAGGGAAAAGAAAACAGAAAATCGAGGATCAGAATTGATGCCAGCCTCACCCCTAGTAGTTATAGATTACATAGTATATATAAGAGAGATTACAGACAGGGAAACGAGAGGAGAATAGCAATAGCAGAAACCCACATGACAGGTGGAAAAGGGAACATTTGGAGAGTCAAACATTACGTTTATCTACAGTGGACTTTTGCTTTCTATAAGGAAAACATTGTGACTAAAAACGCATCCTTATACCGTATGTTCCTTTTATCCACAGGTATGACAAACTGCACTAGCTTCTGTTGTTGACGTGACGCGCGCAATGCCACACAATATCGATGTTATGATAACCTCGGAGCTACGCATAGTTACCGCCGTAGAAGTCGAGTTTTACTTCAGTTTGTTTTGCGAAATTTGCTGGTGGTAGGAATGTAAAAATAATTATGTAACGTACTGTGGGTATATGTATGTAAGATATGTCAGGAGAAGTTTGGCGGCTGTAGGTGGTCGTTTTCAAGGTTATAGGTCAGACAGTAAAAGATCGCCTAACAATTATATAACTTCCATGAGACTATCGAGATAGTATCGCGATAGCAATTACAGCTGTAAATTACAGATAGTAAAACTATATAGCTTTTGGTCGCCGCTAATAATAACGCCATCTTGAGCGCTTACCTTCTTGTTGTGTTCGTGCGACGCGAGGACGCGGTCGAGAAAGACCGTCGGAGTGGGCCGAGACAACCGGAAGTTCAGCACGCGCAGGACGGTGAGCTCCATCTTGATGACCTGGTCGTACGTATACGTGTCGTCTGTCAGGCGGATCAACTTGTTCACCTGCGCACGATGCGTAGTAGTTAAATCATGCATCCCCTCAAGCCAGGGGTGGTGACTACGTACACTATCATTGGCAGACCTCCTACGCATTGAATTGACTTCGCCCGTCGAAATTGTACCACCCGTGAGAGCATTAGTCATTACACCCACCGGTCCGGTCCGCGATCCATTTCTAGTATGAAGCCCTCGACTTCGGGGAATCCCAGTAATATAACCCATTTGACCATTCTCGTGAGCCGTTGAGCGGTATTGTGTATTCAAATAATTGCATCTACTTCCCAAACATTTTATGAGCAGCGTGTGGCTGAGTTGAACACCACTGAAACTACACGGCAAGCGATATTATTGGCTGAGTTTATCTTTCATATGGCGATCAGCCAGGAGGTAATGGGACTGATGTAATCAGCAGCGCCCCTGGCAAGTGTGGATGAAATCATGTAAAAAAAAACCATGGACACAGCAATGGTAGCAGGGTGTATTCATGTGTCGTCGTACTAGCCACGAGGGCGTCACCGTAGAAGAAGCTATGAACGAGGAAATACCTGGCACGAGCTGTTTGAACAATATCGGGAGACGCAGGAGTCTGAAGTAACTTACCGATGGGCAGAACCTCTCCTCGAATTTGCAGGCAATGAAGAGGCAGGCGATGCCCAGCAGCTGTACCCGACTAAGGCCGACTTTCTGTCGAGAGAGGAAGTCGTCTAGCATGGAGATGCACAGATGCAGCGTCTCCTGGTGGGTTTGCAGGTGGTCCTGTGTGCAGAGACAATTGTATATCACACTGCACCTTTGCGAATTACCGAATGAGGCTGTAATCGTCCGAGACGGAGGCTTTACAGTAGCACACGCAGTCGAACAGTGCCTGGTCCGGTTATTTGTACCACGACGCTACCTTCAAGTGGGAGTAGTTACAACCTATCACCGCCGTCACCATTGTGTAATATATGGTTATCAACATAATAATTATTAAGACCGACAAACCGTTATGTGTTTCGTATATGCAACTATATTAGCGTAACATCATTCATATGTCGTGATTGATAACAATTGATAACGTGTCACACTTCAGAAACTAGTCTTCCCCTGTTCGTGCAACAACGAGACAATTTGGTAAGACACACCTGCACCTGTATGAGCCAGTCGACAAGGACAGCACGGACGTTAGCGTTGAGTTCCTCTCCTTCGAAGATAATTCCATTCTGTAGCGTGAACTGCTCGTCCATACGCTGTCAAGTCGTAATGGATTATCTATTTCAATTAAAATAGTTCGCCTTCTTCGCTTCACGCTTATACAAGTATGGTCCGTATCAACGCATGCAATTGTTTACTTGGCTACAGTATAGCAGTAGTTGCAGCCACACCCATTCTTTGTAAACTCCTGTATTGCTCAGCGATAATTACTGTAATTAATAATATACTGTAGAAACAATATAATGATGAACAGTGTATAAATGTAGATTTTGTCGCCCAACGTTTGTAAGCATACTACACAAAATGTATCGGCAACATGACTGCATTCATAAGGGACTGAAACTCTTTTCCCAAGGACACAGTTGAGGCTAAACTGTCGACACATTTGTGTCACGGGTCTCCCACTAACCAGTCACCCACCTTTGTTTTATTTATTTACTTTCATGTCTCTCTTTCGTTTTTCTCGGTTTTTTCATTTTTTATTTTAATTTTTTCGTGCCAGAATAATCAACCAAATGATTGTGGGCATCTACAGAAAGAACACGAGGAAGAAAATAGAATCTAACAAACCAGTAAGTAATCGATCATGTCCCAGGCATACTCGGGACACCGGATGTGGTCTACACCGACGTCGATATCAGTTACGCCATCTGGTGGTCGATGCAATAGAATATCATCAACAGCAGAAGAGAGTTCCTTTAAACTGCAAAGGGCATCTGGAAAATAAAACATGTGTAAAAACCGTGTAGAGCTATGCCTGATATTATTTATCCGTCCAATGTGTTGCCACTTGGCGACGGCAACTATCTGTTTACACCAAGACAGGTTGGGTTTAGAATACGAATACCTTTATATAAGACAAAACTCATATCCAATTGGTACATATAAATAGGTATAAAATACATAGAAAAAAAAGGAACGTTTTGTACCGAGTTAAATAAAAGTGAACTGTTAACATATTTGTTGCATGTTTTAGTAACAAGGTTTTGTAAATACGCGAAAAATTTAAATATATTCATATTTTTATTTACCAACGAACTCTGGTGAACGTCTTTTTCCAAATTGCACTTCAAGTGCATGCCTATACAGTTACCTGTCGCCACGGAACGAGGCTCAAAGACGATGGCAACACCTGCCTTCAACTTAGCCTTCCGTCGCAGTTTTGTCTGCGTCTGGTTAATCGTCTCTGCAGTCAGACAAGTTTATTTGTAATATATCACGTAGTATGTATAATGTTCATGTAGTATGTATAATGTTCATGTAGTATGTATAATGTTCATGTAGTATGTATAATGTTCATATAATGTGTATAATGTTCATGTAATGTGTATAATGTTCATGTAGTATGTATACTGTTCATATAGTATGTATAATGTTCATGTAGTAGTTTCTTAACCGACTCCAGGTGGTATCGACATAATTTTAAGACCAAATAATTCCTCCTTCACCCCACAGCGCATGGTTCGAAACAGCAGCACAGATTCGAACCCGGATTCTCTCGACAGAGTCCGACGCTCTAGTAACTGTGCCACTGCGCTCCACGATGACGCACCTGTGTTGCCGCCTCCATTCTGCCTGCTTCGGATGATACCGAATGCTCGTCCGACGCCAGCATCGGCCGCCTTAGTGACGGTCGCGGTGGCCGCTGACTTCTTGCACTTTGTCGGCTGTTCCGAGATGTCCGCCTTGTTCGTCAACACCTCGAACGCGTTCCTCTTCTGAAACAGACAATGACAGTGAAGGACACAATAAAAAAGGGATACTCCCGTGTAGACAGTGTTCACAAAAACAAATGCCAACTACCTATTAGTCACTCTGAGAATTAGAAATAATTCAAATAAATTTAAAAAAAATCTAGATGTTGTCCCGCGTTGAACTTGAAATCTGTTACTTTGTCGTTTTCCTGATTATTTTTGTGATATCGATAGTTGTCAGTAACTACATTTTGAAGATATCCAACTAACGACAAATAACCTGGATTGGTGTGTTGTGGCTGGATAAAATGAAATATGTGGGAGACAGCATAGAAACCAATGAAACATTTAAGTTTCCATTAAAGTTTCACAATGGAAAAAGAATCAACGCGTGCGTGCGTCGATGCTAAACCGGACGAAAATAGCTGCTAATTCAACGAGACAACAAACGTCACCTTTTTTGCTCGGTCAGTTTTCTTGTCGTGCACTATATCCACCACCAGCTTAGACTTCCGAGTTGCCATTCCACGTTGCATTTCTCCGTCTCCTCACCTGGTTTCTTCCACCGATGTCTCTTCTTCCGTTCCTGATAAAAAGGTAACAGGTAAGTTCTTTTATAGCACAGTACCCAGTCGTTTCCTGATGATCTTGGCCATTGAGAGGAGGCGCGCTCCAGCGGTCTGCCAATGTTATTGACAACGTTTTCGAGAAGATTAGACCTACCTGTCTTTGAACTCCATCAACCCATTTGTCACGCCACTGAAGAGGTAGCACCACATTTGATACAGGGCACTTCACACGCCTAGTGCACAAAATGTATCGGCAACATGATTGCATACATATAAAAAAATAGAGCGTGTGTGTGTGTGTGTGCGTGCGTGCGTGCGTGCGTGCGTGCGTGTGTGTAAGCGTATATCGATGTCCATGCGAGTGTATACTTGTTTGGAGAAATTAAAGTAGGCAAGACAAATACGTCATATCTGAAAACGTTAAGTAATAGCAGAAGAATTACACATGTGTTTCCCAGTTTCATGCGGTTAACAGGCGGCAACAACTGAAACGAGTTACCACACCCATGTTATCATACCCACAACAGTCAATGTCTTTAAAGGGAAACAAAAGGCAATCATCCGGGAAAATTTATTTTCAAAACGGGATATTTTTGTGAGGCACAATTGGCCAATAAGTGCCCAGAGTTTCTTCTACCTCCTTGACACAGTTTGTGATGCGTCGAATTCTCGTTTTATTCGACGTGTCTACGAATACGCCTGTTCGCATGTTGATTTCTCGTATTTCCTTCGATTCAGGTGCTGAATGACTCTTATATGTACGAACAAGTAACTGTTATATTACTTTACCTTAGGACACCTTAGGACTGTTCTGATCGCAGGATCCTCTCGGTTCCTCAATGATCAGATCTTCCTCTTCGACTATTAACAGTTTGTGGTTTCCGGTTCCAGTATTTAATGTTAGTGGGGCGTCATAGTTGTATAATATTTTCTGGGTTGACCAGAATTTGTCGAGGCGGTTTTTTAAATGAATTTATTGATCTAGTTTGTATTACCGAATCAGGTAAACTATTCCACGGTGCAGGTACTCTAAGCTGGAATGCATTTGTTCTTATATTTAGTTTTGCTCTTTGGTTTAATAGTTTGAGGGAGTGTCCTCTGTTACCGGATCGTAATGCCACATCCTCCCATTTAAGGAGGTTTGGTGCGGATTTTTTATCATATAAGTTATGCATTATTTTATAGACTCCAATCATGTTTCCTCTTAATCTACGATATGGTAATGTCGGTAATTTAAGTCTTTCAATATATGATAAGTCACTCATACCAGGTAGTTCTTTTGTGGCTCTACTCTGAATATTTCCTACGGCTATTTTATGTTTCATATTACGTAGATACCATACTGCTATTGCATAATCTAGGTGGGATCTAACCATTGTCTTATATAATGGCAAGAAAGTGTGTGTATCTAAGAATTGAAAAGTTCTTCGGATTAGTTTTGTTATCCTGCTTGATTTATTAACCACTTCGTTGATGTGACCGTCAAGTGAAAGTTTTGAATCAATAATTATTCCTAAATCTTTTTGATTATCTGTGGTGACAAGAGCATGTTTAACATTGTTTGTTGCCATGAAGTATTTATTTGATCCTATATTATTTTTTCCATGGGTAAACATTTATCGGGATGGAAATGTAATAACCACTTGTCGCTCCATTGTTTAAGGACGTTTAAATCATGTTGTAGAATATTACAGTAGTGTGCAACACGCGAAAGTAACAGTTCTACAAATTGCAGCAATAAAGCAAACTCGGCAATAAAAACCGTTCGTCTCTGCCGGATCTGCTGTAGATAATGTAATACAGACATGTCACAATATACGGTAAAAACAATTTACACCGCTGAAAATGGCACAATTACATGAGAAAATAGAGGCATTTCATTACAAACGAAAACGAACGGTTATCCGAATTCCGAAATATCGGTTATTGAACGACACAAATGAGAACAGTTCTCCCAATTCGGCGAACCGGGAAGAGTAGGAATTTGTGACGTCTTTAACAAAATTGCGCTATCCATGCAATTTAAATTCTTTGCTATTCGAGTGAACCACTGGCAAAATAGTATCGATTGTATTTAGAAAGATACTTTTATTATTTACTTATTTAGATGTACATGCCCAAGATATCTTTTGTTTATTTTTAATGAAAAAATATATCATTATTATTATTATTTAATTCAACCTCCGTTACCGGAGTAGAAACAGTCAAACACAAACACATTCACATATAAAAGACATACGATAATAGTAAAGTGATTAGTAAAGTGACTAGCTACAATACATACAGTGACAGTGAATATGTGAACACTGTATTACTTATGTAGATTCACATGTAAAAGACACACGATAAATAGTATAAAAAAGACTGGTGATGCAACTATAGCGACAATACACACTATGAATCATGAGTGCACCCTACGAATACACCACGTGCGCCCGAATTATTCTGTCTGTTTACATCATGTAACGAATGACTCGAACGCACGTGGTTCACATGTAAAGATTACACATGATGTAAACAGAGAGAACGACTCGAGTGCACATGAATTTAACATGTTTGGGCAGGGATCCTACTTGCACATATATACAGCTCCTCAAATCAGTGGTTGTAAATATAACGTCGTTATTTTGTTTTTAAAGTTATCGACTATTAGTGCATTGAAACACTAATTTGGTAGGCCATTCCATGGAACACAAGGAAGCCTATCACGTCCATTGAACCATTTGGTGTAACTATAATTCGAGTTTGAATAAAAACTCGTCAACTTGACGAAAATATCAAGAATGCTAACTTACCAATGGCAATGTTCCAACTGCATAAAATCCATATGGAATGGGATGAAATAATGAACGCCCACAGGGGCTAGCAAATAGCTGCATTACGTCGCGTCGTCTGTTGGGGTGAGGGCCCGTGTCAGTGAATTATGTAAACACCTGTCGTAAGTTCACAAGCAGCTGTGTGGACTGACTCTATAACAACTGCCGCCGCTTCAATTGAGTAAAAAACCGCGAATTTTAATTGAGCAACTTACGTTTGGTAGCAGCGTCCGTTTGGCAGAGCTTTACACGATGGCTCCACCGTACAATTCTACCACAACCCTTCCGACTTGCACACCTCTTTGCTGAAGACCTGAGTCAACTTTCACGCAGACATCGACTGAAGAGTGGCCACACCCTACGCGAGGTTATAACAGACCTTGAAATGACATCCACAACAGCACCACCTGGTGTTTACATGTTCCATTCCGCGTGACCGCAAGGGGCGCTGTTGCACAATACGAATGTGTTCGCTGGTCCATAACATGTGTGTAATATATTATTAACACGTACTTATAATGCTATATACACATTGTATTCGCAGCTTATCGTAGTTGGATTCATGCTATAGAGTAAGCAAATGGCGTATGAGTAAATGTAAACTTCAAATCAATGGTCATACAATTAATCTTTAATTAATTTAGTTCTGTAATCCTAAATATTTATGGCCAGTGGTATATTTCGCATGATATTAATGCCAGTTATATAACTCCATTACAGTTTCTATTAAAACTCATTCGTGCAATTTAAGTAAGGCGTAACGTTGAATCTAGTCCAACTTCTTACCAGCTTCACAGACGCGTAGATATGTAGTTAAAACACAGAAGTTAGCAACAATTGGGTAATAAACGTCAGAACGGGGGGAGGAGCATTGGGCCTGATTTCCCCAAACACTCTGAGTCACGCACGAAGAGGTGATAGTTTACCGAATTGCGGGTACGTACGTGTTACTTACTGATGCATTTCCCGCGCAAACACCTTTCTCTATCCTAGGTGAGAAAACTAAACTGTCACCTTTAGTGCTATAATCCGAGAGTCAGTCTTATGTCGTGTTTGGAGAGTGTGACGGTTTCTAAGGCGAGCGGTCTTGCCACGTTCCCACCTTCGACGTCATGGACGATTAAATGAAATAGGGAAGGCAGTGCGGTACATCTTCACAAACGGTTGATTGTATTTTTTAGTTTATAATAAATAGTGTATGTCGTTATTGCAGTGTTGTGCAACAACGCGTGGAGCTGTGCGTGCAAGTGTGTGTGTGTGTGTGTGTGTGTGTGTGTGTGTGTGTGTGTGTGTGTGTGTGTGTGTGTGTGTGTGTGTGTGTGTGTGTGTGCGTGCGTGCGTACGTAGGTGCGTGTGTGTATGTGTATTCGTTTGTGTGCGTGGGTGTGTATTCGTGTGTATGCGTGTGTGTTTTTGTAAACGATATGAATATGAAATATGATGTCGTTCGCTAGAAAAATATGATTTTTATGTCTACAGTATTCCGTTATTGAAGGAAATACAACACCACTCGATTGTATGGCATATAGGCACACTATAGAGGTATTTAATCTTGAATCTAAGCTTACATTTTGATCTACGACATATATAAGGTGAACGTGTTTGCTCGCATAGCATCCCAGGTGGTCTAGTGGTTAGGATTTGGCGCTTTCACCGCCGCGGCCGGGGTTCGATTCCCCGTCTGGGAAGATACTTTTTATTACTAAGATCTAATATTTACTGTGTTTCTGATATATTACTATACTAATATAATATATTTAATGTGTCGCGAGTCTGAATTTATAGGCGAACTATCATTATATTACGTATAACTATATAATTTGTCTATATGACATGCACATGCTTCGCCTGCATACATGCAACCTATGCAACACACGCGCGTACATGCACGCCCACGCATGCACGCACGTGCACACAGACACGCGTGCGCGAACGCACGCACATACGCAAGAACGCGTGCGCGCGCGCGCTTTTCGAACTTTCGGGAGAACGTGGAAATATTAGTCGAACGTCCGTTGCCCAATAATTACCAATTAGATGTAAGCGTTAATCATTCATTGGCATCTGGAAAGATACTTTACCCGTGACAGTAAGCCTAAACACTGGCAAGGCCGTGCGGTTTATATTTGTTCGGAGATACAAACATTGCACACTGTTGACACCGTCTTTGTGTGCTAAGCGTTTGTTTGTCCTGTTGTTAAGTAGGAATGAGGTCGTGTCAGTTAGTGAAATCAGCTTAGCGCAGCCTTTGTCACTAATGAAAAGCTACCAAGTAATGTAATTCCAGCGAAACACCTTTGCAATCCTTTTTAAAACGAACCACAATGTAGTGTGGTCAACGGTCAACGATTAATATACAATATATCGTTTGTCATAACAGTCTTATCGGCGCAATCCCACCCCACCATCACGTGTTCATAGCGGCGAGCGTACAGCAGCGTTTACCAGGCTTTATAGGGCATAATGCTTGGCAGTGTTATAATACCACGGGCCTATAGCATAATTGTGCCAATCCATTATCTAGCTACAAGGTTCGGAAGTAAGAATTTCGAGATAAAAAGATTATATTCGGTAGGAATACGGGCGCAGGGAACGCAATACACGTGATTGTTGCTTTTTACGTTATAATTTGGACTCCACGCCCCTAACTATTTTCAAAGGACAAAGTGGAGGACAATAAGAAGACGGTGTGTACCAAATATCTCACAACAGGTAGAACAAAGCTTACATCGGCGAAACAGAGAGATTCTCAGAAGCTTTGCTACAAAAATAACAAGAAAGAAATCGTGGCCATCACAACCGGACGTTTTGTTCGAGAGAATGTTGGCAACAACAATTAAACACAAGTCGGCGATATCAATTTTATTTGGTTGAAAAAGAAAGAAAGTTCTGTTAGCGTAGAAAATCCAGCATTTTAGTCATCATACAAAATATGTTCCCAGACGGGGAATCGAACCCCGGCCGCGGCGGTGAGAGCGCCGAATCCTAACCACTAGACCACCTGGGATCTGCGTAACAGTCTCCGGTAGAGACTATTTATGCATTGAGCTATTACAAAAACATTGACGTTCGCGGGGGTGGGGGGGGGCATGGAAACACGTGTAGGCTTGCTTCAAAAAGGCACTAGGGGTACAGATTAGATATACATGCGTCAGACATGGGTTACTCTCAATTGTTAAGTTGTTAAGTTGTTAAGTTGTTACGTTGTTACGTTGTTAACTTGTTAATGTGTTCATTCAATTCAATTAACTCGATTAACTTAATTTAATTATTAACTGTCTAAAAACACTAGTTAATTTAATTTAATTTAAAACTTTTCTGGAAGAGGTCAATTTTATTTAACAAATCTCAAATTAACTTCTAATTAACTTTGTTTTATTGGGTGTTGTTTTATGCATACCTGTTGTGATTGTCACTGGCACGCTGTCAGTAGCTATAACTAGTCTTGCTGAGCATAGTGCACATTGGACACAGCCAATGACCCAACCAACGTCATCAAAGAAAGCAAATATTTAGGACCAAGCAATTATTTGAACAGTCTTGGTACTCAGTCAATGTCAGTTCATGATTGAGCTCATTTAGGGGAGCACCCATCTAATGATTTAGATTTAACAAGATTGCCACCCAGAGAATTAACTCTAGATGGCAGGTGGACAAGGAAGCCCTTCGGCTTGTCGAGAGTCCAACCCTTTTTATCTACGTGTATCCAGCCCTTCTGAGGTAAGTGTCGAATTTATTTTTAAACATATTCACACAACTAGCACCCACACAATCAGCAGATAATCTGTTCCATTCATTTACAGTCCTTTGTGACAATTTGAACTTTCTTATATCTAATCTACACTGCTCCTTTGCTAATGTAACTTCATGTCCTCTAGTCTTTCTATCTTTCTTAACTGAGACAAAATATTTCTATCAATATTTTCATAACCATTCAATATTTTAATCACTTCTATCTGATCTCCTCTCAATCTTCTATTGTTAAACCACATTCTTTTAGGCGTTTTTCATAACTAAGGTCCCTCAGTTTTGGTATCATTTTAGTCGCTCTCCTCTGTATTCTTTCTAGCATATATATGTCCTTTTTGCGGTACGGCCTCCACGCTTGTATACAATATTCTAAATGAGGCCTAACTATTGTTTTGTACAGCGGTACTATTAATTCTTTTTCCTTATACGCTATATTTCGCCAAATTAATCCAAGGATTAGATTTCCCCTTGAAGCTGCAATTCCGCACTGCTCTGAAATGGCATGCAATGCAAAGTGTATCAGGAGTCTGAACAACATCCCAGAACGTAAATTTGAAAAGTGAACGAAATTCGAGAATACAATACTTCACTTAAGTTCTTTAAATGTGCTTTCAAATTTTAGAAACATGTATACAATGTAATTATGTTTCAGTGGCTTCTTTGCCATGTTAAAGAAGGGGACATTAGTTAACCCCCTTATTAGATAGTGGCTTCTTGTTGTGTCTTGTATTAACGTTGACTGTTAATTTAATTGAAATTTATTAGAGTTAATTGAAATTAATTGAATTAAAGTTATTTTTAATTTAATATAATTATTAAGAAAAAGATAGGTTAATTTAATTTAATTTACCTGATAATGTTTGAGATAATTTTATTTGATTACAATATTGTTGAGTTAATTGGAATTTAATTTATTAACTTTTCAAGTTAATTGCCCAATGCCTGACAGGCATCATTAATAACTGATAATTTCAATATCATAGTTACACTTACAAGCCGTAACAATGCCCCAGACCGGGTTCGGGTAGCTTGAACCTGTGTGTTTTATTGTAGAAACCGATGTGTTATTATCTCTGCCAACGTCGAATCCCCTGCGACGTATCCAGAAAGTAACTTTACTGCGAGACACATTCTGGCGATGTTCGATGACGTCACACTGCTATGACGTAATAATAAAGCAACATCACACCCGCTACGTCACAAGCCCGCGTTGCTCAACGATACGACGTCACGATGCCGCCACGTCAAACTCACACGATTCCCACTCTCACATTGTTGCGACATCACAGCACCGTGACTCTCCAAGGCGGCGAGGGCGGCGTCACAATTCCGCAATTTAAAACCTAAAATTAACTATTGGTTGTTTACACACGCACACACGCACGCACACGCACGCACACGCGCACACGCGCACACGCGCACACGCGCACACGCGCACACGCGCACACGCGCACACGCACGTGCACACGTGTGGCAGACCTTTTCATTCAATCACCATCTCAACTTTTCTGTGAAGTATTCGGCCACGCTGCAATCACTGCGCCAATACTATACATTCACATAATATCCGCCACTGTACAGGTAACTGGATACTCGTTTAAACAACCGAGTGAACTGAAGAAACGTGTAATGGACGAAATTGTTTAAAGTTCGAAACGCCAGCAAGAGGATTCGAACGTGGGTGCTGTCGGGTGAGAGCATACAGACGTCATATCAACCCGGACTCGACATGTTATGCCATGCGGCTCGCAGGGTCTTCAGTCAACAAGCATTCAGCTTGGCGTGCCGCCCGAAGGACAGGGGCCCACGGTCGAGATTGGAGGTCATGTAGACTGTGGAGTCTTAGACTCGGCTATGGAGGAATTAATTGAAGAGCTGGTGTAGGCCGTGGCCAGGTAGAGGACGAAGCGTGACAATACGACCCCGTTGATTCTCTGCACGCTGACGCTTCTATCAGCACCCCGATGGCTGTGCAATTCGAATGCCGCAACAAGTACGTCCGAGGACTACACGCACTCATAGGCGGATTCAGGGGGGCTGGGGTACGTACGTACGTACGTACGCCCCTCTGGACCTTTAGAATGTGCCCGCGGTGTTCTTACATGCCCTCATAGACCTTTGAAGTGGGCCCCCGTTTTGGTGAGTCTCAGGGGGTGCAATTTTAGTTTAGTTTTTTTGAGAGCCTGAAGGTGTTTTGACGAGCCTCATAAACGGGTGCAACTGGAGGTTTTTGAGCCCCTTTGTACTAATCTCTCTGCAGGTCCGCAGCCAGCTTTTCACAATGGGGGTTGTTCACATTTTACTAATTCAGACTACAGGGGGCTCCATAAGTTCATGTGGGGGTTACATTTTTTTCACAATGCAGAGGGCCCCACATGTTCACGTGGGGGCTCATAATGCAGAAGGTTACATTTCTAACTGGAAGAACAATGAAGTGGGTGTAAGATTGGTGAACCATGTGGTTTCATCTTATATTCTTTCATGTTATATACTAACACTACATTAGCATCCCCAGCAGGCCCATAACGAGGTCATTTTGGATGCGCGTTTTCAAACAAAGAGGGATTCATATGTGGTCTGTGGAGATTGGTACCCATTTTGTTGCCTGAATAAGCCTAATTTACACCCAATTGTGTTCATAAAAGCCAACACGCAGTGCAGTGATAGTATGTTGTTAATATAACTGAATTATTTACTCGAAACCTTTCGCCGTGTGTGCAGTTGTTTTGAATATGTTCATATTAATATAATAAACGAGGCATTCTAGCTGTCAAATAGTCAAGTACCTTACCATGTACTGACTCCAGGAAACACAAACTGTATTTTACAACTATACGGAACACAGAATGGACATAATAATTGTTAATAAAGGCCCTTCACACATTATTGCCTCATCATCAGCGATAAGGCTCCCCTTTCTGAGATCTACAAACATGCAACTAACAACCACAGTTTTTCGGCAACCAGACAGCCACACAATTACACGATTTCTTATTAGCTTGCGCATTTTAAAATAGGTGAGGCTAAACTTTATTTTGTATTGGTTAAATACAATTATTCATAGAAATTTGCGTTTCAGCTCAGTTGTTGACAATTATGATTCGTGTTAAGCCTGATGAGTTTGTCTACCTGGTTTGCAGCTTGTAAGAAATACACTCGATACACATTTTAAGTTGTTGATTGTTGAGAATTGCCTCTTTGACATTCGGTAGTTACCTTAATCACGGGGTTCACGTGAACGCCGTGAACCTCCCGGCTACGGGCCTGGTCTCCAGATCCGCCCCTGAACACATACGAGCAAGGTGTGAAATGGGACAAGAGTACGGGACGCGGCTGGACGACTTCAAAGTTCACACTTTCCGAGTATTGCAAGACCAATACTGCGCAGTCGTTTCCACCCGCCATATCATGCCTGCCTGCCACGACGTTACGGGATATGATCGAGGCTCTCCGCACTCGAATGAGGAAAGACTGATTGTAAGGAATTTTGTGATCTTCTATTTTAGACACTTATCCTACTAGGATGGACATTTTAAAACAAAATAATAATAATAAATAACTTCTAACACGCCAATATCCTCAGACAATCCGAGCTCAGTGGCGCACCAAAAACAAAGGATTAAGCATTCTCGTACTCGTGGGATAGGCGAAAGTGGTCAACAAATGGATGGATGTGCTAGGAAGCTAGGGAGGATAGGCGATATTGAAAAGATAGGTTTTGAGGTGACGACGAAATGTAACAATATTTTCTGCTGATTTAACATTAACGGGAAGCGAATTCCATATAGTTGGCGCGGCAACTGAAAAAGCTCGAGTTCCAGCCTTTGTCTTAACTATAAGAACATATAGCAACTTCGAACTAGACGACCGAAGTTGTCTGGCTTGTCTAGCTGGTGTGAGCATTGAGTGTAAATAACTAGGTTGTTTGGATGAAAGGGATATCGCACGGGGGGACAATGCAGTGATTTTAGAAGTGGCAATGAGCGGGAGAATCGAGGAGATTGTGTGACTACCCTTGCTAAACAATTTCGGACACGTTGTAGTTTTGCAATATCCTTGATAGCAATATTATGAAGGAGGGAATTGCAATAATCTAATCTGCTGCTAACAAGAGCTGTTGCGATAGTCTTAACAACAGAAAGCGACGTATGTCAGCGAATGCGGCGAAGATCACGGAGGATGTGTGTTGTCTGAAATGGTATCAAAGGCGACAGACAGATCAAGCAAGGGAATGCTGTCACTTTGCCTTTATCGATGTTTAATATAACATCATTGTGTACTTTTAGGAGAGCAGTCTCTGTAGAATGGTATTGTTTGTATGCTGATTAGAGCACACTGGATAAACAAGCTGAGCTGATATGACATCTTAGACGGCTTGCTACGACTTTCTCAAGTATCTTAGAAATAAAGCTAAGATTTGAAATTGGCCTATAATTGTTGAAATAATCTTTTGGCAGAGAAGTCTTCTTGAGAACAGGATTTACATGTGCATGTTTAAAATCATCTGGGAATTTACCCGAACTCAGTAATAAATTAATGATATTTGTTATTGTACCAGGTAAAGAGTCAAGACATGCTTTTAGTAGTATGGTTGGTAATGGATCGATATCGCATGACTTATTTGGGGAGGACATTATTATTGTCCTCACTTCATCAACTGTGGCTGGCTCAAACAATACAAGTGGAGAATTTACTTGTGGGGAGTCCACATTTACAGTACTTAAAGTGTGACATGGAAAAGCAGAACGTATAAGACTTATTGTATCTTTGAAATGAATAGAAAACGAGTCACACAGAGATTTGACCGACACATGACTAGGTAGAGATGGAGGCGGCCGTCTGTGTAAAATATGATTTATGCAGTTCCATAGCTGACGTGGGTTATCAGAGTTACTCGAGACCATGTTTGTGTAATAATTTGATTTAGCTTTGGCCATTTGTCTGTTGCAGTAGTGACACTGTTTAGAATATCGTGATATGTCCAAAGGCGAGCGTGATTTGCGCCATACACGTTCAAGATAGCGCCGGCGCTTTTTATATTGTAGAATTCCAGGAGTCATCCATGGAGCATGTGGCTTTTGGAACACAGATTTAGATCTCAGGGGTGCATGTTTATTAAGCAGATCTTTGAGTACTTGACAGTACTGTCGACACAGATCTGACAGATGTTCTTTGGCGTTACTGATGAGGATGGATTTAAGGATGTCTGTCATTAATGCAGCAATGTCAATCTTATGGATCGGTAGGTAAAACACACTGTGTTTGGACTCTACGGGAATTCTAGGTACTTTGAGATCAGCAATGACAGTGTGGTGGTCTGATAAACCATCTGAAGCAGTAGGTGTCTGAATATTGTTACAATCTTAACGGGTGATTAAGAGATCGAGCCAGTGGCCATGTATGTGTGTTGAGAAGGTAAAGTGTTGTTTCATGTCATAGGATGCCAGAATGTCATTAAATGTACTTGTTGTTGATGAAGGTGTGTCCAGATGAAGATTAAAATCATCGAGTATATAACAGTCTGAATAAAAAAAATTTCAAGTAGATACTGGAATTCTTCAAAGAAATGGGCAGGGTGTCCTGGAAGGCGATCAATGCACACAAAATAAGCAGAGAAAGATGAATCGGAAATTTCGGCACAGATGGCCTAAAAGCTGGAGTAATCAGGGTTTTAATGCAAATTAACTTTGAACTGTTTTGAGATGAGAAATCCATCACCACCACCTCGCCCAACTGAACGTGGGATGGAAGGTGAAACTGGAAGGAGAAATTTCAGCAATGCATGCAGCTGTGTCATGTGGTCTGAGCCAGGTCTCAGTGACTGCAAGGATGTCTATTGTCTTGGAAGTTAATAAATCGGTAAGCGAGGCTGTTTTGTCTCGAATAGATCGAACGTTAGTGGTGGCTACTCGAATATTGCGCCTGATAGCAGATCCAGGGTTAAGACTTACATCTCCTGCTAGTAGTAAAATAATTGCCAATTTAAACGATGGCTTAGAGCGGGGGATTGGCAGTAACTTTCTATTAAAACAAAGATTAAGACATGGCAAACTTTGAATATGTGACAACGAATTTTGTGTTCTCATGTACTGAGAAACTGTTGAAATGACAGCCGACCGTTGGGGGCTAAGTGGCTTGCACAGCATAAAATCATGACCTATCGAAGCAGCAGAAATGAAATAAAAATAAAACACACAATAAAAATGCTGGTGACATTGTCTTGGTGACAGTGTACTTTCCTCAAAATGGTGAAGAATAAAATGATAATGTCTCATAAAAATAATAAATAACTGAACATAATAAAATATTCTAAAACTGTATAATTGTACTAAAATAATGTAAATTTCTAGGTTATTAAAGAGTGGGTTGGCGATAATCAATGACAATATTACAGGTCGTATGATTGTTCGCGCTCAGCAGGCCTGTGCAAAGTAACAAGACGTTTAGTGCCCGTGCAAAGAAAAGTCAGAGGTCTTCAACCCCAGGGCGATTCTGGGTATAAAAGAACGTCTTGTTGAAAATACCTGTTAGTATTTAGTTTTATAAGGGGACTGCCCCTACCTTAGTATGTTGTGTACGTAAGCCTGCTAGCGCGAAAATCAATCGACCTGTATTATCGCCCAGATAATTTAAGTACAAGATTTAACAGCGTTGGTGGTGACAATTTATAAAATGTTTGTTTAAGCAAACAGTGCAATACGTTGACACTAATTCTACATTAGTGTCACAGACAAAATTAAACGTTTAGACAAATGATTGTCTTACCAATTTTTAGATTTGCAAAAATTATTATGTCTTACCAATTTTGTTTAAAAAATCGCGTTAACGCAAGAATTTATCAATAAATCCTGACCAGAATTCGTTAGATATGTTGACGTAGAAAATCGAACTTTTTAATAATCATTCAAAACATGTTCCCAGACGGGGAATCGAACCCAGTCCGCGGCGGTGAGAGCGCCGAATCCTAACCACTAGACCACCTGGGATCTGCCTAATGTCCGGTGGCGCCTATTTATGCATTGAGCTATTACGGAAACATGGGCTATCATAGGAGTGGGAAGCACACTGGAACGAATCCACACAGTGAAATCTAGGAGGGGAACAAAACACTTGAAGCTATCCAAAAACCTCCATTTGTACTAATGTAATTCATATTGGGGGCTACCGGAGCTTCTCGCCGCTACGCCGCTGTAACTTCAGCTTCTCCGCTGTCTCGGCTGTGAACTCATGACACCCGAACACGGGGAGCAGTGTTGTTGAAAACCAAGTTATAACCCTAACCCTGTTCCCGCCTACGGGTATTACCGTCATCCTTCCGTGTACTCACGTACAATGCCATCATTTTGATCATACAGCAGTGCAGCAATTTGGAGGTGTTTCCGGGCAACCAAAAAAACCCCGGGTACGCCCCGGTAGTACGTTATCGTATGGATCATACAATAGTGAGGAATTTTGGGGGGTTTCCGGGCAACCAAAAACATTCAAAACGGTCTAGGGCCACGTAACGAGAGCTCATTCAAAAAGATCTGGAGGCTCGCCAAATACCAAAGGTCTCGGGGTGGCACGTGCCCCCAGGTCCCCTGGATCCGCCTATGATCTCCTGCAATTCACAGTTACACCTGTAACAACTGTCATAATGCCACATGGTGCACCGTGCAGACGTAACAGGTTTAGTAGTTACAGTGCCAAAACAAATTCGGCGACGCAAACTACAGTAATATTCTCAGTTTGACGACTGGCGAATTGGGAAGAGTAGGCATTTGCATCCTCGCAAGCCGGGGATGTGACTACGTACTCTAACCCTGGCAGGTCTCCCACGCATTGTATGGAAGTTAGCTTAATCAAACTCATAATTCACTTCGCCGTACCACCCGTGAGAACAGTGCAGACACCCGTCAGACTCGCGCCCTATTTACAGGAATCGCAGTATAATTACTCCTGGCGCGCGAGGATGGGCACTGGTGACGTCAGGCGTTCCAATCACAATGGCGCTACCCTTGCAATTAAAATTAAGTGTTTTCAACTAGGTTATTCTAGTAAACTGCTCGCATAATTATCTTGATTGTTCTTGATTGTGGTTAGTTTTTATGAACTGTTTTTTTATGGACTGGCCCAAAAAGATGCCCTTTGTTTCATTTTAATGGATTATACTTATAAGCTGTAAAACCCAAATCGACCTAAGCCTAAATTATTTATACTGTATATCAATCATATTTGCAATACTTCAACATTATTGAAATTTATCCTTTTTGCAGTTGACACAAATATGTTCTGTTCAGGAAGTGATCCTGTACAACTAAGTAAAACATAAGTAGTGGACAGGATCAATTAAACACACGGTTTGCAGTTAATAAACTATCCTTAAATCTATCCAAAACTAATGTTATGTTGTTTAGCAATTGCTAGAAAAAAAATAATGTAGAAATAAGCATTAACAAAACTAAGATTGACATTGTGTATAAAACTAAGCTTCTAGGTGTATTAATAGATAACAAGCTCAACTGGAAAGACCATATTGCCATGATAAAAGCCAAGTTATCTAAAAGTATTGGAATTATGTACAAAGTAAGAAGTGTGCTAGATAGAACCTCCTGCACGATATTGTACAACTAACTATTCCTTCCATATATGACACTGTTGTGAAGTTAGGGGTAACACATATAAGATTAATATAAATTATATCTACATGTTACAAAAAAGGCATTAAGAATTGTATGCAATGTGAATTACCTACATCATTCAAATGTGTTATTTCTGGAACTGCGTATTTTAAAGGTATTTGATTTGATTGAACTGAAAACAGCTATGATAATGTATTAGGCTCACAGGAGGTGTGTACCTATAAATCTACAAAATATGTTAAAGATAAGCTTGGGCTCAGCCTATATCATTCGCCAAAGTAAAAAATATAAGGCAAGCAAGAACAACAAAAAAGCAAATTGTGGAACAAAACATGGTGTGAAACTGTGGGACATGTTACATAATAAAATAAAGACATCTAGCAATATTACAACCTTTAAGAAGTTATGTAGAAACAAAATCTATGAAAACTACACATTATTACTGAAATGTTGTAATTATATCATGACATTTGTATATTTCTTAAGTGTGTATTAATTATTGACCCAAATTTAGTGAAATCGTTAAATCT
Organism: Paraescarpia echinospica; assembly: GCA_020002185.1. Classification (NCBI taxonomy): domain Eukaryota; kingdom Metazoa; phylum Annelida; class Polychaeta; order Sabellida; family Siboglinidae; genus Paraescarpia; species Paraescarpia echinospica. The sequence goes on from CM034538.1 coordinate 13,181,585, forward strand.
ACTAACAGTGTTGTACAAATATTGTAATTCTTCCTATTTTTATATTGTTGTAACATGGTAGTTATAAATGTATCGCATATTATAAAAGGGCTGGGGACAGTCTTTAATAAGTATAACACTTCAACTGTCTCCATTTCCACAATTGTAAAATATTGTTATAAACACATGTACCAGTTGGTTGTGGAAATAAACATTCATTCATTCATTCACTCACTCAAAGTCATATTCCCGCGATATCCAATGACGTCACATTGCTAAAACCCCACGTTTGCTGTATTCCAACGTGTGCTGTTACTTGATGGTCATAAGGTAGTACGGTAATGTGGAATTCTGCCCACCCCATACCACAGCTCCAGCGACTCTTTCATCTCACAATTCCTCTCACAATTCCTCTCCTCTCATGAATCCTAGCTCTCACAATTCCTCTCACTATTGCAGGTATTGCCTCTACACAAGAAGCAGGTGTCCCAGGTGGTCTAGTGGTTAGGATTCGGCGCTCTCACCGCCGCGGCCGGGGTTCGATTCCCCGTCTGGGAATCGCTTTTATGACAATTAACAACCAAAGTACAAACCTAACACATAGTACCTAAATTGTACCGCAATAAAGTTTATCTGCCACACGCGACGTCATACACCTAATTCTAAAATAACTCGAATAAAATTACTAGCAAACGCGTGCGTAGGCAACCTACCATACACGCCGTTTCATTCAATACGAGTGTCTGTGTTGCCTAGGAATCATACAAGACGTCGTCGTCGTCGTCGTCACATTTCCGGAACGTCACATTGCTGCGACGTTAATACGTCATAGTCCCGCATCATCATGCTCCCGCGATATCCAATGAAGTCACATTGCTAATAACTCTATTTGTGCTTTATTTCAACGTGAAATGTTACCTGATGTTTATAAGAGAGCAATATGGAATTATGCCGCCCCCCTATCCCCCATGCCCCCGTCCCCAGCCAGTAATTCTGGCGTTTGTTTCCTTTCACAATTCCTCTCACAATTCCTCTCTTCTCACAATTTATCTCCTCTCACATTTCCTCTCTTCTCATAATTCCACTCTTCTCACAATTCCTCTCTCCTCACAAATCCTCTCCTCTCACATTTCCTCTCTTCTCACAATTCCTCTTGTCACCATTCCTGCTTGGGTTTGCATATCCATTTCCGGACGTTGCAGCCTTGATGGATTGTCTATAGACAGCTCTTTCGTTTACCAGTCACCCCACTCGCCAGACGTCGGCTCCCATCCATTCCTCTATGTCCTTCCCCCATTGTCTACTAGGTCTTCCTCTGCTTCTGCTGCCTTCCACTCTTCCTTCCATTATTAGTCCCTCTAGCGACTGATGCCGTTTCACATGGCCGAAATAACTTAGTTTCTGTTTCCTTACAAAACACAATTCCTATCCTCTCACAATTTCTTTCCTCTCACAATTCCTCTCTTCTCACAATTCCTCGCCTCTCACATTTCCTCTCCTCTCATAAATCCTAGCTCTCACAATTCCTCTCAGGTATTGCCTCTACCCAAGAAGCATGTGTCCCAGGTGGTCTAGTGGTTAGGATTCGGCGCTCTCACCGCCGCGGCCGGGGTTCGATTCCCCGTCTGGGAATTGCTTTTATGACAACAAAGCCAACAATTCTTAACCTGTTTCGGTCGCGGGACTTGCTTGACGACCCATGCCTTCCTTGTGATAAATTATGAAATAAATACTGATTCAATAAACAGGCATAACCAAAACTGATGAGAACAGTTAATAATATATTCTTGCTGAGGTTAACACAGAGGCATTAACAAGTTAGCACAGCTCAATGGCTTATCGACGTAGGAAGAGGACACCATTTTCAAATAGAAAGCAAAATGGCGGATGAAGTCGGGAAGATCGTACGATTTCGACAAAGTTTGAAGAATATTAGGTCAACGCTAATGTACTTCGTACTGGTGATAATAAGGAGGCAGACATTCCGGTGGATACTACGTAGTATTGCTGGACATGCTGGTTAATGCACTATTTGCCTGTGAAAGCGTACTGCGGTGGGTCGATATAGACAAAATCGAAAACGTTACTGATTTTATCCTAGTGCGACGTTTCAAATTGATACAACCGAATACACAATTTGTCTCGTATGCGTCTGATACGGGAAAACAGAACAATATAGAACAGTTCGGAGTCGCTGGAAAATCTTGGCGACCCACTCAGAATGGCTTGGCGACCCAATATTGGGTCGCAACAAAAGGGTTAAGAACCGTTGAACAAAACAAACTGAACACGTAGAACCTAAATGATACTATAATACAATTTATATTCGATATTCTTCATTTAAAAGTTGTCATATTTTGTTTTAAGTTATTTTATTTGTCGTTTTAGTAAGCAAGTCTGGTTCATTCACGTAATTAATAACTGCAATATTAATAATGAAATAATTATTACAAAGGTAGTGATTCAAACCTATTCACATAATAATCACAGCCCGCAGCAGGTGTCATGCATAACGTCCGATGGTCATTAGATGTATGATTGACGACTCTTTGCCAGTCCGGCTTACGTCTGGTCTAGAGACGCCTGACGATACATCATCATCACATACCAGGGAACGATTGACAGCAACACATTCGACACACGAACGCACGCACGCATGCACGCACGCACGCACGCTCACATACAAACTGTCACAACGTAAAACTCCCGTGACGTCATGCACTCTGCGTCGTCATACATCTAGTTAAAAAAAAACACGACTAAGTAGAAAATGTGTGCTTAGGCTACCACCCTACCAGGCCGTTTGACTCCATAGGGGAGACTGTGTTGGCCAGTGCCAATGCATTTAATTTACCAAGCAGAGTCACTCAACGATCCGCCATTTTGAATTTGAACTGATAACGTATACAATATTATTACGTTCACACATGAATAACAGGGGGCGCTGCGCGAGTGACTATGCTTGGTATATAATTACTTTGCCAGTACCAAAGCATTTAAATTACCAAGCATAGTCACTCAGCGATACGCAATTTTTGAATTTGAACCAGTAGCGTATACAATAGCATTACATTCACACCTGAGTAACAAAAAGCGTTGCGCGAGTGAATATGCTTGGTAATTTAAATGCTTTGTTTAAATGCTCTGCCAGTAGACTTGACACTGTGACGTCACGCTGCTACATTACATTTCCGGAATATTGCAGCGACGGCACATTCCCGCGATGTTCAAGACGTCCCACTGCTACGACATATACACGTCACAGTTCCGCGATGTCACATTCCCGCAAAGTCATATTCCCGCGATATCCTATAACGTCACACTGCTAATACAGTGAACACAGAAATGATTTGTTTAGATCATCATTCATATGCATGCAGCGTGGAATAATAGTTTGTACATGTTTTACATAGTTATGATGATTCAGGGAGGCCTGCACTAAGACCTGAGAGATCGCTGTCGTACAAGTCTCCCTATGAGTATGAGCACATATGGTGCAATATTCATTACACTGGTGCTTCTTGAATACCGAGTTCTTAAATATAAACAAATATGAAGTTTCACACTTCCTTAAAAATATAACTGTGCTACTAATGCTAACAAATTGAACACTACCCTTTAGTGTAAATATTATATAAAGTATAAAATATACAATTCCTCTGTTCTCACAATTCCTCTCTTCTCACAATGCCTCTCACAATTCCTCTCTTCTCACAATTCCTCTCTTCTCACAATTCCTATCCTCTCACAATTCCTCTCCTCTCACAATTCCTCTCTTCTCACAATTCCTCTGTTCTCACAATCCCTCTCCTCTCACAATTCCTCTGTTCTCACAATCCCTCTCCTCTCACAATTCCTCTGTTCTCACAATTATTCTTACCTCACAATTATTCTCTTGTCACAAATTCTCTCTTCTCAAAATTCCTCTCTTCTCATAATTCCTCTCTTCTCACAATTCCTCTCTTCTCATAATTCCTCTCTTCTCACAGTTCCTCTATTCTCATAATTCCTCTCTTCTCACAATTCCTCTCTTCTCACAATTCCTCTCTTCTCACAATTCTTCTCTTCTCACAATTCCTCTCCTCTCACAATTCCTCTCTTTTCACAATTCCTCTCTTCTCACAATTCCTCTCTTCTCACAATTCCTCTCTTCTCACAATTCTTCTCTTCTCACAATTCCTCTCTTCTCACAATTCCTCTCCTCTCACAATTCCTCTCTTCTCACAATTCCTATCCTCTCACAATTCCTCTCCTCTCACAATTCCTCTCTTCTCACAATTCCTCTCTTCTCATAATTCCTCTCTTCTCACAATTCCTCTCTTCTCATAATTCCTCTCTTCTCACAGTTCCTCTATTCTCACAATTCCTCTCTTCTCACAATTCCTCTGTTCTCACAATTCCTCTCGTCTCACAATTCCTCTCCTCTCACAATTTCTCTCTTCTCACAATTATTCTTACCTCACAATTATTCTCTTGTCACAAATTCTCTCTTCTCAAAATTCGTCTCTTCTCATAATTCCTCTCTTCTCACAATTCCTCTCTTCTCATAATTCCTCTCTTCTCACAGTTCCTCTATTCTCATAATTCCTCTCTTCTCACAATTCCTCTCTTCTCACAATTCCTCTCTTCTCACAATTCCTCTCTTCTCACAATTCTTCTCTTCTCACAATTCCTCTCTTCTCACAATTCCTCTCCTCTCACAATTCCTCTCTTTTCACAATTCCTCTGTTCTCACAATTCCTCTCCTATCACAAAGTAAAACATAAGTAGTGGACTGGATCAATTAAACACACGGTTTGCAGTTAATAAACTATCCTTAAATCTATCCAAAACTAATGTTATGTTGTTTAGCAATTGCTAGAAAAAAAATAATGTAGAAATAAGCATTAACAAAACTAAGATTGACATCGTGTATAAAACTAAGCTTCTAGGTGTATTAATAGATAACAAGCTCAACTGGAAAGACCATATTGCCATGATAAAAGCCAAGTTATCTAAAAGTATTGGAATTATGTACAAAGTAAGAAGTGTGCTAGATAGAACCTCCTGCACGATATTGTACAACTCACTATTCCTTCCATATATGACACTGTTGTGAAGTTAGGGGTAACACATATAAGATTAATATAAATTATATCTACATGTTACAAAAAAGGCATTAAGAATTGTGTGCAATGTGAATTACCTACATAATTCAAATGTGTTATTTCTGGAACTGCGTATTTTAAATGTATTTGATTTGATTGAACTGAAAACAGCTAAGATAATGTATTAGGCTCACAGGAGGTGTGTACCTATAAATCTACACAATATGTTAAAGATAAGCTTGGGCTCAGCCTATATCACTCGCCAAAGTAAAACATATAAGGCAAGCAAGAACAACAAAAAAGCAAATTGTGGAACAATACATGGTGTGAAACTGTGGGACTTGTTGGATAATAAAATAAAGACATCTAGCAATATTACTACCTTTAAGAAGTTATGTAGAAACAAAATCTATGAAAACTACACATTATTACTGAAATGTTGTAATTATATCATGACATTTGTATATTTCTTAAGTGTGTATTAATTATTGACCCAAATTTAGTGAAATCGTTAAATCTACTAACAGTGTTGTACAAATATTGTAATTCTTCCTATTTTTATATTGTTGTAACATGGTAATTATAAATGTATCGCATGTTATAAAAGGGTTGGGGACAGTCTTTAATAAGTATAACACTTCAACTGTCTCCATTTCCACAATTGTAAAATATTGTTATAAACACATGTACCAGTTGGTTGTGGAAATAAACATTCATTCATTCATTCACTCACTCAAAGTCATATTCCCGCGATATCCAATGACGTCACATTGCTAAAACCCCACGTTTGCTGTATTCCAACGTGTGCTGTTACTTGATGGTCATAAGGTAGTACGGTAATGTGGAATTCTGCCCACCCCATACCACAGCTCCAGCGACTCTTTCATCTCACAATTCCTCTCACAATTCCTCTCACAATTCCTCTCCTCTCATGAATCCTAGCTCTCACAATTCCTCTCACTATTGCAGGTATTGCCTCTACACAAGAAGCAGGTGTCCCAGGTGGTCTAGTGGTTAGGATTCGGCGCTCTCACCGCCGCGGCCGGGGTTCGATTCCCCGTCTGGGAATCGCTTTTATGACAATTAACAACCAAAGTACAAACCTAACACATAGTACCTAAATTGTACCGCAATAAAGTTTATCTGCCACACGCGACGTCATACACCTAATTCTAAAATAACTCGAATAAAATTACTAGCAAACGCGTGCGTAGGCAACCTACCATACACGCCGTTTCATTCAATACGAGTGTCTGTGTTGCCTAGGAATCATACAAGACGTCGTCGTCGTCGTCGTCACATTTCCGGAACGTCACATTGCTGCGACGTTAATACGTCATAGTCCCGCATCATCATGCTCCCGCGATATCCAATGAAGTCACATTGCTAATAACTCTATTTGTGCTTTATTTCAACGTGAAATGTTACCTGATGTTTATAAGAGAGCAATATGGAATTATGCCGCCCCCCTATCCCCCATGCCCCCGTCCCCAGCCAGTAATTCTGGCGTTTGTTTCCTTTCACAATTCCTCTCACAATTCCTCTCTTCTCACAATTTATCTCCTCTCACATTTCCTCTCTTCTCATAATTCCACTCTTCTCACAATTCCTCTCTCCTCACAAATCCTCTCCTCTCACATTTCCTCTCTTCTCACAATTCCTCTTGTCACCATTCCTGCTTGGGTTTGCATATCCATTTCCGGACGTTGCAGCCTTGATGGATTGTCTATAGACAGCTCTTTCGTTTACCAGTCACCCCACTCGCCAGACGTCGGCTCCCATCCATTCCTCTATGTCCTTCCCCCATTGTCTACTAGGTCTTCCTCTGCTTCTGCTGCCTTCCACTCTTCCTTCCATTATTAGTCCCTCTAGAGACTGATGCCGTTTCACATGGCCGAAATAACTTAGTTTCTGTTTCCTTACAAAACACAATTCCTATCCTCTCACAATTTCTCTCCTCTCACAATTCCTCTCTTCTCACAATTCCTCGCCTCTCACATTTCCTCTCCTCTCATAAATCCTAGCTCTCACAATTCCTCTCAGGTATTGCCTCTACCCAAGAAGCATGTGTCCCAGGTGGTCTAGTGGTTAGGATTCGGCGATCTCACCGCCGCGGTTGGGTTCGACTCGTCTGGGAATTGCTTATACAACAAAGCCAACAATTTCGCACCAGCCTTGTCGTGGATTGAAGACGACCCATGCCTTCCTTGTGATAAATTATGAAATAAATACTGATTCAATAAACAGGCATAACCAAAACTGATGAGAACAGTTAATAATATATTCTTGCTGAGGTTAACACGGAGGCATCAACAAGTTAGCATAGCTCAATTTCTTATCGACGTAGGAAGAGGACACCATTTTCAAATAGAAAGCAAAATGGCGGATAAAGTCGGGAAGATCGTACGATTTCGACAAAGTTTGAAGAATATTAGGTCAACGCTAATGTACTTCGTACTGGTGATAATAAGGAGGCAGACATTCCGGTAGATACTACGTAGTATTACTGGACATGCTGGTTAATGCACTATTTGCCTGTGAAAGTGTACTGCGGTGGGTCGATATAGACAAAATCGAAAACGTTACGGATTTTATCCTAGTGCGACGTTTCAAATTGACACAACCGAATACACAATTCGTCTCGTATGCGTCTGATACGGGAAAACAGAACAATATAGAACAGTTCGGAGTCGCTGGAAAATCTTGGCGACCCACTCAGAATGGCTTGGCGACCAATATTGGGTCGCAACAAAAGTGTTAAGAACCGTTGAACAAAACAAACTGAACACGTAGAACCTAAATGATACTATAATAAAATTTATATTCGATATTCTTCATTTAAAAGTTGTCATATTTTGTTTTAAGTTATTTTATTTGTCGTTTTAGTAAGCAAGTCTGGTTCATTCACGTAATTAATAACTGCAATATTAATAATGAAATAATTATTACAAAGGTAGTGATTCAAACCTATTCACATAATAATCACAGCCCGCAGCAGGTGTCATGCATAACGTCCGATGGTCATTAGATGTATGATTGACGACTCGTTGCCAGTCCGGCTTACGTCTGGTCTAGAGACGCCTGACGATACATCATCATCACATACCAGGGAACGATTGACAGCAACACATTCGACACACGAACGCACGCACGCATGCACGCATGCACGCACGCACGCACGCACGCACGCACGCACACACACAAACTGCCACAACGTAAAACTCCCGTGACGTCATGCACTCTGCGTCGTCATACATCTAGTTAAAAAAAACACGACTAAGTAGAAAATGTGTGCTTAGGTTACCACCCTACCAGGCCGTTTGACTCCATAGGGGAGACTGTGTTGGCCAGTGCCAATGCATTTAATTTACCAAGCAGTCACTCAGCGATCCGCCATTTTGAATTTGAACTGATAGCGTATACAATATTATTACGTTTACACATGAATAACAGGGGGCGCTGCGCGAGTGACTATGCTTGGTATATAATTGCTTTTCCAGTACCAAAGCATTTAAATTACCAAGCATAGTCACTCAGCGATGCGCCATTTTGAATTTGAACTAGTAGCGTATACAATAGCATTACATTCACACCTGAATAACAAAAAGCGTTGCGCGAGTGATTATGCTTGATAATTTAAATGCTTTGTTTAAATGCTTTGCCAGTAGACTTGACACTGTGACGTCACGCTGCTACATTACATTTCCGGAATATTGCAGCGACGGCACATTCCCGCGATGTTCAAGACGTCCCACTGCTACGACATATACACGTCACAGTTCCGCGATGTCACATTCCCGCAAAGTCATATTCCCGCGATATCCTATAACGTCACACTGCTAATACAGTGAACACAGAAATGATTTGTTTAGATCATCATTCATATGCATGCAGCGTGGAATAATAGTTTGTACATGTTTTACATAGTTATGATGATTCAGGGAGGCCTGCACTAAGACCTGAGAGATCGCTGTCGTACAAGTCTCCCTATGAGTATGAGCACATATGGTGCAATATTCATTACACTGGTGCTTCTTGAATACCGAGTTCTTAAATATAAACAAATATGAAGTTTCACACTTCCTTAAAAATATAACTGTTCTACTAATGCTAACAAATTGAACACTACCCTTTAGTGTAAATATTATATAAAGTATAAAATATACAATTCCTCTGTTCTCACAATTCCTCTCTTCTCACAATTCCTCTCACAATTCCTCTTCTCACAATCCCTCTCCTCTCACAATTCTTTTCTTCTCACAATACCTCTCCTCTCACA